>OX104067.1:13455509-13573014 GCA_944474145.2 Dicrocoelium dendriticum | reverse complement strand
GATCTTAACCAAAAATAACCTATCTTTTAAAAGACTGTTGCAATTTTTAAAGTGAGTGGTGAAAACGAATTATTGTCTGCAGGAAACTGGTCAGGACAGGCTAAAATGCACTGGTTTTAATACACAAGATATCAAGTAGTTGGGAAGCACTTAATCGCGTTCTTATATGGTGGCTGTTAAAATTCAAAACCTGCGAATGTTTTTGAGTCAATTGTATTTAGAAAATTTGAAGCCTAGAAACTAAAGGCCTTGATATGTGATCACAATTGGCTTACCACTCTATTTGACCACGAAAGCTCAATGAACAATGAACAATTAATTTATACGGGTTAGGAAGCTTTGCTTTACAAGCCCCGTTGGATAGTTGGTGGGGATATCAACATAACAATAATGATCATAAGGACAGTAAAATAGTTAATACTTTAAATACGAAAATAAGGACTTATCGTTCGCTTCGCTGCAGTCCTGCGATCCACTTACATTCACAACACCCACAGTTAACAACAAATAATTCCAGGGTAAACTCCAGGTGTAGGATGGAGATATAGTGTTAAGTAACAAAGTGTAAGTGGATGAGTGCATCGTCCAACCGTCTTTTAAATATTGTTAGTGTCGGTGCAGAAACGACCGATTCTGGGAGAGCATTCCACGGGTGACAGACACGGATGGAAAAGAAATTTCTGCGGCACTCCAGACGACTGTATTGTTCTGCGAGTTTTAATGAGTGGCCCCTCAGGTTTGTATTGCTGCTGAGTTGCAGTAAAGGGCGGCACACATGATGAGGGTCTCGCAGAATCAAGTATGTCATAATCAGGTCGTTTCGTAGTCTGCGATAGCTGCCACTGAACAATCCTAGTCGTCGCAGCCTCTCCTGGTAAGACCGATTGCGCATTCCAATGACGTTCTTAGATGCCCGGTGTTGTGGCTGCTCCAGTGCATTAAGATCGTGTTTCAGCCATGGATGCCAGGCTTGAAATGCATATTCGACATGGGGGCGAACATACGCACTGAGCATTTGTCGAAATATGGAGGAGTTTATTTGTCCAAACGCCCGCCTCAACAGCCCGACGTGTTGGTTCCCGGTCTTCGAGGCCTTTTCGCATTGCCTGGAGCAACCCAAGTCATCTTGAACCAGGACACCAAAGTCAAGTTCGAGAGTTGATTGTTGCAGTACATCCGTTCCGAGTCGGTATGAGTGGCTGCTTTGATGTCGGATGGAAAGCACCTTGCACTTACTGACGTTGAAATGCAACAAGTTTTGGGTCGACCATTGATACACTGTATCTCTGTCACTTTGGAGCACATGTTGGTCGGCGTTCGTCTGGATCCTGCGCCAGATCTTGATATCGTCGGCAAACTTTAGGAAGTTTGAAGCGATTCCCTGTGCAAGGTCATTACTAAACACCAAAAACAAACGTGGACCTAGAACCGAACCTTGCGGCACACCACACGCCGATAAAGAGCTCCGAGCTCTGACCACTAATTGCCGTTGAAATAGAAAGTTGGCGATCCAGCTTAAAAGAGGGTCGCCGATCCTATAATGCTGCAGCTTGGATAGTAGTATCCGATGGTCTAGGCGATCGAAAGCCTTGGAAAAATCCAGGTAGATCGCATCAACACCTTCTCCAGCGTCGGCTGCCTCGGTCCAACTACTGCATGCAATTAGTAAATTAGTTGTACATGACCGTTTTTTCATGAGTCAGTGATACCTCCTTTGCAACTTGATTCGGCCAAGGTGCGTCCCAGCCTTCGTTTAGATCTACGTCAGAGTCAATTAAAGCAGCCGTCAAGTTACACTTCTGTACATTCGTCCGGATGCTTGCTGCTTCAGTTGCTTTAATACTTGAGCTGTGCGAATTGTTTGCGACCTTTAACCGAATTTCGGAGGGAAGATGTTTCCGATTTCTCCGCCATCGATCCAAAACATCCTTTGCTTTTTGCTCTGACTGCACCACAAGTTTTAGGATTCTAGGGCCGCATCCTCTATAATTTTGTGAGAGAGGTATCCTGGTGAGCGATAGTGCCACAACATCATCCAAAGAAAGTGTTTCAAGAATGAACCGCCACTGTTCTAAATAGTGCTTTCCGGTCTCTTGAACATCGTTAGAAGGATGTTCTGGCACGCCATGTATGAAGATTGTGTTTAGGCGGTCTTGCTTGCTGTGCCCCTCTTCGGTGGTTCGTTTTGGTTGTCGCGCGCTCCAAGGGACATCAGAATAGATACGTATCGCACAGGATTCGTGTTTTAGCGCGCTCGTATTCAACATGCCAATGTAATGCGTAATATGAACCACAAGAACAAAATCAGCTAGCCAAGCTGCTAAAGATATATATATATATATATATATATATGTAGGCTAGTGAACGCAGTTAGTTACGCCGCCTTCAGTTCAAGCACTAAACTGACTTCCCTACTTGGCTAAATATAAACAATACAAGAGCATTGAGTTTGCCAGCATCTGACGCTACTTAAATTTGTTCCCTTAAGGCATTTAACCTGTTGCAATCTACATAATTTTGTTTGTAAGGGAAAAATCCTAGCTTGAGTTTGAGATTTCGGGAGGTAGCGGACCAGTTCATATGTCAACACGAGTCGCATTCGGCCCACAAGCCGAACTTTGATCATAAAAGTTAGAGTGAAAATACTTTAATCATTGAAGTGTAAGTTTCCTTGCAGCAACGAACCAAAACGGTGTTCCCTCAGCAACCACAAATAAGTACGTTGGTACGAAGTACAAATTTGGTGTGAAGAACCGACTCCCCAGCCTTTCACTCGGGATTGTTTACACTTCTGATAAGCGTATCCTAATCCGCATTGGAAACAGACAACAGGGGTGTCTAGCAGCTCCAAACTCGTCAATACGAAATTGCCTAGACAGAACGCAAAAGTAGTTCAGCAGCCAAAGATTGCAAAAGAAAAGAAGATAGCCAGAAATAAATAACTAAGGAGGCGAAGTATCCTCACAAGTAAATTGGAAATGCTCCATCGCAACCTAAGACTGCTAAGACGCCCAATGTCACGCACAAAAAATCAAATCCGTCCAAAGACGCCAGTACTCAGACGCTCAAGACCTCTTCCGGATTCAAGCAGATAAAGCTGTGACAGCACAGAAAGGCACCAAGTACCTCCGTTGGACAACGGTAAAAAAGAAACCGGCGGGGATCCGCTGGGAGGCGCAACGCTGACAAGACCCAGAAAGTCGAAACGCCGGCTTCTGGTCCTTTTCCAGACGAGCCTAAGCCTACTGATTGGGAGTGACAGTTCTGAATTACCTACATAAAGAAAATATCTCTAATCCAGTGTAGAAAACCCCTGTGCTTTGACTTGACTTGCTGCCCACTCAAAACACCGCACGGCATGACAGGCTTCGTTATTATTTCTCAATTTCGATATGGGTAGCTTGGCCAAAACCACTTCAATGCGAATCGTAGTCCTAAATAAGTCTGTGTTTTGTAGTATATACACGTACCCATTATTTCAACATGAACGTTGCTTGCCAATGACGGTGCCTTTCCAACCAAATGAACACTCAAGGTTATTCTACTTGGACAGTAGGTCATATTTCAGAGTTAGGCACAGCATTCATGTTACCCGGACCTTCAAAGCTGATGATGCATTGTCTCTTAATTAGCCAAACGAAGACAACGGTGAGAAGAAGAATTATAGATGTGGAGCACAGTCAATGATCGGAATCGCCATATTGAGCAAAACAAGATCACAGAGGATTTGGACTTGCAATAGTGGAGTAACTAAATGAGTGCAAATAGCTTCGGTAGGATGCTATTAAAATTGCCTGTCTAGCTTGAAAGCCTCATCGCAATTAAACTAAGTCCTCTTAATCTGAATAAAACTTCCTACTTTTGCTATTTTCTCAGTTCTGTTATTCTGCTGCAAATTCCGTGTTAATTTTGCGTGTTTTTCTTCCCTCAACTTCTATGTTGATAGTTGGATATCCCCGGAGTGACGACTCGATGTGAATATTGACAAGGTACCTATCTGTGTAGCCCCACGCCTGGATTACTGGATCGAGGAGACTGTGAATGGTTAGTGGTGAGAATGGGGTGCACGATCTACATGGCTGTGCTAGGCTCAAAGAATTGTTCCATGAATCCGGTGTGGAGTGCACTACGCCCCAGCCACCAAGCTATGAACGTCTAGTACTCATGGATCCCAGATTAGATGGACAGGAACTCTGCTGTGCTTTTTGAAGAAGCGTGTGTCGGTTCCGTTGAATAAACCTGGCTCCTATCCACCTACCCACGGGTTTTATTTCTTCGCTTTTACACTTGGTATAGGGTGTGTGGATGGAACTGTGGCTGATGCAGCGCAAACCACCCATTGCCCACTGTTAGGCGTTGGCGTCCTGTGACTGTCCTATGGAGGCCGCAGTGACAGGCCAATCCGGAACCGGATGCGGCAGTGACGCAAATCCGGAAAAGGGTGTCGCAAACCATGGTAGACTGATTTCAGCTGATAAGACGAACTGTTTTACCAGCCCTTTTTTAAACAGCTGGTCCTAGCCGGCGCCTTGGTTAGTATTCGGTTATGTTGAGTTCATTAAGTATGCATTACTTTCATATATCAATTAACATGCCTAATTCCTAGGTTGCACACGGAAGATGTGATTGCAGAACAAAAGCTCTTTTGATTTTTTGCGCTGCTATCTATACTGCTGATCTCTCATAGCATATCAATATATGTCTCATTGAACTTTCGCTCCAGATCTCTATAATCTTCATATATAATTCTGATTAGTGTCTTGTTCCATGGCTATGCCGTTGCTACCAGTGAGCACGAATTGTAATTTAACTTGAGTTGCTTCGTTTCATTTCGTTCCGGTGGCTATTTGATGATGACAAAATAATGAAGCGGTTTTACTCAAACTCAGTTTCATGCTTATAATAGGCACCGGACACTCGCTTAATTAAATCATCCATGTCGCGGGGGTAAGTTAGATTCTGAGGCATCTAACCCCAGATCAACAGAAATGAAACAACAAGGTGACTTATTAATTAGTTGTCTAGACTCATGTATACTGTTTTGAGACAAAAGCCAACTGTTATTATCTTTCACAGGCTTGCGACCGGATGAGATATTATGATGCTGCCGTAAGCGAACTGCAAATAACTGGCTTTCCGTTGTTTCAAGACAAAATGACTACCAAGGGGGCCTCGGACTTGAATACTCTCTGCATCCACTATGTTTGTGATGAGTTTACCGTCGTTGTATTTGGCTTTAGCAACATAGGTATGCGAGCTGAGTGTGAATATTAGCCATTTTGATGTGTATATAAATGTCATCTTAGTGTTAGTGGCTGACGGTCCAGGGAGGAGTAGCACAGTTGTTAGACAGCCTGCCTTACTCTCCGGGGTAGTCCGCCTACCTCTGGTCTCTACCTGTAACCCAGTTTTCACCTGTGGCTACAAGAAGTTGCTCGCACACGACAGCGGCCACACCCCGGTCAAGCGTCAGGAAGACGGGCTAAACAAGGTGATGGCAGCCAGGCACACTATTCTAGCTGAGTTCGTACCCGCATGCAACGTTAGTCCTGACAACTGGGAGGAAGAGATCGACCCCTGACCCAACGGCCAGAAGTTAAGAAAAGGTCCACGTGGAAGTACCACTTAGCTTGCAAAGGCTAGAGGAGTACCCTGGAACCAACGCGGATTATAATGGAGTCCTCATACTTACCCATTATCCCCACGAAACTTCCTGACATGTCCATAACCCACGATTCCTCTCACGCTACGAATTACCAGGATGGCGAGACGCTCTGCACTAACCTAGAGGTACAAGTAAAGATAAGTAATCTAGCTGGGTCCCTCAATCCCCGGAAGCCATTTTTATTGGATGCTGGCATTGCAGAACCCTGTTACATGCCGGCACCCAAGCGTCGACCAAGCGCACGCGGTCGCTTGAGATGTTAGGCAACCCACTCAGCACGGAATGATCACAATCACTACTGGTCTTTTATCACAGTCAACAAGGGAACAACATCAAATTTAGGTCAATTGTGTCATTGATTTCGTCAGATCTGTTTAGCCTAAGCCAAGCGCTATTCACCACAGCCGATATTGCGCAATTCGGAGGACCAAATCATCTTCGATACAGAAGGAAGACATTCCGGATGAGTAGAGTATTTTAGCTACCTCCTAGATCACCCCCTACACACCACCGCACCCATTTCAGCATGAAGCCAGTCAGGATATGACTCGGATTGCTCACCATCATTTCTCACACAGATGGCAGAAAACATTCGTCTCCTGAAGCCAAACATAGCTCCTGCAGCGGACGGGATTCCATCAAAAATCTACCAATCTTGTCTACCAAATCTCCTTGACCACATGCGCGAGCTCTTTTGCTTGAAATGGGAGAACAGAAGCTGGTTTCCCTTGTGGAGTATCCCAGTACTACTGCAATTAACTAACAAAGTTGACAGAACTGTGTGCAATAATTGTTGCGGGATTAGCTTAATCGATGTGGCTGCCAAAACCATTGCACGAATCTTGCTTTCCCCGCTTTGCCAATGAGAAGAAGCTGTGAACTCGCCATAACGAAGGTGGGTTTCCTCCAGGTAGAGGCCATACTGAATAAATCATCACTCTATGTCTGGTACTCGAACAGCGCTTCCAGTTCCATCAGCCCAGGATTTTGTGCTTCGTTGAATTGCGAGCTGCCTTTGACTCAGTTGATCGTGAATCACTCTGGAGAATTCTGCTTGCCGATGGCTCGCCGGTTAAACTCGTTAACTTGATGAGATCCTACTACCGTTGCACGAAGGCCCAAATTCGGTTCTATGGTGAAGAAACAAAGTAGTTTGACATTAATCCTGGAGTCCGGCTGTATTGTCCACTTTCTCTTGTGCTATTCAACTTGGTAGTCAACAGGATTAAGCATCCTATTTTGGATGGCCATCGTTGTATTCAAGTTAGCCCTGACTTCTTCCTGTCAGACCTAGAATTTGGTGCTAATATCGCTATCCTTGCAAAGTGCCTATATGCCTACAGACAGTGCTAAATTGGGTCGAGCAATCAGCCTCCCTGATCGGCCTCGGAATTAACATCAGCAAGACAAAATACTTCTCATTGTCAGCCTGGCAGTTCGCCCCCACCCCCCACGTTCCCTACGTGGAAAACGCATCGAGTTTATTCATAAGTTCCAGTATATTGGATCCATCATTCTCCTCAATGGTCAGGCTACATCCGAAATCTGGAATCGTATTGACAGCGCTAGAATAGCCTTTTTACAACTGAGAAACATTTTGTGGCGAATGATGGAAATTAGCCAGAGAAAGAAAACCTAGTTGTTCTCAGCAACCATTCGTGCCATTAAATCCTATTGTTAAGGAACGTTGCTGCTGCGAACCGAAGACACCCGGAAGCTGGAAGTGTTTGCTCGTTGGTGTCTAAGGGTTACCTTAAAAACGTAGCGGCATGAGTTTATCCACAAAGACGTAATCCGTAGCCGCTGGTACGGTATTTGGAGCTCTCGACGCTCAGCTAACGCCGCAGACTCCAGTGGTTCGATCAGTTCTTCGCAGACCAGACAAAATTTCACTAGGGCCGAGGTTTCACCCTCTCCTTTTCAGGGTTGGTGTCGTCCCAGTGGTAGACAATTGAAAACTTGGCTAGCAGCAGTGAAATCGCAGGCCGATCTTCTAGGACTCCATGTCTTGCATGGTGCTCGTCCCTGGAGAAATCACGCGATAAGTATCTGCGTGGAACTTGTTGCCGACCGCCGCACTTGGGTAGTTGCAATCTGTGACATTCATAAAGCCGGCTCATCCTGTCTCAGGAGCTAGCTGCAGTAAAGTAAAGTAAAGTCCTTAATGTATTGGCGATATTGCGGCCGTTATCAAGACAGAATGGGTTTTCAACCTGCAATGAATCCAAAAGTTAGCAGTCTACTTAAGCCATTCGATAAACAGTTGGAGTTCTGTAGTGGAAATTCTCCTTTCCTTCAAAGATTTTGCATATATATAGCGTTTTTGGATGGCCAGTTTACAAGCTATCTTAGTTTAATGTGAGAAAATGTAGAGAACTACACCTGCGTCACAAGCACGCTTACCGTTATAAACAGGGTAATCGGGTGTTTCAAACGTCCTCCGACGTATAAAATATCGTGACACTCTGATCCAGCCGATATTGGCTTAGTTGACCAGGCTAAAAAGGTCCAAAGAAGTGGTAATCCAAACGTGGTCGGTTGTTTCGTACGTGTGGACCCTTCGATCTGCTGATCACCTCCAGTTTCAGACGCATACACGTCTCCAAACTTGGGTTTTGAACTATGAGTCTGTTAGTCATGGCTGAGGAGGGATGTCACTACGTTGAAGTTACCGCAAGGTTGGGCAAACAAGGACGTCAGGACCATGTGTTGCTTGCCTTGCGAACAATAGATAAGAATTCTCAAAGACTTCAACCGACGACACTGGCAGTTTTGAGGAAAACTACTCACGATTTACCAGTTTTATATTAAACCAAGGCACGCATACCAGCAACTACTGGTGTTCAGTCAAAACAGCGATCGCATAGGACACCAACTGGAGCGGGCAGTATAGTACAGTCGTTAGAAATAACTGTGGAATTTCTTCTGTTGACTTGTTAGCTAAGCCTGTAATGCCATAATGGAATCTGTCACACATGCCCACTAGCTGGTTTAATTTGAACCCGAGTTGACAGTGCACTCAGTTAGCTGCACCGTCCCACATGACCAACTATCCATTGCCAGGATTTCGATGACAGTCAGCTCCCAGAATACAATCCATATTTGTCATCTGGTGTACTTGTTCACCAAGAGATGATACGGTTTTACAAACTTCCAATTTCTCATCATTGCTTATTGTTACGGAGTTTGCATAGCTCCGCCAAACTAGCACAGATTTAGCCACGATCGCCTCAGATATCATACAATCACTGTGCGGCGACTCAGCCTGCACTGGAAAAAAACGAGCCATTCCCAGAACATAAGCCGAGCGACAGGGAAGCAACTTAACTTTCAAATTAGGGCACCTGTTGTGTATGCTGCATGGGACCCACCAAACTCTCCCCATAACAATACTGTTTCTATCGTGTCATGCCACAGAGAACCCCTGAGCTTCGCAATTTCTGCAGCAGTTACCTCACAAGCTTACACTGACAATAACTGAGATTCACTTAGAGCAGTGTTTCTCAACTGTTGTCCGCGGGCAACTTGATGGGGGTCCACGTGAATTTCTGAAAAGTTATAATTTATGCAAAACTGCCGGACATGATCATTTGATGCTGTATGTTGATGACCGACCTGCAGTGAAAATTGGTTAAATCCTGTCTAACGTTCAACATCAGCCCTGTGCTTGGCGCATGTAAAACACACTTCTTTCAAGAAGTAATCTGGTTTTGACAGGGACTTTAAATGTGATTGAACAAAGCTTCACATGTCAGGAAGGTAGTTTGGTAACCTCACGTGATGCCATGAGTAGAGGCGGGATGGAATATTCTACCTTCGCAAAAGCTAAGGAAACCCAGGTTTTGTCCACTAGGAGGAGGTGAAAATCCGTCATAAGAAATGGCCGCTTTTGGCAGTCATTTCTAAAGTTGCTACCCTACGGAAACGCAAACTGGCAAAAGACGCCTATTATCGCGATTCAACCCAAAGAAACCCATAAAGCACAAAGTGAACATTTACGCGTGTGTTCATTTGACTTCTCGGATTGGAGGCCAACTGTCTCTGCGACGTAACAAAAAGATGGTAATCCTCTTTCCTTTATTTTATGCCTCAGTCCAAGCCCAACTTATGGTAGTTTGTCAAATTCGAGTTGTGTTCTGAAATTTTGAGTAAATTATTTATACCCATTTCGGTATTTAGATGTATGTTCATCAACGTAGACCGTCGGCTAAAGCCTGAAATGCTAAATGTGGAACAGAAATACGCATCGTCGAATTCAGAGGTTGGAATGGTTGGGTATATAATGTGCCTTCTGAAAATGCAGCAACTGAGACATTCGATATACCTGTACTAGCTTACGCGATGCAACATAAATCTGTGCCAACGCAAGCCACTCTACCGGTAGGAAACGTAAATACAACGATAATTATATTTCGTTTGGAATTCCGAATTCCAAGAATTGCTCGCAGTGCCACTTTTGCTACTGTTTTTCCGAACATTTCCGT
Source organism: Dicrocoelium dendriticum (assembly GCA_944474145.2). Lineage (NCBI taxonomy): Eukaryota > Metazoa > Platyhelminthes > Trematoda > Plagiorchiida > Dicrocoeliidae > Dicrocoelium > Dicrocoelium dendriticum. The sequence goes on along the minus strand of OX104067.1, from coordinate 13,562,865 downwards.
GCTGCGTGAAAATATGCGGAAACCTTTTGTGAAAATGCATGCGAACTGTAAAGAGAGAAAAACCGAAATACTTTGAGCTCATGCGAGGTGAAGTGTAGAATACCAAAAGTACATGCTTCACGCGTCTCAGAATGTAAACACTATGAGTAATGAAGCGTCTTACATAGCTAGTTATCGTAGTACGATGGCACTAAAGCTCCACAAAACAGTGGTGTTGCAGTTTAGCAATTTCGTAATTACCGTTCCGTGGCTGGCTCATAGCCGAAGCAAAATAAGGTCAGTCAAACGGAAGACGAAACTGTATTCTAACCAGCGTGTTGTACAACGCATCGACCTAGCATTCAAAATTAGACCAATCGATGAGTCGGTGAGCGGGTTACTGACATACGCCGGCAGATGCAGGCAACAAATAGGGAGGGCTTAGTATATTGGCGTTGAGGATGCCACTTTCCTCTTCCTTTTAATTTGGACCATTCCAGCTGGCTCTGTATCAATCGACCAGGCGTTGTAGCCGAGTTCAATGGTGACGTTACTAAGCATCGGTTTGGCCTAAGTTTGGGAGTTCTGCGCCTTTGTTAAAGCAGGATGCTGAGGTAAGGACGCGTCATTTGGAGGAATTGTAACGGAAAGAGGGCGGACGTGATCCTGTGCCTAATGAGCACTTTACCATCAGATAAAGCCTCCTCCTTGAGGTTGTACCACAACTTGGCATAACTCTCCAGGCTTCCAGTTCGTTTCGTTGGGTAACTCGATGTTGACCGTTTGCTTTTCGCAGAACCTTCGATCTGAAGCCTTCTGGACGTAGGCTGTTATAAGTTTATCTTGCTTGGCCGTATCAAAGCCTCTGGTCAGGCAACAGAAGATTAAACCGTCTTCTCAATTTTCAGCTGAAAACCAAATCGCCTGAGCTCCACCTAGTAGTTTCCTTTCGGTTGATGCTGTTGCCAAGAATACATTTTTCCAGCTTTGTTTGCAATGCTGCAGACGCTTGTTTACGTAGCTTGTTCTTGACCGTCTGGACAGATATTTCCGCCAACCAGTTTGAATCTGGGTGCTCGGAGGCTGATTTTAAATATGTATACCTTTGCTTTTGATGATATTTTTAAATTCTTTGTTAGTAAATACAGAACCGTTGTCTGTCACCAGGGTATGTGGTAGACCGATTGTGTTGAAACTTGTTCGAATGCAAGAAACTGTCTTCACAATGGTAACATGTGCACTTTGAACATCTACTCAATTTCGAGTAAGTATCTATTAAGATGAGAAAGACATCTCATCCAACGGGATAAAATAGCCTGCGTGGATGCATTCTCAAGGTTTACTGGGACATTTGCAAGGACTAGTTGGTACCCATGAGCGGTTCCTCTTAGTGCTTTGACACACATGGCAGTGTCGGTTCAACTCTTCGATATCTCTGTCAATACTAGGCCATCGCACGGAGGATCGCGCAAATGCCTTCACTCTTGTGATTTCTTGGTGTGTTCCGTGAAATGTTTGTATGATATTCTTTCGCCACCATGGTGATATGGTCGCTCTAGATCCCCATAGCATACACCCATCGTTGTGATTAAGCTCTGTGCGTCGGATGAATTAGCACATTAGTTTCGACTCGCAGCTGTCTGGCCATCTTGAGAGACCAGACGTTTGACTTTGGCCATTAATATATCCCGTTCATTTTGCTGACGGACATTTTTATTTGATACCGAATTTTCTCCAAATGTTCCAACAGATAGAAAAGTTCCACAGGTTTAAGTACGAAATCTGCTAGGTGATTCAACTGTAAACTGCTTAGAGCGTTCGCGATCCTATCGGTTTTCTGGAGTACATAGGCGGACCTGTGGTTGTAAGAGGAAAGCAATAAAGCTCAGGGTTGCATACGAGGTTACCCCTTTTTTCTCACCAACCAGACCTAACAGAGGCTTGCGATCAGTTTAGATCTGAAATATTCTTCCCGTAGATACTAGTGGATTTTTGTGATTTCAAAGAGAATCGCAAACTCTTTCCTATAGAGCTGCGTATACTTATTTTCCGCTGTTGCCAAAATTCTGGATGCAAAAGCTATGGGTCGCTTCGTCGTATCTGCCATTTGATGTGACAGCACGGCCCCGAGCCCTCTAAGTAACGCATCGAAATGGAGAATGATTAGTTTCTTTGAATCAAAATGCACTTACAAGTAAACGTTGCTTATAGCCAATTTGACAGCATTGTAAGCTTTTGTTGTTTGTTAGACGACATCCACTTAATATTCTTGCAAAGTAATATATGCAATGGTAAAAGGAGACTGGCCTAATTAGGTTGAAAAGGACTGTAATGGGTTATCATTCCAACAAATGATTGCAGTTTGTTAAGATTTCGGGGTGTTGTGGAATCCAGAATGAGTCATCGATCTTGACCTTTCAAACACCTTAGAAATCAATCCCAGCCCGATTTGACGCTTACCCCACATATTCCGTGTCATGTAAAAGTTTGGGTCTGACAAGATTTTACCGGAAAGATATCTTAACCCTGAACTGTTTTCTGGTCTTGATTCATCTGTTTACAATGCGAATATTTGCTGTGTTGAATATCAGCATTGCCCATGATTCGTTGAAGAATCCAAGATGAGGTGAATTTGTCCCATAGGGCATGTAACCGTGCTTGTACAAACGAAACCCCAGATATACAGCGGTTTCACAAAAGAAGACTATTTAGATTCCCTGCGTTACAGTCCCTTCATCTGAAGCTTTTTAAAACTGTTGTAAGTGCTGCTATTAACTCGTAGTCAGTGCGAACAGTAACCGAATTTCGTTTACGGAAGCGCAAACTTCTGGTATACCTTTCAGTAATGCGTCTATACTCCTCTGACGGATTGCTAACGCAGAGTGTATCCCGAATGGTAATCGGTTACAGCAGAACAATCCCATTTGTGTATTAATGGCTGTAATTTCCTTTGTGGACTGATGTAGCTCTACCTGAGAATAAGCGTGGCTTAGATCATTTTTCGAGAACTTTGTCCACCCGACTAAGTTGCTTAAAGGTCATCAATCAGTGGAATCGGATCACATTCTGTCGCCGTTGCCTGATTAACCGTCCGTTTATAGTCGCCGCAAATGCGAACTGAGCCATCAGGCTTCTGTACAGGAACGATGGGTGTAGCCCGGGAAGTATGTCGTACTAGTGAAATTATTCCGTACTTTTGTAAGCGCTTCATCTCCAACTCTATCTTTGGACGGGTTGAGAAAGGTTGCCTTGGTGATTTGTGAAATTTCCCTTAAGCCTTTGGCCTGCTAATCAAGCAAGTTTTGAAAGCGCGTAATTTCTTAGGTATGTTTGTAAAGGAAATATTAGCAAAAGCATTCAAGAGAGTAGGTATGTCCGAAATTCTGTCTACATTCTTGAGAGATTGCAATATTTCGGTTCGTCTGTGTTAACAACGATTAGAGGAGGAGTCAACGGTTTGTCCCCTTGATTTACCTTCACGTCATACACGCCCAAAACTTTGAGTGCCTCCTCAGTGTATGATCTTAACTTAGACTGAGTCAGAGTAAGAACCAGGTCGTTAAAGTTTCGCTTGTTGATATATCTAACCGAAGCACCGGTATTGATCTTCATCACCTAAACCAGCAGTGTACAGGGTATTATCTTTGCGTGCAATGTTGTTGTGTCTGAAATTAGCTGGCATATAGGACCGTCAGCGTGGTCCGCAGTTCGGAAAGTAGTCTGGGCAGGGCAAAGTATCGATAGTGGAAGCACAGTCGAACGTAATGCGCGTACAATATGTCCTACCTTGCCGCGCTTGTGACTTGTAAACTGCTTGTGTCAGCAATCCGTAACCTGTTCATACTTCCCCCGCATCTGTATCACGTAAAGGAACACTTGTTTTTGGGAAATCATCGAGATTTAACCGCATGGATGGCATCTGAAACAGAATCGTTTCGATAATGCGTTACTTATTGTGTAACGCTTTCCCTTTGTCTGATCAGCGCGCAGGCTGTTTTCCAAGTGAGTTTATCCTCATCTGCTGACAGCAAACGTTCCCTAGCTTTATCACCACGAACGCCGAGCAAAAGGTATTGCACCGCTTTCCGCTCTTCGCCTTTGATGGTGGGAATTTCATTTTAACGGCAGTCAGGAAGCGACTGTTATATACGACTAATGAATTCATTAACAATCTCCTCTTCTCCCTGTCGTAATTGGAAAACACTTAGGCGCGCAGGATAAACATGTCACCGCTACCCCGAAGGCCATCCAGGACGTTAAAACAGCCTGTCAGGGGTGTACTTTAGCACAAACGCAAAGCGTCTAAATGCCGTTGATCTACTGCACCAAGGTTTTTGATAGATTGGGTTTTGCTGCGTTTGATGTAGGGCTGTGTATTTGTGACAAGCTCATGGTGGTAGCAGCAGATTCGTTTTCTACCTTTTTAAACTGCTAAGTATAGCTTGTACGACGTGTTCTTCCAAAAGGGATCAGGTGGATTCAAATGGCTCATAGTAAATAATTCCAAGTTTAAACTTCGTCGCCAGATGTGTCAGATCAGCAGTTGGGGAACGTGCAATGGCTGGCTCATAGCCGAAGCAAAACACGTCAGGCAAGCGGAAGGCAAAACTGTATTCTAACCAGCAAGTTGTATAACGATCGATCTGGTATTCGAAATTAGACACATCGATGAGTGGATGAGTGTGTTACTGACTTACTCCGGCAGATGCAGGCAACGAATAGGAAGGGCTCCGTACATCGGCGTAGAGGATGCCACAAGCAGCGAAAACTATCAAACAATTTACATTCGAAATGACTCGATGCATGCTGGATGAAAACAACTGTATATAATACCACGATCGATTGATACATTAGCTTGAAGAATTAAGACCCTAGAAACCGCTGTTAAGCCGGAGTTAACGTCGCACATTAGGTATAATCACCGCTCCAAAAATGGACGATTTGACAGACATGGTCTGACATATCCTGCTGATGATGCTGGTAAGCTATCAACTCCTGGTGCCACTGGAAGAAGACCTACTTTTGTGTGAATCCCTACCAAAGAGCATTAGTGGCGCTGAGATGTCGATATCATGAATACTTATGTGCGCGAACATAACATTTCATGAGACAAGTGAATTTATATTCGCACTGATGGTGACAAAGCAATGACATAAAAATTTAACGGTGTGAAAAGAACTAAAACGGTGCAAAAACTCACACAATTTTGCGAAGTATTCTTCACCTACAAGCACTTGCCGGTTGAAAATGCTACCCATTTACCATACGGTCCTCCAAGAGGCAGTAAATACAATAAATTTTATTAACTTTCGGCTTCTTAACAACGGACTGCTCAAGGTACTTTGTGACGAGATGGGAAATGTTCACATATCTTTACTGATCCATACTGAAGTCAGATGACACTGCCGTGGAAAAGTATCATTGCAGTTGTCAAAATGACGTGCAGAAAGCTTCGCTTGCGTCCTGAATCACAAACTCGATTTACAGTTCCACTTGACCAAGAGAAAGTGGTTGATATGACTTACTTATTTGCCAGCCATTTACTCAAAAGGCAATGAAGTAAGCGTAGTGCTGCACAGAAACCCTGCCACCATATTCAATGCAGATGGTAATGTGTGAGGGTTAAACAGAAATTTAGGTTTGTGCGATTCATTTTTGAAGTGGGGACCTGCCAGCTTTCCGGTATTAAAAGATATTTTAGCACAAACGAAGGTGACGCAGACTTCCTAGATGACCGGTCTGAGAAAACTGGCTGCTGTTTGAAGCTCTGGAAGTAGGCTTGTTACAGTATTTCTCCAGCGAAGATGAGCCAAGCATTAATTCACTCGTAAGAAAAAGTCTCCGCCTTTCACATTGCTTAAGTATGAGAACTTAGTTGATGTGATATGAAATTTTTCCTCTTAGGAAGGGTTGCACAAATTGGCTGCCTAATTTCCTGTATAAAATGAAGGACAAGTACCCATTTATTTCGATAATACTTGTGGCTGTGCTTATCCCATTTACCACAGACTATCCCTGTAAAATTGCATCTTCGGATTACACCTATACGAAACAATGTACCGCAATAAACTTGTAACTGAACTAGATTTGAGGCTGCAGATTTCCTCAACGACACCAAACCTCGAACAATCAGCATTGTATGTCAGAAAGTATTTCGTCCCACACATTATGCTTTGATGTACATCGCTTTTCTCATCTAAATGCAATAGCTTTCATTTTCTGCTAACATCAGTGAACATACTTGTTAAGTTAATGCACCGAAAGGAACATTACCAGGACACTTCGCCTCATTTTCCATTTATTGTAGCCTTGTGCTTTGATTTACAATATGCCTGGGTTCCGATGTGCGACATTCCACTAAAAATTGGTCCACGAGATAAAAGTTTTTGAACCCAAGCCTTAGAACATCTTCGCTGGGTGAAAACTCATGTTGCCCACTAAAAAACACCTTTCTCTGTAGTTTAGGTCATTCTATTAAGCTTTAAAAATTAAGGTATAGAAGGCATGCTTCGGCTTGGCTGAGTCAGTAAACGAATGCTTGCTAACAACCAGTCTTCTTCCTCGTTCGGCTTATAGTGCATTTGTGTTGGGTTACGCTTATTCCTCTCCAATCTTAGCTCTGGTGTACGTCTGGCGACTAGACCTCCTTAGCCGGTAGTGCTATGAATTCCATTGGCTACCATACACGAGTAAGGTGCTATCTGAGCAAAAATTTCGTCTGTTTCCACTATGATTCGAAACAACTAAAACATGTTCTACCACTTATCAACGTGCAGTATATGTTTAGTTTTTAAACGTACGTAACTTAGCGAGTCAACTTGTGAGAATTTTCATTTCAATGAAACCGTTCAATATGTTGCGATTTTTACCAGGGTCTTCCTACGGAACCTGTAAAGTTTCAGCTTGCGAACCTGTAGTAAAACTTGTCCCATCTTCATCAGTTTTATGTAACGTGTCCACTGAGCAAACAGTTTATGATCACACCCGCATGGCTGGAAGGCAAGCGACACTCAGTCCAGGCAAGTGCTGGACTTGTCACTGATAGCTTGGTATAATCAAGATTAGAATTCGGCCTACGGTAAACTGTAAGCGTATTAAACTCAATGTGTCACGGATACTAAACCATATACGGCGTCTTGTGGCTGAGCGGTCGCAAAATTAATGTCCTCCTGCGTTTTTCGCCTCTAAATATGTGGATTTATTCTCACAGAGTCCTACGTGCTATCATTCGATTTTGCTGGGCGAGCTCCTCCTACCACTGTTCATCTATTGGACTAGAAATCGCGGATCACCAGCAAACAGTGCGCTTGCAACTTCGTGGTCAACCATAGTTTAACCTTATCGGAGGATTTATTTTTTATCTCGTCGCACAAGAACTCATGTGGTCTTATTTTAAAGAGCGTTCTGAGAGTCACCCGATCAGATTACTACCATTCCATCAAGTCGCTCTCCAAAGCGATAGTCGTCAATTTGGTCCGACCCTGGAACAGGCAATGTCGTCATTATACAGTATTTTATCAATCGTCTTGTTTTGCCTCAATCCTACCCTGCATCGCTGCCTATCCATTTACCGGCTGGATCGATAGCACGCACATCGCCTATCTACCCTAAGGAACGTTTCACTCATCTGGACGCAACACGCCTGACCCCCTGATCTCAAACGAGCGCCGATAGCCACGCAACGAAAAGTGAAGCGAAGTCAAACACAGTGCGTCAGTATCGCTGTCCTCTTGATACCCCTTAGAACAGCAAACCTACTGTGAACATGTCTCGTATGAAGAGCATGTGCGGATTATGTGCTAAAGTGGTAAAAAATGGTTTTGTGTGTACCACGTGTTTGAAATCATATCACACTAGCTGCTTTGGGACGGGGCCAACACAAGGGTACACTAACACGGCAGAGGCGTTTTGGATCTGCCAACTATGCACTTCTATCCCATTTGTTAACTGTCTAGCTGTGCTACTGAAGAAGTGTGTGGCTAACAGAAGCGGTCGCGCGCATGGTGAGCGCCAGAGTTATACCCATGAGAGGAAACGAACCTGCACTTCTGTGTGATAATAACACCCCGGATTCCCTAGTCAGGCCGAAGAAGCGAGCCAGGCGTCCCAACCTAACCCCAACAACGCAGCCTACAGCAGTATCAGCTCCATGCTCTCTCCCCCTATAATTAAAAACAGTGCCTGCAGCGCGCCTGCCTCAACTTCTGAACCGTGTGCTGCAACTACTAGTCTGCTCACTACACACGAGACAGTAAACTACCGTCAACCAGCAATAGCGAACAACCCGGCAACGTACGCGTCGGTTGCCGCCAAGCAAACACCAAAAAGAGCACCGGTAATATTTTTGGCCGGACTAGAGAAAACAAAAGTGTCACAGCACGGATGGCACCCATCAGTGCCGTTCACAAATTCACCAAAAACACCGGATACTAAGCCTCAAAATCCAAAACCAGTAGCCACCAGGCGCAACCATGGTGCCCTAAACCTTGTGTGCACCAATTACCCCGATTCCAAATCCAATAAAATTAAGGGCAAGTTGACGGACGATTGAAATCGGTGGGGTACTATCTGTGCGTCGGTCGGTGTCCATGCTAATCCCACGATATCAAAAAGAACCTCGGGTCACCTAAACTCGTTGCACTACGGCGAACCTTGGTTACTTCGGGTAACACGAAACTCGGCGGACTAGATGGTGGCCGTTCTGCTGTCTGCGAATTGTCTCCGCAACGACTCAAGTGGTGTGCGCATACTACCCGAAATCCCGTGGCAAGAACGTTCAGTGGATCCCGCTAACTAAGTGAGGTACAGAAAATGTCAAGATAACAAAGCAGTGGTTGCTCACGGTGTTCCTGAGCTTACTGCTTTCTCCTCCGACGACCGCAAGCAATGGCACTAAATCCGGAGGCTATTTCTCTCAAAAAGTTCGTGGACACGTCGTTGACAAGGATCCTCATATCACCAAACTATAAGGGGTGCGGTCCCAGGCTGTTAAAACTTGTTTTTCAATCATAACTAAAGGCACAAGCCCTACTGAAGAACTGGACTAAATTACTTTATAGATTGTCAACAGAAATTCGCTTGAAAGCAGCGGAAACACCAGCATCTTCTAATAAAAATTCAGTAGAGGCACAACTCTTAATGATAACGCCAACTACAGTACCCGACTCGGGGACGGTTTCAACGATAGCCATAATATCCGGAGGGACAAAGTAGAGCACGAGCAAATACCGGGATCCAGGGCATCTGATACCTGCTTATTTATCAAGTACTTCTCGAGAGTAAGCAATCCATCCAAAAAACGATTAGTCGCCGACCATTTATTGGTCGGCGTAAACTCACCTGCTTCATCTATCCAATCTAGCACACATTTAGTCTCCGATGATCTCTCATGCATGTACACAACTGCCCAAGGTCGACTCAGTAAATTAGCTGAAGTAAGACTTCGACGCGCGTCAGCAGCTTGAGACCTCATCGCTGCCACCAAATCCTGGTTGCGCAGCGAGAAAACGGATGCTGAAATTACGCTAACGGGCATGTCTGTTGTCCGGAAGGACCGAGCCAGCAAAGGTGGTAGGGTAGCCATCTACTTTCGTAACAATATCCAATGCGAACTCATAAACGCTTTGGAAACCGACGTACCGGACGTCGTTTGGTGCAATTTCCGGCTGAGGGGGAACGATCTTGTCCCATTGGTTGTTGTTTACCGCACACCACTGTCTACTCCTGAGATGGACTGCAATTTCTTAGCTGCGTTGAGGCAATTGATAAACAGGAAGTACAGTCATATTCTAGTCACCATCGACTTCAACTTACATGCACTAGAATCTCAGGCCACCCCAGGAGAGTAATACAAAGCAGATTTGCAAAATCTGCCTTCAGACTTCCCGCTTTATGGCCACGTTACTACGCCTACCAGGTTCAAGGGAACTGGCAGGCCATCCATATTGGACCGAACATTTACCAATGAAGGACTGCTGGTTGAGAGAGTGATAACTGATACTTCTTTGGGCCGCAGCGATCATGCGACGCTATTGTTTCATTACATATGCTACGCGGATTATCCTAAAGAGCGTGCCGATGAATATCATGTCGTAACCAAATATGACGACCTGTCCGACCACATTGATGCAACAAGCTGGTCGTACTTAACCAAATAATTCCCTGAGGTGGCCTGCGGAGAATTCGTCAAGTTATTTAATAAGCTCGCCGCAAGGACATCTGAAACACAACTCTGCCGGCCTAAAAGGATGAAGTCATTCGTAAGGAGCAGGACACGTAAATGCATGGCACTAAGAGACTTGGCATGGTACACCTACCTAGTCTCCCAGAACGACCATACCTGGGATGTCTACACAATACCAAGAAACCACCGTGTCAAACTCGTCCGGGAGGATAAACTGAAGAACCAACATGGTCTAGTGAAAAAGTTTTGCTCCAATCCCAACTGCTATACAGACACGTAAACAATTTGCACCATGTTAAGCGCGGTATTCCTGATCTGTACACAGCATGCGGGTTAGCCCAAACTGCACAAGAGGCGGCCAACTTTCTTATATAACAATTTGGCCGTATATTCCAAAGCGTGCAATTCTCATACATCCTGCCTAAGCAGATAACGCCGCCATCAGGACTTAATCACATACCGTTCACCACCGCAGAGAAAACTGAAGAGGCTGATGTCTCTGCGCCAGTTCATTTCCCCGGGTACGGACGGCATTCGCCCGATGGCGATGAAAGTTGCTGCCGTTTGGCGGGACCAATAGAAATCTGCTTACAACGTTGTCTGAAGGTGATGCACGTCCCCACGATGTGGAAGCACGGAATCGCCAAGCCAATCTACGAACGTGACAGTTGTGCTGAACCAGCCAATTATCGCCCGATAACACTACTTCCTGTGATCTCCAAGGTTATGGAGTCCATTGTAGCTGAGGCTTTGATGGGGTACCTGGAGAACAACAAAATTCTCGTTCAGGCGCAACACGGAGTTCGCCAGAATCCCTCCTGCACCACTAATCTGTTGGTTGCTCGTGCAAGCTGGAAGGAATCTGTGGACGCTGGTGTAGGTGTCGATGCGGCCTACTTGAATTTTGCAAAGGCGTTCGACGGTATAGTTCATCACATTCTCCTCCACAAACTCCAGTAATATGGAATCGGCGATCCTGTTCTAGGCTGGATAGGAGACGTTCTCGTGCAACGTTATCCGAATGTGAGGGTACAAAGCAACCTGTCGGAATCCATCGAAGTTCAGTGTGGCGTACCTCAAGGCTCGGTACTTGGTCCCCGCTTGTTCTTGGTTTTCATAAATAATCACGCAAGCTTGCTAACACCTAACTGTTTGCTATTTGCTGATGACCTAAAGTTATGGCGTACTATAGTTGCAGTGGAGGATCACAAAGTGTTACAGGAGGATCTGGACAAATTTTACACATGGTCCATCGAGAACATGCTGCATTTCCGCGTCACTAAGTGCAAAGTTCTCAGCATACGGCACAGGAGCATGCACAATTACCGCCTTGCACCACCTATTCTACAGCGGGCTTCTCACGTGTGTGATTTCGGCGTGCTAGTCCAAGGTGACTTCGGTTGTTTGAGGCAGACTAAAAATGCACCTGACAGCAAACCAGTACCTCGGCCATCTTCGCAGTGCTTTCGTGTATTTTGTCCCTTCATTCTTTCCAAAAATGCTTAGTGCATACGTGAGGCCGTATGCGGAATACGCTATTCAAGCGTGGCAACTCTGGCTCAAGCACCATCTCACCACGCTCGACAACGCACAATGTAATGCAAAAAAGAGCCTCAGAGGCTTGATCAGCCTCCCCTACCCACTCAGGCTGAAGACCCGCAAAATATACAGTGGACGTTATCGGCGTCTAAGGGTTGATCTCATAATGGTGTACCAGATCCTGAGAAACCCCAAGCATCCATGCCATTCCCTTCTAATACTCAGTCAAAACACCCCGCTAGGGGGTCACCAGTTTAAGTTAGTCACGCAGTACAGCCGCCTGGAATGTCGGCGAAACTATTTCATCCTTTGAGTGTCACTGCCTTGGAACGCCCTCCCAGAACATGTAATTATGGCCCCCACACAATCCCATTTCAAAAAACTCCTTGACGATACTCTGTCACATTCGCACTACATGCTATCGCTCATGACCACCAGATGCTGGCACTAATGCATAACAGACAGTGGATAGCGCCATAACCCTACTCGAGAATGAACCACTCCAAACCCCTTGCACGCAATTTGATAAACGCTACTACAATAGAAACTGGATTTCTGTATCCTGTCGAGCCAAGGCAATTTCAGGCGAGTAAGCGTTGTGCTTGCTATCTTTTTTATTTTTCTCGCCTATTACGAGATCAGTAACCACTCCCCTTATTGCTTTGTGTACGTACATTCTCATTTCAAACTCCCTTTAAACGACAGTGAAGTTAAATCTGTAATCGTCCGAACTGATGACTCCACTATGCTTTGATCTATCTTTTTGTCACTCTAAACACCCTACGGGACATGTCAAGCACCTGCATTCTTACCCGTTATAAATCATTGTTCATTTTTCATTGGGTTGGCAGCTTCCCTGACTCACCTAACAAAACGTTGATGATGACGTTGCAGTATGCTTGACTTTGTCATTGAGAAAATTATGTGCCGTGGTTCTCATTTAGTGCAAAGTTCATATTTGTCCAAAGTTACTTTTATCAACTGCAGTAAATAGCTGTGTTTGTCAACATTTATCTTTTCTGCCAGCCTCGAAATTCGGCAATTAAGCAAACCTTCATCTCGTTACCTATAGAGTAGTAGATGTCATACAGAATGGATTCCATGCAGAGTGCAGTGGGTCGTACAACTGGGCATACCACGGACACTACTGTTGTTAAGTTCGAAACATACGGAATATTCACCTTTTTCTGCTGTAGCTAATCAAATTCTTGGAATGAGTCCTAGCTGACCTGCAGTTGGGGCCACAAGTGTTGAGTAGCGGATTTTTTGCACGGCGGCAGCGCCCTTGTCCCCACCGGACCTCGGCTTTATATACGATATATTTGATGGATGCCGGCAGGGGAGATTGGTTTTTTGTTGACACTATGAGGGTCGTCCTCGCTTTTCCATCTCAATATCGTGTGATTAAGAAGACTATTCAAAAGTGCCTCCATTCCCTTGAAAACCAGTCAAATGAACGGCGATGCAAATGTTCCTCACATAATCCCAAAGCTTTGTTATCGCTATTACATTCGCTCTGGCAGCTTAACCATTAATTGGGAGCTTATTTATACCGCACAATTTGCAACTGTGATCTGGAAAATGAGCTTTACTGACCACCTTCGCATCTTAAATCAGGTTTAGTAACACCTGCACAACGCAAGATCAACAATGCAATAATCATGTCCAAAGTCATTCCAGCTCTTCATATGATCTGTGTTCACCCGCATTTGTAGATTTGCCTAATCGCATACCGACATATGCGGAAGAGAAGTATACGAACACTGTGGAGGTTGCAGTAGTCATTCACTAAACTCTGCTAATAACATAGCACGATAGATGCCGGCTACTGCAGATCGAACCCGTTTGGATGAGAACACTTGGGACCAACATAGTATACACACACGTATATATATGGTCGACGGCATCCGGTTTCGGATTTGCCTGTCACTGTGGACAGTCACGGGACGCCTGCTCCTACAGAGGGACTATGGGTGGCTTGTGCTGCATCACCCACAGCTCCATCCATACACCCCGTATCCAGTGTAAACTCGAAGGAATAAGACCGGGAGGCATGTGGATGGGAGCCTAGTTTCATCAGCGGAGCCGGCCCACACTCCTTCACAACAAACACAAGCACACTGTATTTGGGGAATCAAGTGCACACAAGGCGGTGGCTGGACCGCAGTTCACTCCACACTGAGTGCACGGAACCGCCCTTCGAGCCCAGAACGGCCACTAGGACCGTACACCCCGTCCCATCCAGCAACGACTAACTGTCTCCTGGGACCAGTATGAAGGAGGCAGGCAGACACCTTGTCAACGTGCACATCAAGCGCAGCCACCCCGGGGATATCAAGCAACATCCAACTTGAGAGAAAGATAACAAAGAACATAAATCGAGTAATGCATAAGGAACCGGTGACATAAATCTTAAATTAATGAGCACATGAAATAAGTTGTTTACAAACGAATCCGCGATAAGTTCAGGAAGTAAGAAGGTATATTTTAGGGAAGGCCACAAACACGAAAATTTAATCGAAATTAACTACGGCTGGCTTAAGCGACGTATGCAAGTTTATAGAAGAGAGTATAGGTAGTCCTTTATATCAGCAAGAAAAGCATTAGGACAAAACGGAAAACCCATCACCTGAAATAAATAGACTTAGCATGCAAGGAGGCAGTTAGTAAATCGAATAAAGAGTGCCTACATATATATATCTTGTTACATATATATACACAAATAAATAAATAAATATATCATTAGATCAGCAGCTCAAAATGCCAGCTAAAGTTTAGGGGCTTGTAATTAGAAATTCAACAAATGTTCTTTTCAAAGTGTGGGTTGCAAATAATTGCAAATGTAACGATGCTTTACTAAATTAGAGGTATGGAATTCCACACTCTTTAAGTTTCAACTTGAGCAAATAATGAGATTGTTACTCCGTTGGTTTCATTCCCCATCTCCCCATGTTTCGGTGTAGAGAAAGTCGTCGATTAACGTTGGAGGAAACTAGCGCTTTAGAAGTGAACACGAGTTTTCTTACTTACCCACTTAACCAGATGAATTAACCCTACTTTCTCTCGTTTCGCCATTCTTCCAATCTGTCACCGCTCTTCTTCCTCTGTCTAAGATTATTCGTCGAGTACTGTTGTTCTAGCCACTACTAAATATAACGTTCTACTTTCTCCTCTTTTTGACCTTTACACAGATGTGTTAATTAATTATAGAATCTTACTCTTTCGTTATTATAGCTTCGTGTTATTTATTCACTTTGTTTTATGGTAATATATTTATTTACCACGTCTGTAGTCAACACGTCTATCCAAGATAGGACTTGCGAGACCATAACACATGTCGTTCAGTATTTAGGAAGAGAAACTGAAAAACTGGAGAAAATACAGCATATCGCAACTAGAATGATACCAAGTCTACGAAAGCTTCCATATGAAAAACGTTGTGAAAAGCTCGGGCTCTACACACTATCCTATCGCCGAGTAAGAATTGATCTTATTATGACCCATCGAGTACTACACTTGAATCACTTCCCCATACTACGGCCAATATTTCACCTGCGAGAACCCTGTAACACCCGAGGACATCGTTACAAACTCAGGGTCGCCAGCATGAACAACGTATCACATCAGCTTTGTATCGAACGAAGAATCGTAAACTTATGGAATACACTACCAGAAGGATTAATAGAGGCCGATTCTGTGAAGTGTTTTAAAACCCGTATCGACGATTATTTTGCAAACCTGTGCTTTTGTGAAACGATGCACATACAGTGCCAAAAGAAGACATTGTATGTCCGGAAATAATAACGCTAGTACAAATTTCTAACCGAACACGGATAAACGATTAACGGACCAGACACAACTGCGGATAATTCACAAGTAAATTTTGATTTTTCGTAATTCGATAGAGTTGTACAGAAACCTTTCTACTCGCTCTTAAATACAGTCTCAGTCTCAGTCTCAGATTTATACCATAAAAGCCTCGACGGTTCCTGTTATATTTATGCACAAAAATAAAATTTACCATATTTACTTTTCTCTTTGCTTGTTTTAAATTAATATCGTCGCCCTTTGTTAAATTACTGTGTTAAAACAAATGGCACACATATACGCCGCCATATTTTACATGTTGGCAGACCTGGCTTTTGCGTGATTCCAATACTTTGCAAACGTAACGAGATTTTTTTCACATTCGGTTATTTCCGCAAATTATCTTGGGTCTTCTAATGAAGCATTTGCTAATCATTTGAACATGTGCAATTAAAGTATGCTTTTGTAAATTTTACTTATTGATTCATCCCTTGCGAGTCAATGGCCTAAAGGACCACAAGGTCGCTTTGTAATATGAGGGCGCCGGTTTGCGTCAGTTTAGAGAACCGGCAGCCCCTTGCAGTATCATTATCCTATTTGCTACTGTTGGTGGTTGCGCGACAATGAGGCGTACGTACTGCGTACCGATACACTCTTAGTACCTTTTTCAATCTAGGCAACTGTTTCACGAAACCGTGAGAGGGCAGGATGGCTCAGAGAAACACCCACGACGCTGATGAATTCAGTCATCACTTGAAACAATCTCTACGGTGGAGTCAAATACATGAGAAAAAAGTTTCGGCACAGAAAATGTTCCTATAAATATTCATCATAAACGCGCTTCACCATTTACCTGACCAGTCATTAGGAGAATTATACACATAGTTTAACATATCAATTGAAATTTTACTTCAGAAACCGAGTTAACAGCTTGTTTATGTATTCCATCCTTTTGACACCATTAATGCAGCAAAATCTAACGGATTTCGATCAGATTTGCACTCGTTTGTAACTCTCGTTGTGCAGATACGCAGCACCTAGGTGTACGATTTTCCGCGTTTAGTATTTGGTAGTGTTAAAGTGTCTATGGCGTGCGAAACTGATTAGTTCAGAACACGCAGATCAGTTACTCGTAGCTGGGGCAACGCAAAGCTAAAACGGCCAGGTGGAACGCCAAACTGCTTGTAAGAGTCATTCGAACAAAGCATTCATTTATATTCTGAAAAGTTCAGAAAAGAGAGCACTTTGTCGGGCCTTTGTTTACCCGCCGTGTGACTGGATTACCATACGGAATCTCGACTGGCGCCAAAGTTACTTTGAAGCCAACCTATGTCATTTCGTTCACTGAGGCTGCATCCGCAGCTGAGCAATTCCGAGCTGTTCTCCCCCAACACGTCCGTCTACGACCGATGGATTTCGTCAGTTAGAGCTGAGAGGGGACCCTGACACCTAGTAGCTGAAGACTTACGCCTTGACCACTAACCTACGGCACCGGAAAACACTCTAAGACCCAAGAATGAACTTCTACTCCTGCGTCAAACGCTGCTGTAGGAGATCTGTTGCAGTGAACAAGGCGTAGGCCATCAACCACCGTGAGTCGAGTTTCACTTTCCATCCGGTCCAAATCTAGAGGACAAAGTTTGTATGACGCAGTTGGGGGAATTCACAGCTCAAATATTGCCCAGTCAATGCGCAGTCTACAGACAATTCCACCTGCAAATGCGGAGAGCCAGCAGGAAGTATGGAACAATGGAACGATGAATTTATCATGAATAAAGCAGGAACGCTTAACAATTTCCACAAATTAATAAAACACGCAAACTTGGGTACATCCAGAAACAGAAACATAACTCATTGCGGTGGACTTGCTGTCAATTTTAAGTGTATACATAGTTTGGTTACTTTGCCCTTGCCCCAGTAATTTGAGTTAAATCTTGCGATTTCGCTGGTGTAAAGCATCGTCCTTGTTCGGAATTCGGACGACGGTGAACGATGAACAATAATTCCATACGTTTTAAGAAGCACAGGTTTACAAGCCAAGTTGGATAGACTGGTGGGTTATCGAAAACCTTAATAAACCCAATGCTGTTAGCAGTTACACGGTTAAAATAATGGACCTATCGTATTCAAAGTAATAGCTCTACACTCCAAGTGTTTCCATAGCTTCATTAGGTGAAAAAATAAATCCACGGTATTTCCCGGGAATAGGATGGAGAGTAGCGTCATGCAACAAAACGTGAGTGGTGGAGTACGTCATCCAACCCACTTTTAAATACGGCTGGCATGGGTGCTGTAATAACCGATTCGAGGAGAGCATTTCATGGTTGACACACACGAATGGAAAAATATTCCTACGACCCTCCAGATGGCTATATGCTTCTGCTAATTCCAAAGAGTGCACTCTGTTTGACGTTGCTGCTGAGTTGCAGTAAATATCGACACACATTAATTGAATTGTGTAAAATCAACTAAGCCATAAGCAAGTAGCCTCAAAGTCCGCGATACCGCCCGCTGAATACTACCAAAAGTTTCAGCCTTTGATTTATGGAAGTTGGCGCATTCCACTAACATATTTAGTGGCCCGGCGTTGAGATTGCTGCAACGTAGGAAAGCCTTGCTTCAGCCATGGCTGCCAGGCTTGGATTACCTATTCCACATGTGCGCCAGTCTGAAAATAGTAGTGTCCATTTGTCCGGATGCACATCGTAGCAAGTAGACATATTGGTTACTAGTTTTTGATGCATTTACGGATTGCATGGAACAACCCAAGTTACCTTAAACAAGCAAGCGAAGGTCGCGTTCGACGGATGATGGCTGTAGTACTTACTTTCCTAGATTGTAGGGAAAGGTAATTTGGTGTCGTTTGAAGAGTACCTTTGCTGTTGTTCACCTTAAACAACAACAGATTTCGGATTGGCTACGCAAGTACCACATCCAGGTCACATTGAAGTGAATGCTGATCAGCGTCCGCGTGAATCCCGCGCCATGTCTTGATATCGCCAGCCAACAGCAGGAAATGTGAAGCGATTTTCCGAGCATGATCCTTGATAAATAACTAAAGTAATCGTTAACCTGGAACTCAGCCTGGGCGCACAGCAAACTCGACTGGTATGGGTTTAGCTAAGGAACTTCGGACTCTGATCACTAATAACCGCTGTGCGAGAATGTTTGCGATCCAGCTCAAGAGGCAGTCACTTATCCCGTAATATTGGAGGCTGTAAAGGAGAATCCGATGATCTGAGCCATCGAATGTCTCTGATAAATTCAAGTAGACCAGATCAACTGCCTCTCCAACGTCAGCTGACTCGATCTAACCACTCCGTGCGAATAATAGATTCGTTTTTACAAACGCTGTCGACGAAAGCCGTGTTGTTCGGGTGCTTTAATGTCACAATTTTCTTCATAACACACCAGTGCAACGGCAACCATTGATTTTATGAATTTGGATAATCCAGGGAGAAGTGAAAATGGGAGGTAGTTTGATGGCTCAGTCCTGCTTCCGCCTTTGTGAATCGGAGTTACTATTCCAAGCTTCTACACTGCAGGAATTTGCTCCTGGTCTAAGCATTGCCGAAAGAAGTGGGACGAAGATTTTGCCAGTTGTCTTGTTGCTGCTGCCAATGCCTCTACAAGAATATTGATGACGTTTGGGGAGTTGGGTTTGCGAAAAGACCTCAGCTTCTAATATAATGTGAAAACAAGTTCTACGGCTAGGAAAACAGAACGGAGAAAGTATTCGGTGGTAATGCTACTCGCTGTACTGCGTGACAAACTACAGATGGTGGCTTCCTACTTAAGTATTGTGGCTGAGTTACAATAAAATTCGGTAGGTGGGTTGAGATCCTTAAGAATCTGATACATCAACATTTTATCACAGTGCAGAATACTACATGGTTCACTGCAAAAATCCCAGCGGCATCGGTGTAAATTAGTAAGGGAGACAGAGCAATAATTTTATGCTTCTTGTCGCCAGCCGTTGTGGATTCTTAAAAGTAGAGAAGTCACGGTAATTCTAAGCTTGCTTCATCTGAATGGCGTACGCAACATGCGGCATTGCCTAAGCGTTCATCATTAACGAAAACTACGTAAGATCAAACTGATCAACCGCTGTCTGCAATAGGATTAACTGTTGGCTGGCTTTTTCATTGCATTCTCAGCTTCCATCGAGCATCCGAGATCGTATTGCACGAGGAAGACAAGATAGCTATTTTATATAGCGCACATCGACACCTTTTATTGTTGTCGATAATAGTAGGTGCTTTGGTGTCGTATGCCAATTGTTTTACACTTGATAAGCTTAGACTCAACCATGTTCTGATTGAACCACTCGTAAGCCCTGTTAAAATGAACTTGCGGTGATATGCGGTCGTCTACTCGATTGATGGCTCCCTAAATCTTGAGGTCATCAGCAAAGGGAAGTAATGATGACGCCGACACTCACGCGAAGTCTTCTATGAACATTTGGAATAGCCATGGTGCGACTACTTAGCAATGAGGGACACCACAGTGAACTTCTGTTGGATCTGAGAGGGCCCAAGGAACTCGCATATTCAAGCGGCCTTGGAGCATGAATGAATGTATCCAGTCCAATATAAGGTCCTCTATCCCATAGGTACGACGCATGTAAAGAAGAGTGCAGGGATCTTGAGGAAGAAACTTTTTCGTGAAATCAAGTAACCAGCGTCGGCTCCTTGCTCAGCATTCACAGATTTCGTCCAGATGGCAAGAGTCCTTAGTATATCAGAGGTTTTAGCGAAATCCATACGATATTAGCATGAGCGGTGGCAATGTGGAGGTTACACATATCATGCCACCCTATGACATCGAAAAAGGAGGCGCTTGAAAGGATATGGTATTTGATTATTATCCAATCATTCAAAGTGGGGTTTATTTATGATGAGCACCACGTACTACGCCCAACCAAAAGCTTCAGTTGCAACTGGTCCGATGACAACAAATATATAACAAACAGAGAAAAACTACAGAAAGCTTGGTAGATGACCGGTTAATGTATTTATGGTGAGGGACGACGTTTCGCTTTTGACACAAAAGCTGCATCAGGCCAAGTGAATTATCTTAACAGTGGCATTTTATAGCGATCATGGGTAAACTAAATACAGAAACGAATCAAGTTGCAGTTCATCAGTGAATGATTACAGCGGTCAAAGGTCAATATGTTCGTGGGTACAGCGTAGTTTGTTTCAGTCAGGATCAAGTGGGGAAAAGAAATTGTCGGTCTGCGGATAGTTACATGAGTGGTTAGCAATCTTAACGGAACCGTTGCAAGGGACTTGGACATTGATAGAACTTGGCTTTAGTAGTTCGTAATTTGGTGGAGGGTGGGTCGATAGTTCATTCCGATTTGGGATCCATCCACGGATGCTTATCAAGCTAGCCGGAGTAAGACTAGACGCCAGGCACTAGACAGCCCTACTCCGTCTGTTCTATTCACGCAGTTGTTGGCCTTGGTTATTTCTATAGCTTCAGCAGTCAGCCTTTGTTTAATTGATCATAATCCCTTCTTGATAACCTCCACATTTTCGAAGTCGATTTTGTGCCCCGTGTCTAGCGCATGCAACACTATTGCCGAATCTCTGAGTAGAGCTCCATATTCTAGCTCATTTCGCGGAGGTCTTAATATGTATCGTCTATGTGTTGAAATTCTTGTACATAATTCCCTCGCTGTTTGGCCTATATACACTTGTGTACAATCATTACATGGAATTTTGTAACTACAGTTAGTTGTTCAATCTAAAGGAAGTGAATCCTTCAGATGCACGACTGTGGATCGTAGCGTTCGACCCTTCTTGAAAACTACCCTTAGCTTCTCCTTATTCAGTACTCCCCGAATCGTTTCCGAAGTTCCTTCTTTATACGGAATACCCACTGTCGCTATCCACTCTGTGGTTGGTGGTGCGCGTGGGTTCAGACATTCCTGTAGCTGTCGTTTCACCAATCGTTTCGGATATCCGCTAGCTATTAAGTTTTCATCGCCTCCCTCTGCGCTGCCTTCTTATCTTCTTCCTCCGTGCACAGTGCATTTGCTCTGTGAAATGGCGATGAGGCTATTCCCGCGTACACGTACTTCGGGTGGCTTGAACTGTAGCTAAGTACCCCATCTGTGTACATTGGTTTGCGATACATCTTGGTTTTTAACATTCCTTCCTTCCTATGTACCAGAAAATCAAGGAACGAAGGTGTACCGCTCTGTGACTCAAGTTCCATGGTGAACTTTATCGCATTGTCAATGGAGTTCAAATAGTTTAAAAATTCCTCGTTTTTATCTCTTTTTATAAGCGCAAAAGTGTCATCCACGTAGCGCCACCATATTTTTAGCACACCACGGAAGTTTGAAAATGCTTTCTTTTCAAACTCTTCCATGTGCATATTGGCTAATACGGAGGATATTAAAGATCCCATGGCCAGACCCTGTTCTTGAGTGTAAATTCTAGACTGGAATGTGAAATAAGTCATGTCGAGACACAAAGCTATCTCCTCGACCAGTTGATCCACTGTCAGCTTCGTTCTGTCCTCTAAGCTGCTGTCCTCCATCAAGCAGTTTTTCGCTTATCGTAACGCCTCCTTCTTGGGTACATTCGTGAACAAGGAGGTAACATCGAAGCTAACCATCAAATTCTTGTTCGATGCTCACCACTCGCAGCATTCGTGCAAACTCATAATAGTTTTTCACAAATGTGTTCGTTCTCCCTGTTAGGGGTTGCAGCAGGCTCGCCAGATATCTCGTGAGTTCATGTGTGGGGAGCCTATGTCATCCATTATAGATCGCAAGGGGACCTTGGGCTTGTGTACCTTTGGGAGACCATAAATTCTAGGTGCAATAATCGACTTCGGATAAATGCTGTACCATTTGCCCTTTCCTAAACTGTCCTCCACGGTCCTTAGGTAACTAGCGACATCTGATTTACTCTTATTCATTACCGATGTAATGGATTTCTGCTCAACCTCTTTGTATGGTCCCGTGGTCAAATGATCCTTCATGCTTTCTAAATAATTTGTTTTATTCATTACCGCTGTTACTTTACTTTTATCTGCTCTTGTAATGACAATACTAGTATCCTCTTTCAGGGTATTTAACGCTACGTGTTCAGCTGGAGCAAGAATTGATTCTACCGGCTGCTGAAATCTAATTATATCTGCTGATTGGGCGCGCTTAGTCCGCTTAGTCCTGCGATCCTTTTGGATTCACAGCACCCACAATTAACAACAAATATTTCCATGGTATACTCTAGGTGTATGGCGGAGACGTAGTGTTAAGTAACAAAGTGTAAGTGGATGAGTGCTTCGTCCAACCGTCTTTTAATACTGTTATTGTCGGAGCAGAGACGTTCGATTCTGGGAGAGCATTCCACGGGTGACAGACACGAATGGAAAAGAAATTTCCGTGGCACTTCAGAAGACTGTATTGTTCTGTGAGTTTCAGTGAGTGGTCCCTCAGGTTTGTATCGCTGCTGAGTTGCAGTAAATGGCGGCACACATGATGTGGGTCTCGCAGAATCAAGTATGCCCTAATCAGGTCGCCTCGTAGTCTGCGATAGCTTCCCCTGAATACCCCAATCGTTGCAGCCTCCTCTGGTAGGAAAGATTGCGCATTCCAATTACTTTCGTAGATGCCCGGAGTTGTGGCTGCTCCAGTGCATTAAGATCGTGTTTCAGCCATGGATGCCACGCTTGTATTGCGTATTCGACATGGGGGCAAATAAACGCACTGAATATTTGTCGCAATATGGAGGTGTTTATTTGTCCAAACGCTAGTCACAATAGCCAGACGTGTTGATTCCCGGTCTTGGAGGCTATTTCGGATTGCCTGCAGCAACCCAAGTCTTCTTGAACCAGGACACCCAAGTCACGTTCGAGAGTTGCTTGTTGTAGTTAATTTGTTCCGAGCCATTTGGGTAGCTGCCCTGATGTCTGATGGAAAACACCTTGCATTTACTGATTTTGAACTGTGCTAAGTTTTTTAAGACATTGATACACCGTATCTAACTCACTCTGGAGCACATGTTGGTCGGCTTTTGACTGGATTATGCGCCAGATCTTGATATCGTCGGCATACATTAGGAAGTTTGAAGCGATTCCCTGTGTCAGGTCATTAATAAACGCCAAAAACAAACATGCACCTAAAACTGAGCCTTGCGGCACACCACACTCAACTCGTATGAGGTGCCATAAAGAGCTCCGAACCCTGACCATTAATTGCCGTTGAAGTAGAAAGTTGACGAGCCAGCTTAAAAGAGGGTCGCTGATCCCGTAATGCTGCAGCTTGGATAGTAGTACCTGATGGTCTAGACGATCGAAAGCCTCAGAACAATCCAGATAGCTCACATCAACATCTTCTCGAGCGTCAAGTGCCTCTGTCCAATTACTGCGTGCAGTTAGTAAATTCGTTGTACATGACCGCTGTCGAAGGAAACCTTGCTTCTCAGGCGTGATGACGTTGCAGTTTCTCAGATAGCACACTAAAGCCTCGGCAGCTATGGATTCCATGACTTTGGAGCGTATAGAAGGAAGAGATACTGGGCGGTAGTTGGAGGGATCCGTTCTGCTTCCACCTTTTTGGAATTGGGGTTATTATTCCAAGCCACCACATGGTGGGAACTTGGTTCTGGTCTAAGCAGCGCTGGAAAAACTGAGCTAAAGTTCCTGCCAGTTGGTTTGCTGCTGCTCCCAATGCCTCCGGACGAATGGTGTCGACACCCGGCGAGATGAGTTTGCGTAGAGACGTCAGCTTTGCAATACAGCCTGGCGGTAAAAGTACTGTCAGTTAGTCCTGGCAAGAAGAAGACAAAGTTTTCTAGATCGCTTGGTGGCAAGACCCTTGTAAACCTGGGGGCGTATTGCATCTGCAGCGCGTTTGCTGCTTCCACAGCCGTTCGTGTTGGGCCATCAACCGTCCTGAGTGGAGGAATTCCTTGCCTCACCTTTCGTAGGCTATTAAAGTGCTTTTACAACAGTTTGTGCTTAGCATGAAGGTACTTGCTATGTTCTGCTGATATGCGGCTTTGTCTTCTCTTAACAGTTGAGTGCAGTGGTTACGTTGGGCTGCGCAGTTGTCCTAAGATTTTTGTGCTGGAGCTTCTCGGTACACTCGCCATGCTGTGTTGCGTACTCTCATCCATTTTTGAGTTCTGCTCCTAACGAAGGAAACTGATTTACAATTATAGTAAATTTTTACCTCTAAAGCCTTTGCAATCAACTGATTGAATTTTTGACGAACTCGAGTCAGGCGACTTCAGGGAGTTCTTCTTTGAGGAACGACCAAATTGTGGCTCTGACCAGCTGGGCTAATCGATTGTAGCTAGTGATGGTTCGCACATTCTCATCGTTATCATTCAGATATTACAGACGAAGTTGAAACTGATCACAGCTTGATGACTGCGACCAAGCGGGCAATCTGAAACCAACACATTAATCATATGCTCCTCGTTGCCAAGCACAAGATCCAACACAGATGGCCTGTTACCAGTTCTGAACGGAGTAGGAAAAGTGATGTGCTTGTAAAGAGGAACAGTAATTAATAGACTTTGTAGATCAGCTTCGAATGGTTCCCCGATCGTGGCGGGAGTTTCTAAACAATCTACGTTGAAACCACCCATGATAAGAATATGAGTGTACTTTTGTTGCAAAATGCATCTTAAAGCAGCCGCTAGGTGGTAGTCGGTTTCAGGTGTTGAGTTAGAGGCGCGGTACACGAAGACAATAAGGCAAGCGTGCCTGCCTTGTAACTGCAACCGGCACCAAAGAGAGTCGGGGAACTGTGAGTCTGAATCCTCCACGACTTCGCACTGTAAGTCGTTTCGGTAACACAGGATTACCCCACTTCCTTTAGTGAGCCTGTCATTCCGCATCAGCGACATGCCCGATAGCGAAACTTCAGCGTCCGTCATTCCTGTGTGCAACCAAGTCTCGGAGATATCAATGACATCATATGACCAGTAAGCATGGCGAGCTTTCACTTCAGCCAGTTTGATAGAAAGACCCTGAGCATTCGTATACAAGCAGGCCAGTTTCTCGGTCTCTAAGAGCCCATAGAGGGGTGAAGGGGTGACGTGTGGAAGAATGCCGACCGATGGGAGAACGGCTGTTACTCGTCTTTTAATGAGATAATTATACCTCGTTTGCAACATGATGCGGCCAAGGTGCGTCCCAACCTTCGTTTAGACCTAGGTCAGAATCAATTAAAGCAGCAGACAACTTAAGCTTCTGTACGCTAGTCGGTATGCTTGCTGTTTTAGTTGCTTTAATATTTGAGCTGGGCAAAGCGTTTGCAGCCTTTAACCGAATTTCAGAAGGAAGATGTTTTCGATTTCTCCCTCATTGATCTAAAACATCCGATGCTTGTTGCTCTGACTGAACCACAAGTTTTAGCATTCTACGTCCGCGTCCTCTATAATCTGGAGAGAGGTATCTTGGTGAGTGATAGTGCCACAATATTATCCAAACAAAGTTTTTCACAAAGGAACCGTCACTGTTCGAAAACTTGTTTTCCGGTCTGTTGAACATCGTTAGAAAAATCTGGCACGTCATGTATGAAGATTACGTTTAAGCGGTCCAGCTTGCTGTGCCCCTCTTTGGCATTTCTTTTTGATTGTCGCACGCTCCGAGGGACATCAGGATAGACACTTATTACACAGGATCCGTGTATTAACGCACTTAAAGCAAGCAAAAGTTTTCTACGTCGGTGGAGGACTCTAGTGTTACTCGAAGAAGTCGGGGTTCTCTATAGTGTGGCGAGTTTGGATGACCAGTAAGTCGTAATAAGTTTATTGGCTTGACTTTAATACTCATCTGCATGCGAAATATGTTCCATTGGTCTTGGTTGTCTAATAACTTATCCCGCTATGTGATGGCAGTAGTTTCAAGGACGTTTGAGCACACAACAGTCCGGGCACTGTTGTTGGATCCCTTTTTCGTTGATCAACTAAGTATGGTACTCGTTTGTCATGACCTGCTGAAAAGGGTTGATTGTTTGCTGTTTGTCCCTCTATTCGCGTTAATAGTGTTTACAATCTAAGAGGCCGCAAACGCGGCCTCTCGGTGGACCTTTGCAGAAATCTCTGCATAGGTAACTGATGTTCTGAGAGGCTTAGTCTCGACAAGAGATTTTTGAGCTACAGGTACCGAGGGTTGGTGCTCGATTGCTTCATCCCTGTTAATGCTAGATGTCAGGCCTAGTAAAATTTGCTTAACCAGACGTTTAGCGTGTTGCCTGATTTTCATTGCCGTGAGTGCTGTTTGACTCTAGTAGGTACAGTCTGTTTTCGCCCGGTGTTCTACCAAATTTAGAGAAGGCAACGGAGATGGATACGCGGCTGATTGCGGTTCATGGGAAGTGGATTGTTCAGCATTCCTTTGCTCAGAAGCCGCTACGCTTCTGTGATACATATTCGCTTCAATTGAAGTAATCTTATCGTTCATCATCTGCTCCACTTCTGCGGAAAACTGGTCGCATTACTGAGCTAGGATAAGTAAGCACTTAACGGGGAGATGGTGGAACACGCAGTACAGAACCAAAATGCATCTTGGGAGCTATTTCGCTCCCGTACTTGTTGTTGGGACACATTAGCACATTTCGTTTAATACCGCTCCAAACAGTGCGAGCAAGCCAGACGGATTTTTCCCAGTCAATGGAACAATGGAACATTGGTTTATTACGGGTAAAAAAGCATCGCTTAACAAGTCCCGTGGGATGGAAATTATTGTGAAAATCAATTGCATAATAAAGTGAAAAGCGTTGTGGCGGACTCACCATAGACTTATGTGAAATAGCGGAGATGTTCACATATTAAACGTATAAATCCATAAATCCAATGGTTGGGCGTTTGGCAAGAAACCGTTTGATTGCGTTTTGTAGCCCCTGGCTAACAAGTCATAAAATGAAATGTAAGTGAGACAATGCATCGTCAACACCTTTTTTTTAATATCGCCAGATTGGGAGCAGAGACGACATAATTAGGGAGGGCATTCCAAGGCTGGCACTCGCGGAGAGAAAAGAAATTTCTACGGCATTCAAGCCGGCTATAATGAATTGTCAGTTTCAGAGGGTGACCTCTTAGTTTAGTGCTTTGGTTCAATTCCAGCAGCGGACGGCGAATGTGGTTTGGGTTCTTCAGAATCTGGTAAACCATTATGAGATCCCCCCGCAAAAGCCCATATCGACTGCTGTACATTCTTAGAGATTTCAGTCTAAGCTGACAGGGCAGATGAAAGAGGCCCCTGACGTTCTTGGTTGCCCGTCGTTGAGGAGTCTCGAGAGCAACAAGATCCTATTTCTGTCACGGCTGCCACGCCTGAATAGCATATTCTACGTGAGGTCGCACGTAGGCGTTAAGCATTTGGGGAAATATTGATGGTTCAAACCGACCGAAGGCTCTGCGAAGAAGGCCGAAGTGTTGATTTCCGGTTCTCGTCGCCTTCTCTACTTGTTTTGAACACCCAAGATCTTCCTGTACCAATACACTCAGGTCACGCTCCTGAGAAACCTTCGCCAAGGTGTAGTCACCAAGCTTGTAAGCGCTCACCGGCTGGTGACGTAGATGTATCACTTTGCATTTAGTCATGTTCAATTGAAGCTTGTTCCTCTTTGACCATTCGTAAACGCAATCTACGTCATGTTGAAGCAGATCCTGATCTGGCTTGTTTCTAATCGCCCGCCATATCTTGACGTCATCGGCGAAAAGCAGGAAATTTGAGGAGATGACCCTTGCCAGGTCGTTAATAAACACCAGGAATAAACGCGGTCCCAGCACTGAACCTTGTGGGACACCACGTTCCACCTCAACTGGGTTACAAATTGATCCCCTAACACGTCCTTGAAGGTTTCGTTGGTAAAGGAAGTTGCCAATCCAACCAAGTACAGGATCGCCGATTCCGTAACTTTGTAGTGTTTGAAGTAGGATGCGGTGATCAATGCGGTCGAAAGCTTTGGAGAAGTCCAGATAGATGACGTCGACTCTGACCCCATCATCAGCCACTTCCGTCCAACTACCTCGTGCAATAAGTAGGTTGGTGGTGCATGACCGCTGTCGACGGAAGCCATCATGTTCCGGTACCAAAATGTTGCACTTTTCCAGGTAGTCCATTAAAGCGTCAGCGACGACTGCTTCCATCACCTTCGCCAGCACAGGGAGGAGAGTCACTGCACGATAGTTTGCAGGATCGGAACGGCTACCGCCTTTAAAAATAGGGGTTATAGTGCCACACTTCCACATAGTGGGGACTTGTTGTTCATCAAAACACCTTTGAAAGAACTGTGACAGTGGGTTCAGCTAGCTTGGTGGTCGTAGCCTTCAGTACTTTCGAGCTGATGTTGTCTGCTCCTGGAGAACTATGCTCACGCAGTTAGGGTAACTTCCTTATCACAATTGATGGGTTGAAAATAACATTTGTAAACAATGGTGTCGGTAATATGCTTGATATTATGGGACAGGTAGATGTTGCGAATTCAAAAATTGGGGCGTATAGCAGCCGTAGGGCATTAGCTGCTTCTTCGGCGCTTTGTACTCTACCACCTGTCGTGAATAGTGGGGGTATTCCATGCTTCACTTTACAAAGCTTATTGACATGCTTGTATAGCAATTTCTTGTTTGCCATGAACTTTTTGGCTAGACACTGTTGATAAGTTACTTTGTCCTTACGGACAAGTGCAGTGCAATGGTTGCTATGGGTCAGGAAATTTCCCCAATTCTCTGAGTCGGGGTAAATCTTGTAGGCACGCCATGTTGCATCCCTTATCGCCAGGCATTTTCGAGTCCTACTCCTTATAATTGAAGGCATTATCGCGGGACGAAGGGGTTTGGTCTCTGATGCTTTGTTGACGATGTCGCTGAGTCTATTAACGAACTGCCCAAACGTTGACAAGGGGACTTTTGTTTGAGAATTCCCAAGCAGCTGCGTCGGCCAGTTCTTTCAATAGGTGGTAGAGTGTGATCGTATGAGTTAGCTCCAAGTGTTCAGATGGATATTCTGCATAACACACATAGTCAAAAGTCATTACTACATGGTCACTGAGACCTAATGGACTATCCATCAATAATTTGTCAACCATGAGCTCCTCATTTGTGAGCACAAGGTCCAATATGGACGGTTTGTTTGCTGTCCTGAATCTAGTGGGCGTGGTGACATGATTGTACAAAGGAATATTAGCGATCAGTTCATGCAAGTCTGCTTTGGACTGCTCACTGCGCGATGCCGAAACGTCCAGATTGTGTAGATTGAAGTCCCCGGAGATGAGAATGTGGCTGTACCTAGTTCGTGTTACTCTGTTTAGGCCACGGATCAAGCAGGAATCCATTTCCAGAGTGGACATTGGGGGGCGGTAAACGATAGCTACGAGACATGTGCCGTTGTGTCTCAGTCGGAGACGGCACCAGAGTGAGTCGGTAACGTGTGTTTCCAGGTCATCGACTATTGTACATTGTAGATCGCTGCGGTAGTAGAGTTGGACCCCACCTCCTATGCTGGGGCGGTCATTCCGGATGAGTGATATTCCGGCTATCTCAACCTCAGCATCCGTCACCTCTTGATGTAGCCAAGTTTCGGTAATAGAAGTTAGGTCCCAAATATTCGATGACATTCTTCTAAGTCGCAAATACCTTTCGCTTGGAGCCTCTTCAGTTTTGCATTTCTGCCACTCCATTTGCTGTCGTTATCTGACCCAGTGGGTTGCTTAGCGTTCTGTACTTCCACAGCTTTGAGAGCGGCGCACATCGGCCATGCTAGCGTGGTGGTTGCAAGGTCAAAAAATGATGGTCTACAATAACGTTTTATAATGTCTTTGTAGTTCTGTGCATTTGTTCTACTCAACACTCCTGTGCACAGTGTCTTGAATGATCTACACACTTTGACTCCAAAGGAAGTCAACTGGCATTCGAAAGAAGTATCTGCTATTATCCCGCGAATATTATGCCAAGTAAGTATCGCTTATTAGACATTCGCATCACCGATTTTCGGAAACATCTGTTTCAGGTGATGGAACGCAAAACCTTCTCGCTTGAGGTCCTCGACAATGTTTTTTATCAAACGAAGCTTGATGTGCAGGGGCGGTAGAAAGATTGCATAAGAAGTTTATGACTTACACTCATTTTCCCTACAGCAAACGCCATCCTCACTGGCCGCTTTGCGGTTTTGTAATGAGGTTGATTTGCTTTACACTCCCATACGGACAAGACATAGAAATATGTTTGGAATCCTCCTTGCGTACAAATTCAGAGTTCAATGACTTTGAACTCAACACAGATGCTCCAACAGTATTGTTGGCATCTCAGTGGAATGAGTATTTCTTGCATACTTTCTTAAGTGTCCTTCATATTGGTGGCATGCAACGGAGGCACAGTTGAGTAACCATTTCCATTGTAGATTAGGATGACCTTAAGATTAATCTTTGACAAGTCAACGAGCAAACGCTATTCATCATTGCTAGGCCTCACGCCAAGCTCCTTCATCATTCTATCCATGTTTGAATAGTAACAAAAGGTTTTTTTGTGTCATGGAAACCGGACATGATAACACTTCGTTTTCTATATTTGTAGCAAGTGTTACTGCTGCAGCAGAGATGCCAACAACATGGCTTTGCGGTTTTTTTGGAGCACCCGCCGTGTGTCTTGGATTGCGATGCGCTATCTCGATAGTTTCGGCGGTTGACTTGGAAGTCAGCCTCTGCCAATACGCTCACTGGGACTGTCACCTAAGTGGAGGGTTCCGGAGAGAGCCACACCGAAACCCTCCACTTCGGTGACGGTCGCAGTGACAGTATTGGCAGAGGCTGACTTCCAAGTCAACCGCCGCCACTATCGAGACTGCACGTCGCAATCCAAGACACACAGCGGGTGCTCCAAAACACCCGCAAAATCTACTTCTAACCGCTGTGTCAAACACTGCTCGCGGAACTCAATGGCCTAGTGATAATGGCGATAGCCGTCAAGCACGATGCCCCGAGTTCCACTGCTAGCTCAGCTATCTCTACCTGATGAGTCTAAACAAAGACGAAACCGTCGGTCGTGGAGTGCAGGGATAAGCGAGAGCCACACCGAAACCCTCCAAAATGGCGTTGCCTTTAGGCAAACCCAGATCACGTACCAAGTCATTCAGCTCTGACTGTTCAATACGATGTGGATTGACACCATTAGCTTCAACGTTTTCACAAATGTTGCGACCGGATGAAGTTGGCGAAGCAGAATCACTACTCATAACCAGTGATATGTGCACTGGAGACACTGGAATGGGTAAGGTGCAATTATGTGGAACAAGTCAAATGAATGATGGATGATCCGCGTTGGTGCAGAACTCAGTTCTTCAGGGACAAGCGTTTATTCGGCATAGACAGCTCAGGGAAAATTAAAACATGTTTAGCAAGCCAAACTCCACATGATAAATTGCAGATTCAAATCCATAAGCGATGACCCTTCTGGCTCGATGAGATTCCTCCTTTGCTTCAGTTAAACAAACGGTTAATCACTCACACGAATATTGTCCAATCAAAGTCCAGCAATCGAATCTGTCACGTCCGTCTCCCGTTGGCTGTTTGGCTGGCTCGGTTGGTCAATCTGCCCACACTGATCTGATACTACCATCACACGGGTAATGAATTTTGTCCTTGTTTCAATTTAGGATCCATTGACAATAGTTAGTCTGTCGTGTGATCCTTCGGCTTCCTTCATACTTTGGGGATTGCAAATGGTGTATTGCCTTTGCCTTTAAACTACTGTTTCAGATAAGGATTGCACGACACACAAACACTATGTGGCGTCCACTTCTTATCCTGATCGCCCAGTTTCACCGCGAAATAGAAATGGTAGGCGACTTCAGTAGTGAAGAAATGGGTCTGCACCACGACATTGTAGTAAACTATCCATAGTCGTAGCGAAAATGATTTCGGTCATTGACACAGCGGCGTTGTTGAGCCATGCTCAAGGTATCAACTAAGGAAACACAGCTCACAGTCGACTTTAACTATCAAGTGGATACCATGGTCAAGCTCGCTTCTTATATAAAGTTACAGGGAACCAATTGAGCAATCATAGGTGAGCATTCGATCTATAAAACACACTGCTTAGATGAAATGAAATGCTGCAATTGAGCAAAACCCGACGTAATAGCCACATCTGGTCTGCATATTTCTGATAAGCTCACTTGGTACTACCAGCAACACCATACCTCGTTTGTTATAAAACGGATGTTGTGCAACGTAATCAAAATCTTTACTGCTGAGATACCAAGTGGCAGAGGACAACTCCTTACTCAGGATCTAGGCTTCACTGGATTGGTTATTGTGTGAATCCTGAATCTATTAGAACTTTACGCTGAACAAACAATAAGTTCCCAACTCGTCAAGCAATGAATTAGTCTAAGAACTAAGGTCTGGCATACAGTATGCCCACTTGCACACACATATATTTATTTACATAACCATGCATACTGAGAGAGAAGCAGTATGATCGTACCTTGGGTAGCAGATGCCACTCAACTCTGAATTTGGAAAAAGACGTGTAGCAGTTTTCCTCTGCTAACCGCTTTGCTGTTATAACGTACCCAGGTGAATGAACGAAGGTACCTTCATGTTGAGGCTTGTTACTTTGATGTTTACAGGTGTCTGAGCAGCAAAATCTCGTAAACATTTGTGATGGTTAATGTACGGCCAAACAAGTGCTGACGTCCGGAGTCTACTAGCTATGTTTATCAGTGGGTGTGAAAGACACTAATTACTATGCTCTGCGAGTCCGAGGTAATGAGTAGGACAATTTACGGAATATACTTTATCAGCCACATCGATATTTGCTCGGTAAATGGTGTTTCGACAAGCTCACGTTTTAGGTTTAATTTCACATCTGAATTAATGTAAAACTTTTAAACGGCTGCACAGTTTTGGCGACAGTTTGTCTAAGGGGGTAATTACAATTCATGAAGTATAATGACGCCATTTCAGAACGATCACACCGCTCTCTCTCTCAGTAAGCATGACTATGAAAATGTTGCGGGCCCGTCAAAAATCCCCGCAAAAGCGCGCCAGTAACTCCGGCATAATGGCTGTGGGAAGCGGAAGTCCAATTTCTCTCCACAACGCAGCAGTGTTCAGCTACTCCGGGACGCGTCCCAACTGCGAACATTTTGACAATGGTCATTTGCAAACTACCACCTCTGCGTGGTGACTTTTTCCCCCAACTTAATAACCTATAGCACTGGCTGTGATTGCCCTTTATCGGTCGTAAAAGAGTCTACAGAGAACCACTTGTCTTTCTTTCTCTTCGCCTCAGTTGGGAGTCGGTCGGGTCGCGTGATTGCGTGTAAATCGTTAGCTGGCCAGCCTTCGCGTCTAAGTCATTAGCGCGCGTCTATCGTACCCCCTCTCGTGTGCGTCCGTTTTCGAGGCCTCAGCGTCTATCCGAACAAGTGCGGCTAAGATCGTTCACACACTCGTTCAATTTTCCGTCTCACCGGTTAAGCTAGCGTCATCAGGTCAGCGCCACTCCGTTCGAGTGGCCAGCGTTACAAGTCGTCATCGTAGGCGTGCTCCAACCGTGCGAGCGACAATCTTGTCACGCAATTATCTCAAGAGGCGGCGTTCCCTCAATTATAACAGTGGCGACGCAATCATAACTGTAAATAAATATATGTGTGTGCAAGTAGGCATACTGTATGCCAGACCTTAGTTCTTAGACTAATTCTTTGCTTGACGAGTAGGGAATTTATTGTTTGTTCAGCCTATAGTTCTAATAGGTTCAGTGTTCTCAAAATAACCAATCCAGTGAGACCTACATCCTGAGGAAGAAGTTGTCCTTCACCACTTGGTAACTCAGCAGCAAAGATTTTGACTACGTTGCTCAACATGCGTTTTATAACAAACGAGGTATGATGTTGCTGGTAGTACTAATTGAGCTTATTACAAATATGCAGACCAGATGTTGCCATTACGTCGGGTTTTGCTCAATTGCAGTATTTCATTTCAGCTAAGCAGTGTGTTTCATAGATCGAATGCTCACCTATGATTACTCCATTGGTTCACTGTAATCGTATATAAGAAGAGAGCTTAACCATGATATCCCCTTGATAGTGAAAGTCGACTGTGAGCTGTGTTTCCTTATTTGATACCTTGAGCATGGCTCAACAACGCCGCTGTGTCAATGACCGGAATCATTTTTGTTACGACTATGGACAGTTTACTACAATGTCGTGAAGCAGGCCCATTTCTTCACTACTGAAGTTTGCTCACCACCTCTATTTCGCGATGAAACTGGGCCATCAGGATAAGAAGTGGACGCCACATATTGTTTGTATGTCGGGCAATCCTGATCTAAAACAGTGGCTTAATGGCAAAGGCAAAATACCCTTTGCAATCCCCAAAGTATGAAGGGAGCCGGAGGATCACACGACAGACTAACTATTGCCTATGGATCCTAAACTGAAACAAGGACAAAATTCATTACCCGTGTGATGGTAGTATCAGCTCAGTGTTGGCAGATGGACCAAGCGAGCGAGCCAAACAGCCTATGGGAGACGGACGTGACAGAATCGATTGCTGGACTTGGATTGGACGATATTCGTGTTTGTGATTCACCGTTCGTTTAACTGAAGCAACGGAGGAATCTCATCGACTCAGAAGGGTCATCAGTTATGGATTTGAATCTGCAATTTATCGTGAGGAGTTTGGCTTGCCGAACACGCTTTAATTTTTGCTGAGCTGCCTTTGCCGAATAAACGCCTTTCCCTGAAGGACTGAGTTCTGCAACAACGCGGATCACCCATCATCCATTTGACCTGTTCCACATAATTGCATCTTCCACATTCCAGTGCCTCCAGTGAACATATCACGGGTTTTGAGTAGTGAATCTGCTTCGCTAACTTCATCCGGTTCCAACATTTGTGAAAACTTTGAAGACAATGGTGTCCACGCACATCGTATTGAACAATCAAAGCTGAATGACTTGGTACGTGATCCGGGTTTGCCTAAAGGCAAAGCCATGTTGTTGGCATCTCTGCTGCAGCAGTAACACTTCCTACAAATATAGAAAACGAAGTGTTAAATTGTCCGGGTTCAATGGATGGAATGATGAAGGAGCTTGGCGTGAGGCGTAGCAGTGATAAATAACGTCTGCTCGTTGACTCGTCCAAGATTAGTCTTAAGGTCATACTGCTCTACAATGGAAATAGTTACCCAACTGTGGCTCCGTTGCATGCCACCAATATGAAGGACAGTTAGGAAAGTATGCAAGAAATACTCACTCCACTGAGGTACCAACAGTACTGTTGAAATATCTGTGTTGACTTACAAGTCAGTGAAAACTGCATTTGTACACAATGAGGATTCCAAACATATTTCTGTGTATTGTACTTATGGGAGTGTAAAGCAACTTAATATCATTACAAAACCGCAAAGCGGCCAGGGAGGACGGCGTTTGCTGTAGGGAAAACGAGTGTAAAGCATACGCCTCTTATGCAACCTATATACCGGCCCTGCACATCAAGCTTGGTTTGATTAAAAACTTCGTCGAGGGCCTCAAGCTAGATGGTTTTGCATTCCAGTACCTTAAACAAGTGTTTCCGCAGACCAGTGAAGTGAATCTCTGATAAGTGATACTTACTTGGCCTGATATTCGCCGGATAATTACAGACACTGCTTTCGAATGCCAGATGACTTCCTCTGGAGTCAAAAGCGTGTAGATCATTCAAGTCACTATGCACAGGGTTGTTGAGTAGAACAAATGCACAGAACTACAAATACATTATAAAACATATTGTAGACGATCAGGTTGTTAATGTTTGAACGTCACTTAGCTTCACGTTCTACCTAATCACCTTGACTTTTACCCTAATAACTATGGTTTCGTTAACAGTGAACATGGTAACAGCATTCACCAAGACCTTTTAGTCATGGAGTTGCGTTACAGTGATAAGTACGCGCCTTCTATGATTTGCGACTTTTGCTGTTTTCTTCAGCTTGAGGGCACTGAAGCATACAGGCCACGACCTTGGCGAACATCATTTCTCAGTGCCACGCTGCAGTCAGTAGTTAACGGTGATCGTAGCAGTGAATTTGTAAAAGTATTTACCACATACCTGCATAATGTATATGTTGTGATCAGTGGCGCAGAAACTAGTTTTGCCAACTGGGGCGGTGGTAAACCTTTTGCCCTAAATAAGGAGAGCACAGCGCGTGAATGTCACACCAAAGTCTCACGTTTAAACCTACGTTAATTTAGGATGTAATGTATGCTCTTTTGTGACATTGAGGTAAATGTGGCGAAACTGGCCACTGTGGGACACAACGAGTTCGCTGGCAAGAACATTTGCACATGTGTGACACCTGGCGCAAATGTGTTGTTGGTCACACAGAATAACATTAAACTATTCAACGCTCAGCTTGTCCAGATATTTTGACCTCTATATATGCTACCGAACATTTGACGGTATTAAAAATGCCGCGCCTGTAAAATGTCGTGCGGGATGGACCGCCCCCGCCCCCACTATGCTACTCCTCTGATTTTCATTCAGTGCATTTACATTTACATCGCACGACCCAAACTTGATATTACTGAGCACAATCATTAACTTGTAACAAGTAACTCGACTTGCTTTGGAACTTCGGAATACGTTTAGACGATCAGTGCAGAGTATACTATAAGGTACAGGCATTGGCATTTCTGTTATAGCAAATAACTATTCTACTGTAGAACAGTGTTATTAGTCTGCAATTCCCGTGTTCAGTTGCTGTTCAGTAACCCCTACATGATGAGAGCAATTTGGTAGAAATCGGTCGCCAAATGCTACAGGTGGAATGCATCCAACTATTTTTGCTTCTATGGAAGCGGTCATCACTAAGTCTCTAATGAATTACTTGGAAAAAACACTACATCTTGGCATCGGAGCAGC
This sequence comes from Dicrocoelium dendriticum, assembly GCA_944474145.2. NCBI lineage: Eukaryota > Metazoa > Platyhelminthes > Trematoda > Plagiorchiida > Dicrocoeliidae > Dicrocoelium > Dicrocoelium dendriticum. Next base: position 13,525,475 of record OX104067.1, on the reverse strand, counting down.
ATGGCTTCCCTCAACACCAGTCATGCATCAACAACCTGCTAATGTCATCAAGTAGTTGAACGGAACTGGCTGAGGATTGGGGTCAAATTTGACGTCACCTACCGAGTTCTCCAAAGCTTAGGATTGCGTGGATTACTGCATATTACTTCGTAGGCTAAAGAGCTAGAAAATGGGAGCTCCTGTTCTTGGTTTCATTCGCAAATTTATTCACCAATGCTAGCTTCAGTCGCATATTAGTGGATCAGTCTCTAGCCCGTTTGAGGTGGGAATTGCTGTCCCACATAGCTGGGTGCTGGTGTCTACCAACTACCTCGCGAGAATTATCTCCTTGCATTTTTACATTTCGCCAAAGATGTCAAGGTATGACGGGTGATTAGGAACACTTAAAATCACGAGCTACTCCAACATGACCTAGATTGATTTGATGAATGCTCAACGAGGAACCTGCTTGAATTGAACACATTGCAACGTGATCTATCTGCGTCACCAGCCGTTGAGCGTTTGCGAGCTTAGAGACCCCACTTGCAGAACAACTTTCAGGAGCGTGACTTGGGTGTAGTAGTACAGCACGATCTTGGACACGCAAAACAAGCAAAGAAGGCGTCAATAACCGATACACAACACTTTGACCTTCTTAGCAGAGCGTTCGGTCGGTTTGAACCCTCAAACGTCCTCCAAATGCTTACTGTCTACGCGCGACCGCATGTGGGATATGCTATCCAGGCGTGGCAGCCGTGGCAGAAACGGGATCTCGTTCCTCTCGACACTCCTAAAACAAGGGTAACCAAGAACGTCAGAAGCCTCTTTCAACTACCCAATCAGCTGTGACTGAAATCTCTAAGAAGGTATAGCAGTCGATATCTGCATTTGCGGGGATGGCACAATGGTTTACCAGAATCTGAAGAACGCAACCTACAGTTGCCGCCCGTTGCTGCAACTGAACCATAAAAATAACTCAAGGGGTCATTTTCTGAAAATGACAATACAGGATAGCCGGTCTAAATGCTGTAGAAATGTCTTTTCTCTAAGCGTGTGCCAGCCTTGAAACACTCTCCTAGTTAACTCATCTCTACTCCTAAAGTGGCGATATTTAAAAACCGAGTTGACGATGCGTTGACCCATGTTCGTCTGATTTTATAACTTACTAAACAGAGGGGCTACAAACGCAATCAAACGGTGTCTTAGCAAATTACCTACCAATGGTCTTTTATTTTTAATACGCGAACAGCTCTGCAATTCCACTTAAGTCCGTGGTGAGTCCACCAAACGCTTTTTACTTCCTCAGGAACTTTTAATTTTGCAATAATTTTCATCCTACGGCACTTATTAGGCATTGCTTTTGATCCGTAAATCACCATTTTTCCATAGAATACTACTTTAATGACCGAATCTATTGATGTACGATCTAGATTTCAACCGTCAGCGGAATCCATGCACTTAACTAGGTATTTAAAAGGACCCCGCAAGATTAAATTAATTGTTTAAGTTTTGGATCAGTTATTCCCTGTTTGTTATCTATTTGTTGTCATCGGATCAGTTGCAGCTAAAGCTTTTGGTTGATTATCGTACATGGTGCTCATCATAAATAAACCGCACTTTGAATGATTGGATGTTCGCCAAATACCAGTTCCTTTCAAGCGCCTCGTTGGTCGACGTCAACGGATGGCGAGATCTGTGTAACATCCACATAGCCACTGCTCATGCCAATGTCGTATGGATTTTGCTAAAACCTCTAATGTACTAAGAGCTCTTGCCATCTGGATGAAACCTGTCGATGCTGAGGAAAGAGCCGACGCTGCTTGCTTGATTTCACGAAGACCTTTCATCCTCAAAATCCCTGCACTGTTCTTCACACGCGTCGTACCTATGGAATAGATGAGCTTATATTGGACTGGATACATTCATCCATGTTCCAACGTCGCTTGAATATGCGAGTTCCTTGGGCCCTCTCGGATCCGATAGAAGTTCACTGTGGTGTACGTCATTGCTCAGTAGTAGGACCATGGATATTCCTAATGTTCATAGACGATTTCGCGTGAGTGTTGGCATCATCATTACTTCCCTTTGCTGGCAATCTCAAGATTTAGTCAGCCATCAATCGAGTAGACGAACACATATCACTGCAAGTTCATTTCAACTGGGCTTCCGAGTGGTTGACTCAGAAATACTTGAGTCTAACCTTACCAAGTGTAAAACACTCGGAATAAGGCATCAAGGCACCTACGATTATCGACAAGAATAAAAGGTGCCGATGTGCGCTTCATAAAATAGCTATCATGTGTTCCTCGTGCAATACGAGCTTGGATGCTCGACGGAAGTTGAGAATGCAATGAAAAAGCCGGCCAGCAGTTGGTCCTATTGCGGACAGCAGATGATCAGTGTGATCTCACATAGTTTTCGTAAATGCTGAACGCCTAAGAAAGGCCGCATGTTGCGTACGCCATCTAGATTAGGCAAACTTAGAATTACCGTGACTTCACTACTTTAAGAATCCACAACGGTGGGCGACAAAAAGCAAGAAATTATTGCTCTGTCTCCCTTACTAATTTAGACCAATGACGCTGGGAGTTTGCAGTGAACAATGTCGTATTCTGCAATGTGATCTAATGTTGATGTATCAGGTTCTTAAGGATCTTAATCCACATACCAAATCTTACTGAAACTCAGCCACAATACTTCAATAGGAAGCCACCATTTGCAGTTTGTCACACAGTACAGCAGGTTGAAATACCACCAAATACTTTCTACGTTCTGTTATCCTAGCCGTAGAACTTGCCTTCACATTCTGTCAGAAGCTGAAGTCTCTTTGCAAACACAAATCCCCAAAAGTCAACACCATTCTTGTAGAGGCATTAGGAGTAGAACAAGACAGCTGGCAAAATCTTTGGCCCACTTCTTTCGGCAATGCTTAGACCAGAAGCAGATTCCTGCGGTGTAGAAGCTTGGAATAGTAACTCCGATTCACCAAGGCAGAAGCAGGACTGAGCCATCAAACTACCTCTCATTTTCACTTCTCCCTGGATTCTCCAAATTCATAAAATCAATGGTTGCTGTAGCATTGGTGTGTTATTTAGAAAATTGTGACATTAGAGCACCCGAGCAACACGGCTTCGCCGACAGCGTTGGTACACAACTAATCTATTATTCGCACGGAGTGGTTGGATCGAGTCAGCTGACGTTGGAGAGGCAGTTGATGTGATCTACTTGGGTTTATCAAAGACATTCGATCGTTCAGATCATCGGATTCTCCTTTGCAGCCTCCAATATTACGGGATAAATGACTGCCTCTTGCGCTGGATCGCAAACATTCTCGCACAACGATTATTAGTGATCAGAGTCCGAAGTTCTTTAGCTTAATCCATACCAGTCGAGTTTGGTGTGCGTAAAGACTGAGTTCCAGGTTCCCGATTACTTTTGTTATTTATCAAGGATCTTGCACGGAAAATCGCTTCACATTTCATGCTGTTGGCTGACGATATCAAAATATGGCGCCGGATTCACGCGGATGCTAATCAGGATTTACTTCAAAGTGGCCTGGATTCGGTACTTGAGTGGCCAAACCGAAATCAGTTATTGTTCAATGTGAACAACACAAAGGTACTCTCCATTTAACACCAAAAAACCTTTTCCTACAAACCAGGAAAAAAGTACTACAGTGCTCATCCGTCGAAAGCGACCTTGGCGTGCTTGTTCAAGATAACTTGGGTTGTTCCATGCAATCCGTAAAAGCATCAAAAACTAGTAACCAACACGTCGGCTTGCTACGATGTGCATTCGGACATTGGACACTACTATTTGCAGACTGGTGCACATGTCGGATAGGTAATGCAAGCCTGGCAGCCATGACTGAAGCAAGCCTTTCCTACGTTGCAGCATTCTCAACGTCGGGCTACTAAATATGTCAGTGGAATGCGCCAAGTTTCATAAATCACAGGCTGAAACGTTTGGTAGTATTCTGCGGGCGGTATCGCGGACTATGAGGCGACTTGCTTATGGCTTAGTTGATTTTACACAATTCAAATCATGTATGCCGACATTTACTGCAGCTCAGCAGCAACGTCAAACAGAGTGCACCCTTTGAAATTAGCAGAAGCATATAGCTATCTGGAGGGTCGTAGAAATAGTTTTCCATTCGTGCTTGTCAACCATGAAATGCTCTGCTCGAATCGGTTTTTATAGCACCCATGCTAGCCGTATTTAAAAGTGGGTTGGATGACGTGCTCTATCACTTACATTTTGTTGCTCGACGCTACTCTCCATCCTACTCCCGGGAAATACAGCGGATTTATTTTTTCACCTACGGCAACTATGGAAACACTTGGAATGTATGGCTGCATTACATACGATAAGTCCAGTATTTTAACAATATAACTGCTAACAGCATTTGTTTCATTAAGGTTTTTCGATAACCCACCAGTCTACCCAAAGTGACTTGTAAATCCTTAATTCTTAAGGCGTATAAAATCATTGTTCTTTGTTCACCATCGTCATCCGAATTCCGAACGATGATGGTGCATTACACCAGCGAAATCGCAAGCTTTAACTCAAATTACTGGGACAAGGGCAAAGTAACCAAACTACATATACACATTAAATTTACAGCAAGTCCAGCGCAGCGAGTTATGTTTCTGTTTCTGGATGCACCCAATGTTGCGTTTTTTATTAACGTCTGGAAATTGTTAAACGTTTCTGGTTTATTCGTGATAAATTCATCCTTCCATAGTTCTATACCTCCTGCTGGCTCTGCATTTGCAGGTGGGAGTGTCCGTAGACTACCCATTGATTGGGCATCATCTGAGGTGTGAGTTCCCCTAACTACGTCATACAAACTTTGTCCTCAAGATTTGGACCGGACTGAAGGTGAAACGATTCACGGCAGTTGACGGCCTACGTCTTGTTTACTGCAACAGATCTCTTACAGCAGTGTTTGACGCAGGGGTAGAAGTAAATTTGTGGATCTTAGAGTGTTCGCCGATGATGTAGGTTAGTGGTCAAGGTGTAAGTCTTAAGCCACTAGGTTTCAGGGTCTCCTCTCAGCTCTAACTGAGGAAATCCCTCGGCCGTAAAGTGAAGTGTTGAGGGAGAACAGCTCGGAAGTGCTCAGCTTCGGATTCAGTCTCAGTGAACGAAATGACATAAGTCGGCTTCAAAGTAACTTTGGCGCCAGTCGAGATTCCGTGTGATAATCCAGTCACACGGCGGGTAAACAAAGGTCTAACAAAGTGTTCTATTTTCTGAACTTTTCAGAATATAAATGAATGCTTTGTTCGAATGACTCCTACAAGCTCTTTGGCGTTCCACCTGGTCGTTTTAACTTTGCGTTGCCATAGCTAAGAGTAATTGATCCGCTTGTTCTGAGATAGGCAGTTTCGCACGCCCTAGACAGTTTAACCCTACAAAATAATAAACACGGAAAATTGTACACATAGGTACAGCTTAACTGCACAAGGAGATATACAAACGACTGCAAAACTGATCGAAATAAGTTATATTTTGCGGCATTAAAATTATCAAAAAAATGAAATACATAAACAAGCTGTTAACTCGGTTTCTGATGTACAATTGCAGTTGACATGGTAAACTATGTGTTCAGATCTCATAATGACTGGTCAGAGAAATGGCGATGAATGTTTAAAGTAGCGTTTACTGTGCCAGAATTTCTTTCTCATGTATTTGACTCCGCCGTTGAGATTGTTTCAAACCATGACTGAATTCACCAATGTCGTGGGTTTTTCTCTTAACCATCGTGCCCTCTCACGTTTTCGTGAAACAGTAGCCTGGATTACAAAAGAAAAAGGTACCAACAGTGTATCGGTAGGTAGTACGTACGTCTCACTGCCGCACAACCACCAACAGTCGCAAATAGGCTACTGATACTGCAAGGGGCTGCCGGTCCACTAGGCTGATGCAAACCGGCGCCCTCATATTACAAAGTGACCTTGTGGTCCTTTAAGCCATTGGCCCGCAAGGGATGGATCAGTAAGTAAAAATACAAAGGATATTTTACTTGCACATGTTCAAATGATTAGCAAATGCTTCATTAGAAGACCCAAGATAATTTGCGGGAATAACCGAATGAGATTTTGAAAAATCTCGTTAAGTTTGCAAAGTATTGGAATCACGCAAAAGCCAGGTCTGCCAACATGTAAAATATGGCGGAGTATACGTGAGTCATGTTTTTAATACAGTAATTTAACAAAGGGCGACTATACTAATCTAAAAAGAAGCAAAGGGAAAAGTTAATATGAAAAATGTTATTTTCGTGCGTAAATATAACAAGAAGCGCTGAAGCTTTTATGGTATAAATATCTTCCTAAAATCTGAACGATATATGTTATGGTCTTGCAAGTCCTATCTTGTATAAACGTGTTGACCACAGGCGTGGTAGATAAATATATTACCATAAAACAAAGTGAATAAATAGCACGAAGCTATAATAACGAAAGAGTAAGAGTCTATAATTAATTAACACATCTGTGTAAAGGTCAAAAAGAGTAGAAAGTGGTATGTTATATTTAGTAGTAGTGTGAGTAACAGTACTAGACGAAAAATCTTAAACAGAGGAAGAAGAGCCGTGACAGATTGAAAGAATAGCAAAACGACAGGAAGTAGGGTCAATTCATCTGGTTAAGTGGGTAAGTAAGAAAAATCGTGTTAACTTCTAAAGCGCCAGTTTCCTCTAACGTTAATCGACGACTTTCTCTGCACCGAAACATGGGGAGATGGGGAATGAAACCAAAGGCGCAACAATCTCTTTATTTGCTCAAGTTGACAGTTAAAGATTGTGGAATTCCATATCTCTATTATTTACATTATACACTTTGAAAAGAACATTTTTTGAATTTCTAATTACAAGCCCCTAAACCTTGATTGGCATTTTGAGTTAATGATCTAATTATATGGCTGACGGCATCCGGTTTCGGGTTTGCCTGTCAATGTGGCAAGCCACAGGACGCCTGCGCCTACAGAGGGACCACGGGTGGCTTGCGCTGCACCGCCCACAGCTCCAACCACACACCTCATATCCAGTGTAAACCCGAAAGAATAAGACGGGGAGTCATGCGGATGGGAGCCACGTTTCATCAATGGAGCCGGCCCACACTCTTTCACAGGCAAACACAAGCACACTGTACTTGGGAATCAAGCGCACACAAGGCGGTGGCTGGACCGTAATCCGCTCCACACTGAGTGCATGGAACCACTCTTTCATCCTAACATGGCCACAAAGACCATGCACCCTGTCCCCTCTAGCAACGATCAAATGTCTTCTGGAGCCAGTATGGACGAGGTAGTGGGTATTAGACAGGTAGGCACCTTGTCAACATGCACATCAAGCGCAGCCACACCGGGAACATCAAACAACAGCCAAACACTTGAGAGAGAGAGAGAGAGAGAAAGAACATAACTCGATTGATGCATAAGGAAACGGTGACATAAACCTTAAGTTAATGAGCATTTGATATAAGTTGTTTACAAACGAATCCTAGATAAGTTCACGAGGTGAGAAAGTATACTATACGGAAACACCGCGAACACAAAAATGTTATGCAAATCGAATACATTTGGCTTAAGCGCGGTGTGCAAGTTAATGGCATAGAGTGCAGGTAGACATTTATACGAGAAAGAAAGGCATTAGGACAAAATTGAAAACCCACCACCTGAAATAAAGAGACTTAGCATACAAGCACGCAGTTAGTAAATCGAATACAGCGTACCTACAAACGCTGCGCCAGTTCTGCCTATGTTCACTGCGGGACCCGTCCTCGCTTCGGCAGTGGTCCGAGTGACCTCTCTCATGGCTCACTAGGCCTGCCTGACTAAGGCACTCGCGACCACATGTTCTACAGCACCATGCGCTTGATGTCGATGGAGAACAATACATCGGTGCTTCCGCTTCCACACTTGCCGCTTCTTCTCTGCATGCATGAGGGCTTTCTCCCGCACTTCAGCAACTGCCTTCGTGATTAGATCGCGCCATGCACGCCGATCAACCGCCTTCGATTCCCATGAGCTGCAATCAAGGTTAGAACGTGTGAGGCTCACTTTAATTATGTCCTGGTAACGTAACTTTGGTTTCCCCACGTGCCGCTTCCCAATACTCAGCTGACCGTATAAGAGTTGTTTCGGTATCCGCGTCCAATCCATACGGCTCACATGACCGAGCCATCTCAGGTGTTTCAATAAAAGTATCCAGTCCACTGCGTACATCCCAATTCTGCGCAACACTTCCGTGTCTGCAACTCTGTCGCCTCAGCCGATCCGCAAAATTTGTCGCAGACACTACTGACGGAACCGCTCGAGATATCGCACATCCCGACGATACATCGTCCACGTTTCACTGCCGTTTAGAAGAACGGACAGCACCATGGATTTGTACACCATCAGCTTCGTACCAATGAAAAGTTGATGGTTGTTCCACACTCGGTACTCAAGCTTCCCGAATGCCGCTGCCGCCTTCGACACGCGAATACGCAACTCAACGTGTAGCTGCTGATCAGTCGACATCACACTCCCAAGGTAGCAGAAGCGGAAGGTGGTTTCCAATACTTCAGCACCAATGCTGATCCGCGGCAATATTGAAGATCGCACCTCCGGTGAAGGCTGAAAGAGACAGACAGTTTTGCTTGTGTTGATGGTGAGTCCGAATTTTGCCGCTGTCGAAGCCTGAACACTAGTCATGTGCTGAAACTCATCCGCGCTGTGTGAAAACAACGCACAGTCGTCAGCAAACAGCAACATACGGATAGTTGTCTCACAGACTAGAGTTCTCGCACCGAAACGACGGATGTTCAGCAACCCACCATCAATACGGTGCTCCACACGAACACCGTAACCACAAGCCGCATCAAAAACACAGGACAACATTGCATGAAGATATATATTAAACAGGACAGGAGCTAAGACACAGCCTTGCTTCACACCAGAGACAACTGCAAAGTCATCAGAGGTCACTCCACTCAGCTGCACCCTCGCTCGCATACCACTGTGCAGACATTCAATTAAACTTACAAACTTACGTGGGCAACCAATCTTACCCAACACCAGTCACAATGCCTCGCGGTTCACCGTATCAAATGCTTTGGTGAAATAAACAAAAAGCGAGTACAATGGCTGGTGTCGTTCTCTGCACTTCTCTTGCAACTGACGAGCCGCAAACACCATATCTATAGTGCTGCCACCCGAACGGAATCCACACTGCTCTTCCGCCACGTTCGGTTCCACAACCTGAATGACGAGGCGATTGAGCAGGATTCGGGCAATCACCTTGCCCACACAACTCAGCAAGTTGATGCCACGATAATTCGTGCAACATTGCTTGCTACCTTTGCCCTTATACAGTGGTAGCACAAGGGCATCCTTTAGCTGAGGAGACACCTCCTCCTCAATTCACAAGCGTTGCACCAAGTGGTGCAGCGCAGTCAACAACGCGGGTCCACCGTGTTTCAATACCTCAGGCGGGATCCCGTCGCCTCCGGCACATTTGCCGTCTCGCAGCTCAGCAAGTGCTCTCTGCGTCTCATCCAGTGTCGACGTATCCGCCAGATCCGCCTTCACATCGTGCTGCTTCAGGCCGTTCAATGTAGGCCAGTCGATCTCTGAACGGTTGTTCAAGAGACAGTCAAAGTATTTTCGCCAGATCTGCATTATGCCTGCAGTCTGTGTGCAGATAGCGCCTGAACTACCATCGATCAGTGTCCTCAGAAACTCAAATCTCGGTCCATACACCGCCTTCAAGGAGTCAATGAGTTCCTTGTGTTGACGGTGTTCGGCGTAGCATTCCATCTGCTTCGCCTTCTCCGTCCACCATGCATTTTTAATGCGACGGAGCTCTCGGGTCAGTCACCGTCGAAGTTTGCGTAACTGACTACTCTTTCCCAAGTCACTGGGGTCTGCAACATGTGCAGCAAATGCTGCATTCTTCTCTGACACCAATGCGCCAATCGTCGCATTGTTCTCATCAAACCAATCAGGCCGTTTACAGTTTGCGCGCCCGATGGTCTCCTCCACAGCAGCTGTCACCTGGTCGCGAATGTGGTGCCACAGGTCGCCCACTGTGGCTATGCAGTCCACATCACCACACAGGCGTGCAGCCATCGCATTCTCCAGCTCAGTACGTTTCGCCACAGTACCGAGGGAGAGAATGTTAAATTTACGCCGATTCAGGGCTGGTGTGCAATACATTGATTTACGAACATATATGTATAGTTTGGTCCGAACCAATTTGTGATCAGTGCCACACTCAGCTCCACGCAGTACACGTGTCATGCGCACATCACGCATATCACGCTGACGTACGATGACATAGTCGAGCAGGTGAGCGTGACCACTCCGTGGGTGCGTCCAAGTTGCTATATCACTCGCACTCAGTGCAAACCGAATGTTCGTGATCGTCAGGCCGTGAGTGGCACACAATGAGAACAGCCTGTCACCGTTCGTATTCGCTGAAGCAATGCCATGCGAACCGATAACATCTGTCCACACCCATGTATCACGCCCAACGCGCGCGTTGAAATCACTCAGTAGAAATAGTCGGTCGCTCCTCGGCACAGACCGTATCACGGAGGATAGCTGAGTGTAAAATTGATCATGCGTGTCATCAGGATAAAACATTGTCGGACCGTATGTGCTTATAAAAGTAGCAAACTTACCTCTTCCGAATCGTAGGCGAACGGTCATCAGTCGCTCGCTGATGCCTGTTGATTCACCCACCAGCTGGCCATGGAGGCGATCGGATATTGCAAATCCGACCCCAAGTTCACACGGTGCTGAAGCGGCGTTGCCCACCCAGTAGAATGTGTAGCCAGCACCTGTTTCATGCAACTTACCTTGTTCAGCGAGCCGAGTTTCACTTAGCGCTGCATTATCGGTCTTGTAGCGCTCCAGCTCCATCGCGACCAGTGCAGTGCCTCGCTCCGGGCGTTCGCCGGAGTTCCGGTTCAGTAGTGTGCGCACGTTCCAGCACCCGATGCTGAGTGCTCTGCGCGCAGCCATACGAATGCATTGGTGGGCAATCGCACGCGAGGTCGTCGTTGTGCTTCGGAGGTTTGCTTGAGGGACTCCACTCGGAGCCTTTGGCTCAATAGCCTGACCCACAAGGCACTGGGTGATTTGGAGGTGTGCTTGAAGGACTCCGCCCGGAGCCTTGGGCTCAATAGCCTGACCCACAAGGCAATGGGGGGCAGATCCAGCTCGGGAATGTGATTGCAGAGACAGATGGGGATCTGCTTGACGACCGTCACACGCAGCGTTTGAGGTACTGGAACAATTATTATGTGTTTTGCGACCGCAATAGGATACGCACCTGCGACCACGGCCAGACGCAGGTTGGTTTTGGCGGGTTTGCACCAATTTGACCAGGGGCTGCCTGGCTTGAGGCGGGCAGTAGCAAACCGTTGAACACCCGGAGGTGTCCTCCCACCGTCAGAGACAATGCGTGGCACTCGTGCTCTACGCCAATCGAGCTGTGAGCTTATAACCCGTAAACCTGTTGTCTCCCATGGCTAGGTTTTACGGGAAGTGGGCCGTCGACCACTTCCTGACCTCCGAAGAGGATGGACTAGGATACTGCCAGGGTGCCCACAACTGACAGGAGAACGACTCAGGTCCTCAGCCAAAGCCTTCGATTAAATGTACACCCGAAAGGCAGCGGGTCTAGCACATGGTCAGTTAGCCGACTCATGCGGATTGGTGTCCTGGATCTTAGCAGGGAGAAGGGCGAAACCTAACTCCCACCCAGCGGTCGCTACGTGGAGGCGCCCGGGACATGAGACTATGGCGCAGCAGTAGCAGCAGTGGGTAGACCATCCGTCAGGATCTTGCCACCACCAGCCTCAGCGCACCATAGGTTCTCTCGCCTAGATTATTATATATATATTATATATATATTAATATATATTTTATTTTATATATATACGTAACTATATATATATATATATATATGTGTGTAGGCACTCTGCATTCGATGTACTAACCGCGTGCTTGCATGCTAAGCCTATCTATCTCCGGTGGTGGGTTTTCCATTTTGTCCTAATACTTTTCTTTCTCATATAAATGCGTACCTATACTCTCTTCTATAAACTTACACACGTCGCTTAAGCCAATTGTAGTTAATTTCGATAACATTTTCGTGTTTGTGGCATTTTCGCAAAATATACTTTCTGACCTCGCGAACTTATCTAGGATTCATTTGTAAACAACTTATTTCATATGCTCATTAATCTAAGATTTATGTCACCGTTTCCTTATGCATCAATCGAGTTATCCGCCTTGTTATCTTTCTCTCAATTGCTTGGCTGTTGCTTGATATCCCCGGGGTGGCTGCCCTTGATGTTCATGTTGACAAGGTGTCTACCAGTTTATTACCCACTTCCTCTTTCATACTGGCTCCAGAAGGCAGTTGGTCGTTGCTGGAGGGGACAGGGTGCACGGTTCTTTTGGCCGTGCTAGGTTCGAAGAGCGGTTCCATGCACTCAGTGTGGAGCGGATTACGGTCCAGCCACCGCCTTGTGTGCGCTTGATTCCCAAGTACAGTGTGCTTGTGTTTGCCTGTGAAAGAGTGTGGGCCGGCTCCATTGATGAAATGTGGCTCCCAACCACATGCCTCCCGGTCTTATTCCTTCGGGTTTACACTGGATATGAGGTGTGTGGTTGGAGCTGTTGGTGGTGCAAAGCAAGCCACCCGTGGTCCCTCTGTAGGCGCAGGCGTCCTGTGACTTACCACAGTGACAGGCAAATCCGAAACTGGATGCCGCCAACCATGTGTATACTATGTTGGTCGCAAGTGTTCTTATCCCAACAGTTTAGATCTGTAGTAGCCGGCGTCTATCGTGTTATGTTAGTAGCAGCGTTTAGTAATTGACTACTGCAACCTCCACAGTTTTCGTTTACTCCTCTTGCGTATGTGGCATATCTACGAATGCGGGTGAACACAGATCATACGAAGAGCTGGACGACTTTGGACATGATTATTGCGTTGTTGATCTTGCGTTGGACACGTGTTACTAAACCTGAGTTAAGATGCTAAGCTGGTCAGTAATGCTCAGTTTCCAGGTCCCAATTACAAAATGAGCCGTATAAATTGGTTCCCAATTTATGGTTAAGCTGCCAGAGCGAATGTATTAGCGATAAAAAGATTTGGAATGGTGTGAGGAACATTTGAGTAGGCGTTCATGTGACCAGTGCTCAAGTGAATTGTGGTCCGTTTGTATAGTTTTCTTGATCACACGATGTTGAGATGGAAAAGTGTAAACAATCCTCATAGTGTCAACAAACAAATAATCTTCCCCACCGGACTCCATCAAATATATCGTAAATAAACCTAAGGTACATTGAGGCCAAGGGCGCTACCGCCGTGCAAATATCCGCTACTCAACACTCGTGGCCTCGACTGCAGGTCAGCTAGGCGTCCTTCCAAAAAGTTGACTAGCTACAGCAGAAAAGCGTGAATATTCCGAATGCTTCGAACTTAACAATAGTAGTGTCTGTGGTGTGCTCAGATGTACGACCCATTGCACCCTGCATGGAATCAATTCTCTATGACATCCACTACTGTATAGGTAACGAGTTGAACGTTTTTTAATCGCAAACTTTTAAAGCTGGCAGCAATGATAAATGTTGACAAATACAGCTATGTACTGCAGTTGATAAAGGTTCCTTTGGGCAAATATGAACGTTGCACTAAATAAGAACCACGGCACACGATTTTCGCAATGACAAACTCGAGCATACTGCAACTTCACTAGCAGTGTTTTATCACGTGAATCAGTGAAGCTGTCAAAGTAAGAAGGGTTTTCCGTATATATGGTTTAGTATCCGCTACACATTGAGTTTAATTTGCTTGCACTTTACCGTAAGCCGGATACTAATCTTCGTCATACCAATCTATCAGCGCTTAGTCCAGCACTTGCCTGGACTGAGTGTGGCTTGCCTTCTAGCCATTCAGTTGTAATCAAAAACGGTTTACTCAGTGGAAATGTTGCGCAACACTTTAATGAAGATGGGACAAGTTCTAATACGGGTTCTCAAACTGCAATTTAATAGGTTCCGTAGAGTGACTATGGTAAAAATGGCAAAATATTGAACGGTTTCATTGAAATGAAAGTTCTCACAAGTGGATTCGCTACGTTATGCATGTTTAAAAACTACAGATTTACTGCCCATTGCTAAGTGATAGAATGCGTTTTAGTTGTTTCGACGCTTAGTGGAAATAGATGAAAGTTCTTCACAGATAGCACCTTATGCGTGCATAGTAGACAATCGACTTCATAACGCTACCGGCTAATGAGACCTAACCGCCAGACGTACACCGCAACTAAGACTGGAGATGAATACGCGCAACCCAACATAAATGAACTGTAAGCCGAACGAGGAAGAAGATTGGTTGTTAGTAAGCATTCTTTTACATATTCAGCTAAGCCGAAACATGACTCCTACACCTTACCTTTCAAAGCTCAATAGAATGGTATAAAATACAGTGGAAGGTGTTTGTTAGCGGGCAACATAAATTTTCACCCAGCAAAGAAGTTCTAAAGCAGGGGTTCACAAACTTTTATCTCGTGGACCCCTTTTTAGTGGAAGGTCGCCCAGCAGAACCATGGCATATTGTAAATCAGAGGACAAGGCTACAATAAATTGCTAATGAGGCGAGACGTCCTGGAAATATTCCTTTCTCCGCACTAAATTAATATGAATGTTAACTGATGTTAGTATAAATGAAAACTGTTGAATTTAGGTGGGAAAAGCGACTTACCTCAGGGCATAATGTGTGGGACGAAATACTTTCTGATATATAATGCTGATTGTTCGATGTTTGGTGTAATTGAGGAATGGTGCAGCTTTATATCTGGTTCAGTTACAAGTTTATTGCGGTACACTGTTTCGTATAGGTGTAATACGAAAATGCAATTTTACGCTGATAGTTTGTGGTAAACGGGAGCAACATAGCCAAAGATATCATCGAAGTAACTGAGTACTTGTCCTTCATGTTATACATTAAATCAGGCAGACAATTTGTGAAACCCTTGCTAAAAGGAGAAACCTCATATCCTGCCAACGAATTTCTCATACTTAAGCAATTCGTAAATGGATGCTTGGCTCATCTTCGCTGGGAAAATACTGTAACAGCCCACCTCCTGAGCTTCAAACAGCAACAAGATTTCTCAGACCGATCCTCTAGGCGTCCTGTGTCTCCTTGGTTTCTTCTAAAATATCTTTTAGTACCGGAAAGCTGGCAGGTCCCCACTTCAAAAATGAATCAGCCCAAACCTAACTTTCCGCTTAACCCTCACATATTACCATCTGCATTGAATATGGTGGCAGATTTTCTTTGCAGCGCTGGGCTTAAATCATTGTTTTTTGCGAAAATGGCTGACAAATAGGTAAGCCATATCAACCACTTTCTGTTTGGTCACGTGGATCTGTAAATCGAGTTTGTGATCTAGGAAAAAGGTGTGTATTTCTGTACGTAGTTTTGACAAATGCAATAATATTCTGCCACCGCAGAGTCATCTGACTTCAGTGTAAATCAGCAAAGATATGTAGACTTTTCTCATCTCCTCAAACAGAATCTTGAGCAGTCCGTTGTTAAGAGGCCGAAATTTACTGAAATTTATTATTTTTGCTGCCTCGTGGAGGACCGTTTCGAAGATGGGTAGCATTTTCAATCGGCAAGTATTTGTCGATCAAGAATACATCGTTTGACTGTGTAGGCTTTTGCAACGGTTTTAGTTCTTTTCCCACCTTCAGACTTCTATGTCATTGCTTTATCGCCATCAGTGCGAATATGAATTCAGTTTTCTCATGAAATGTTATTTTCCTGCACATAATTATTATCGATATCTACGTCACAGCAACAGTAATGCTCTTTGGTAGAGATTCATAAAAAGAAGGTGTTCTTCCAGTGTCACTAGGAGTTGGTAGCTTACCAGCACCATCAGCAAGATATGTCAGTCCATATCTATCAACTCAGCCATTTTTGGAGCTAAGTGGTTATACCTAATGTGCGAGGGTAACTCCTCCTTTACAGTAGTTACTAGTGTCTTAATTCTTCGAGGTAATGCATCAATTGATCGTGGTATTACATAGAGTTGCTTTCATCCAGCATCCCCCTAGTCATTTCGAATGCAAATGTCATGATAGTTTCGCAGCTTGTGGCGTCCTCCACGCCAATGTACTGAACCCTTCCTATTCATTGCCTGCCTCTGCCCACGTGTGTCAGTAAACCGCTCATCCACTCACCGATTGGTCTAATTTCGAACACTAGATCGATCGTTGTACAACATGCTGGTTAGAATGCAGTTTTGGCTTCCGTTTGTCTGAAGGGTTTTGCTTCAGCTATGAGCTAGCCATTGAGCGTTCCGCAACTGCTTATCAGTGACATCAGGCGACGAAGGATAAACTTGGAATTATTTACTATGAGCCATTTGAATCCGCCTGATCCGTTTTCGAAAGACAAGTCGTCCAAGCCATCCTTAGCAGTCTGGAATTGTTGAAAACGTACTTACTGTTACTACCTTGAGCTTGTCATAAAAATACACCCCCACATCAAACGTAGCGAAAACCAATCTATCAAAAACCTCGATGCAGTAGGTCAGCGGCAGCTTGATGCCATGCATTTGTGCTAAAGTACACCCTGACAGGCTGTTTTAACGCCCTGGATGGCCTTCGGAGGCCGCGGTACCATGTCTATACGGCTCGCCTAAGTGTTTCCAATAAAGACAGGGATAAGAGAAGATTGTTAATGAATTCGTCAGTAGTATATAACAGTCGCTTCCTGACTGTTGTTAAAATGAAATTCCCGTAATGAAAGTCGAAGAGCGGAAAGCAATGCGATACCTTTTGCTTGGCATTCGTGGTGATAACGCTAGAGAACGTTTGCTGTCAGCAGGAGGATAAACTCACTTGGAAAACAGCCTGCGCACTAATCAGACAAAGGGAAATAGTTACACAACAAGTAACTCATTATCGAAACGATTTTGTTTCAGATGCCGTCCATGCGGTTAAATCTCGATTATCTCCCAATGACAAGTGTTTCTTTACGTGATACGGATGCGGAGAGAAGTATGAACAGGTTACTGGTTGCGGACACAAACTGTCTACATGTTACGAGAGCGGCAAGATCGGATATATTGCACGCTCATTCCGTTCGATTGTGCTTCAACGACTGATACTTCGCCATGCCCAGGGTATCTTTCGAACTGCGGAACACGCTGACGGTCCTATATTCTAGCTAATTTCACACACGACAACAACGCACGCGGTGATAATACCCTCTACACCGTTGGTTTACATATTGAAGCTCTATACCGGTGCTTGGGTTAGGTATATCACAAGCGAAACTTTAACAACCTGGTTCTTACTCCGACTCAATCTAAATTGTGATAATATACTGGGTAGGCACTCGATGTTTTCGGCGTGTATGAGGTGAAAGTAAATCAAGGGGACAAACCGTTGACCCCTCCTCTAATCGTTGTTAACACAGACAGACCTAACTCACTTGGGAGGAATTGGTTTTAGTACATACCGAAATATTGCAATCGCTCAAGAGTATAGACAGTATTTCGGACATACCTACACTCTTGAATGTTTTTGTCAGTATTTTCTTTAAAAACATACCCGGGAAATTACGTGATTTCAAAACTTGCTTGATTGGCAAGCTAATGGCTCAAACGAAATTGCACCAATCACCAAGCACACCTTTCTCAATCCGTCCAAATGTAGCGTTAGATTTGGATAGCTTACAAAAGTACGGAATAAGTTCACAAATATGACACACTTCCCGGGCTGCACCCATCGTTCCTGTACAGAAGACTGATGTCTCAGTTCGCATTTCCGGCGACTATAAACTGACGATTAATCAGGCAACGGCGAAAAACATAATCCGATTCAACGGATAGATGACTTTTACGCAACTTTGTCGGGTGGACATAGGTTCTCGAAATTTGATCTAAACCACGCTTATTATCAAGTAAAACTACATGAATTCGCAAAGGAACTTACAGCCATAAATACACACGCAGGATTGTTCTGCTGTAACCGATTACTACTCGGGATACACTCCGCGCCGGCGATCCATCATCGGACTGTAGACGTATTACTGAAAGGTATACCAGGAGTTCGCGTTTCATAAACGATACTTTGGTTACTGTTCGCACTGTCCGTCAACAAATGACAGCATTCGCCACAGTGTTGAAATGCTTCAAGCAAGGGAACTAGAAGTCAGGGAATCTAAATGGCCTCCTTTTGTGATACCGCGAAATATCTGGGGTTTCAGTTTGTACAAGCACGGTTACATGCCCTATGGGACAAATTCAATTCATTCTGGATTCCACAACACCCAAAAAAACTGCAATCATTTCTTGGAAGGATAATCCATTACAATCTTTTTCTACTTAATTCGGCTGGTGTCCTCGTACTACTGTATAAATTATTTTGCAAGCATATCAAGTGGATGTCGTCCAACGAATGACAAGTAATTTACAATGTTGTCAAATTGCCTATAAGTAAAGTTTAATTGTAAGTGCTTTTTGATTCAAAGAAACTAATCATTCGCCGGTGCGATGCGTCACTTGGAGGGCTCGGGGCCGCACTGTCACACCAACTAGTCGATAAAATCGAGGGACCCATAGCTTTTGCATCCGGTAGTTTGGCAACAGCGGGAATGAACTATACGCAGCTCGATAGGAAATTTTTAGCGATTATCTTTGAAGTCAAGAAAATCCGCTCGTAAATAGGGGAAGAAAGTTCGCAATCTAAACGGATCCCAAGGCTCTGTTGATTCTGTTTGCTAAGAATAAAGGTATAAACCAGATGGCGTAAGCTGGTATGCAACACTGGGCTTTATCGCTCTTCGCTTACAACCACAGGTTCGCCTATGTTCATTACAAACCAAATAGAAGAGCGAACGCTCTAAGCCGTTTACAGTTGAATCACCTACCGGCTTTCGTACTTAAGCCTGTGGATCTTGTCTATCTGTTGGAAAATTTGAATGAAAATCCGGTTTTCAATGATGATATCCGTCAGCAATATGCACTTGATATATTACTGGCCAAACTTAAATTCTAGTCTCTCAAGATGGCCAGACAGCAGCGAGTCGAAACAAACTTGCTTATTCATTCGAAGGACAGAGCTTAAGCTGAAAGATGGGTGTCTGCTATTGGGATCTACAACAACCATATCACCATGGTGGCGACCGAATATCATACAAGAATCTCAGGGAACGCATCAAGGAATCACAAGAATGAAGGCAATTGCGCGATCCTCTGTGTGATGACCTAATATTGACAGAGATATCAAAGAGTTGAACCTACATTGCCACGTGTGTCAAAGCACTCAGAATGACGCCTCATTGGTACCAATTAGTGCTTGCAAATGTCCCAGTAGACCTTGAGAATGCATCCACGCAAGGCTATTTTATCCTGTTGAATGCAAAATGTTTCTCATCACAATAGATACTTAATCGGAATTCGGTAGAAGTTGTACAAAGTGCACATGTTACCATTGAGACGGCAGTTTCTTGCATGTTAATATGTTTCAACACAATCGGTTTACCACCTACCCTGGTGACAGACAATCGTTCAGTATTTACTAACCAGGGATTTAAAGATTTTCCAAAAAGCAACAGCACACGTATTTGAAATCAGCCCCCTACCACCCAGCTTCAAACTGGTTGGCGGTAATATCTGTCCAGACGGTCGAGAATGAGCTACAGAAACAAACGTCTGCCGCGTTGCGAACAAAGTTGGAAAAATTTATTTTCGGCCCTCGCACCAAGCCAAAAGAAAACTACTGGGTGGGGCTTAGACGCTTTGATTTTTAGCTGAAGATTGAGAAGACGGTTGGAACTTCTGTTTCCTGACCAGAGGCTTCGTTACGGCTAAACAAGATAAACTGATAACAGAGTAGGACCAGAAGGATTCAAATCGAAGGTTCTGCGAATAGCAAACGGTCTACGTCAATTTACCCAACGAAACGATCTGGCGGCCTGGAGAGTTGTGCCAATTTGCGGGATAACATACGGAGGAGGCTTTATCTGATGGTAAAGTACTTATTAGGCACATGATCACGTCTGCCATAATTCCGTTACAATTACGCCAGATGACGCGTGCGTAACTCAGCTTCTTGCGTTAACAAAGACGCTGAACTCGCAAAACTCGGACCAAACGGATGCTCAGTAATGTCGTCGTTGAACTCGGCTGCCCCGTCGATCGATACAGAGCTAGCTGGAATGGTTCAAATTAAAGGGAGGAGGAAAGTGGCATCCTCAACGCCAATGTACTGAGCCCTTCCTATTCGTTGTCTGCATTTGCCCGCGTGTGTCATTAACCCGCTGACCGAATCATCGATCGATCCAATTTTGAATACAAGATCGATACGTTGTACAACATACTGGTTAGAATACAGTTTCGCCTTCTTTTACCTGAAGTGTTTCGCTTCGGCTATGAGCCAGCCACTGCGCGTTAGTTACGAAATCGCCAAACAGCGACACAGCTGTTTTGTGAATCTTTACTGCCATCTCAATACGATAACTAGCTATGTAAGACGCTTCATTAGTCCTGTTATTTACATTCTGAGACGCGTGCAGCATCTACTCTTGGGTATTCTACACTTCACCTCGCATGAGCTCAAAGTACTTCGGTTTTTCTCTTTACAGTCCGCTTGCATTTTCACCAAGCGTTTCCGCCTATTTTCACGCACCGTGGAAATGTTCGGAAAAAAGTAGCAAAAGTGGCACTGCGAGCAATTCTTGGACTTCGGAATTGCAAACGAAAAATAATTACCGTTGTATTTCCGTTTCGTTCATACCGGTAAAGTGACTTTCGTTGGCAAAGTTTTATGTTGCATCGCATAAGCTAGTACAAGTATATCGAATGACTCAGTTGCTGCATTTTCAGAAGGCACATTAGATTCCCAACAATTCCCAATTCTGAATTCGACAATGCGTATTTCTGTGCCACATTTAGCAGTGTTTCACGCTTCAGCCAGCGGTCCATGTTGAGGAACATACATCTAAATGCCGAAATGGGAATAAATAATTAAACAAAAAACTTTAGAACACATATGGAATTTGACAAATTACAATAAGTTGGACTTGGACTGAAGCATAAGACAGTCGTCTTTTTGTTATGTAGCAGAGACAGTGTTCCTCCAGTCCGCGAAATCAAATGATCACACGCGTAAATGTCCACTCTTTGCTTTATGAGTTTATGTTAGGTGGATGGCGACAATGGGTGCCTTTTACGGGTTCCCGTTTTCCGAGGGTAGCAACTTTAGAAAAGACTGCCTAAAGAGGCCATATCTTAGGACGATTTTTCGCCTCCTCCTATTAGACAAAGCCTGGGTTTCGTTAGCTTGTGCGAAGGTAGAATATTCCGTCCCGCCTCTAATCATGACATCATGTGAATTTACCAAACTGACTTTCTGACGTTTGAATCTTTGTTCAATCACATTTAAAATCCCTGTCAAAACCAGATTTCCTCTTGAAAGCAGTGTGTTTTACATGCTCCATGCACAGTGCTGATGTTAAAAGTTATATAGGATTTAATCAATTTTCACAGCAGGTCCGTCAACAACCTATAACATCAGATGCTCATGTCCAGAACTTTTGCATAAATTACAACATTTCGGAAAATCACGTGGACCCCCTGCAAGTTGCCCGTGGACCACATTTGAGAAACACTGCTCTAATCAAATCTCACCTATTGTCAGTGTATGCTTGTGAGGTAACTGCAGCAGAAATTGCGAAGCTCAGGGGGTTCTCTGTGCCATGACACGATGGAGACAGTATTGTTATGAGGAGAGTTTGGTGGGTTCAATGCTGCATATACAACAGGTGCCCTAATTTGAAAGTTAAGTTGGTACCCTGTCACTCGGCTTATGTTCTGGGAATGGCTTGCTTTTTCAAGTGCAGTCTGAGTCACCGCATATTGATTGCATGATATCTGATGCGATCGTGGCTAGATCTGTGCTAGTTTGGCGGAGCTATGCAAACTCCGTAACAATAAGCAATGAGGAGAAATGGGAAGTTTGTAAAAACCATATCATCTCTTGGTGAACAAGTGCATCAGATGACAAAGGTGGGTTGTATTCTGGGAGCTGACAGTCAGCGAAATCCTGGCAATGGACATTTGGTCATGTGGGATGGTGCAGCTAACTGAGTGCACTCTCAACTCGGGTTCAAATTAAACCAGCCAGTGGGCATGGGTGACAAATTCCATTATGGCATTACAGACTTGCCGAACAAGTAAGGAGAAGAAATTCCGCAGTCATTTCTAACGACTGTACTATTCTGCCAGCTCCGGATAGTGTCCTCGGCGATCGATGTTTTTGACTGAACACCAGTAGATGATGGTATGCGTGGCTTGGTTCCCTAGAAAACTGGTAAGTCATGGTTAGCTTTCCTCGAAATTGTCAATGTCGTAGGTTAAACTATTGATCATTCTTATCCATTGTTCATAAGGCAAGCAGCACATGTGCTTGACGTCCTTGGTTGCCCAACGTTGCGGTATCCTCAAAGCAGTGACATCCCTCCTCAGCCATGACTGACAGACCGATAGTTCATTTCCCAATTGTGGACGCATGTGTGCACAGGAAGCTGGTGATAATCAACGGATCGAAACGTCCGAACGTAAGCAATAACTGGCCAAGTTTGTATGGCCTCTTCTTTGGGAGTTTTCAGCCTGGTCAGATCAGCCAATATCGGCTGGATCAAAGCGTCACGATATTTTATACGTTGGAGGACGTTTGAAGTACCCGCTTACCCAGTTTATAACGGGAAGCATGCTGGGACGCAGGTGAGGTCTCTATATTTTCTCACATTAAACTAAAATAACTCTTGAGCTGCCTATCCATAACCTCGATATATATGCAATATCTATGGCGGGCAGAAGAATTTCAACCACAGAACTCCGACCGCTTGAGTAGACCGTCATGAGTAGACTGCCAACTTTTGGATTCATTGTAGGTTGAAAACCCATTCTGTCATGATAACTGCAGAAATACCGCCATAAGTTAAGGACTTTACTTTGCTTTACTGCACCCAGCTTCTGAGACTGGATGAGCCGGCATTATGAATGTCACAGATTGCAACTACCCAGGTGCGAAGGTCGGCAGCAAGTTCCACGCAGATACTGATCCAATTATTTCTCCAGTGAGAAGCACCATGCACAACATGG
Organism: Dicrocoelium dendriticum; assembly: GCA_944474145.2. Classification (NCBI taxonomy): domain Eukaryota; kingdom Metazoa; phylum Platyhelminthes; class Trematoda; order Plagiorchiida; family Dicrocoeliidae; genus Dicrocoelium; species Dicrocoelium dendriticum. Next base: position 13,502,304 of record OX104067.1, on the reverse strand, counting down.
AGTCCTAGAAGATCAGCATCCGATTTCACTGCCGCTAGCCACGTTTTCAGTTGTCAACCAAGGGGATGACACCAACCCCGAAAAGGAGAGGCAGTAACCACGGCCCTAATGAAGTCATGTCTGGTCTGCGAAGGACGCGATCGAACCACTAAAGTCTGAGGAGTTGGCTGAGCGCCGTGGGCTCCAAAAGACCGTAACAGCTCTTACGGATTACCTCATTGGGGATACATTCATGCCGCTACGTTTTCAAGGTGAGCCTCAAACACCAGTGAGCAAAGACTTCCAGCTTCCCCGTGCCTTCTGTTCGCAGCAGCCTCGTTTCGTAACAATAGGATAAAATGGCACTAACGGTTGCTGAGAATAACTAGATTTTCCTTCTCAGGCTAATTTCTGTCCGTCGCCACAATGTGTTTCACAGTTGTAAGAAGGCTGTTCTTGCACTGTCAATACGATTCCGGACTTCGGATTTAGCTTGAACATTGAGGAGAATAGTGGATCCAATATACTTGAACTCAGGGACAGACTCGATGATTTGTCCATGTAGGGATCGTCATGGGACAGACTAGGTGACTGCCGATGTGAAGTACTTTGTCTTGCTGATGTTAATTCCGAGGCCGATCTTAGAGGCTGACTGCTAGACCCAAGTTAGCACTGTCTGTGGGCGTATAGGCACTTCTGCAAGGATAGCGAAGTCGGCAGCAAATTCTAAGTCTGACATGCAGAAGTCAGGACTAACTTGAATACCACAATGTTCGTCCAAGGCATGATGCTTTACCTAGTCGACTACGAAGTTGAACAACACTACAGAAAGTGGACAATACAGCCGGACTCCAGAATTGGTGTCGAACTCCTTTGTTTCTTCACCATAGAAACGAATCCGCGCCTTCGTGCAACTGTAGTATGATCTCATAAAGTTAACGAGTTTAACCGGCACGCCATCGGCAAGCAGAATTCTCCAGAGTGATTCATGATCAACTGAGTCCAAGGCAGCTCGCAATTCAACGAAGCACAAAATCTTGGGCTGCTGGAACTGGAAGCGCTGTTCGAGTAGCCGACATAGAGTGCTGATTTAGTCAGTACAGCCTCTGCGTGCACGAAAGCCACCTTGGTTATGGCGAGTTCACAGGTTCCTCTCATTGGCAAAGCGCGATAGCAAGATTCATGCGATGGTTTTGGCAGCCACATCGATTAGGCTAATCCCGCGATAATTACTGCAAACCGTTCTGTCAAATTATTTGGTCAAATGCAGTAGTGCTGGATTACTCCACAAGGGAAACCAGCTTCCGGTCTCCCATATCAAGCAAAAGAGCTCGCGCAAGTGGTTAAGAAGTACTGGTAGAGATTTATAGATTTTTGTTGGAATCCCGTCCGCTGCAGGTGCTATTTTTGGCTTCAGTCGACGAACGTTTTCTACAATTTGTGCGAGAAATGGTGGTGAGCAATCCGAGTCATATCCTGACTGGATTAATGCTAATATGGGTGAGGTGGTGTGTAGTGGGCGGTCTAGGAGACAGCTAAAATGCTCTACACATCTGGAAAATTTTCCTTCCCTATCGAAGGTGATTTGGTCTTTCGAATTACGCAATATCGGCTTTGGTGAATAGAGCATGGTTCAAGCTAAACGGACGAGACGAAATCGATGATGCAATTTTGCTAAATTTGATGTCGCTTCCATGTTGTCTGTGATAACAGACCAGTAGTGCTTGTGATCACTCTGTGCTGAGCGGGTTGTCTAACATCTCAAGTGACGGTGTGCACATAGTCGACGCTGGGCTGCCGGCATTTAACAGGGTTCTGCAATTCCAACATCCAATAACTAATGGCTTCCGGAGATTGAGGGATCCAGCTAGCGTACTTGTCTTTACTTGTCCCTCTAGGTTAGCGCAGAGCGTCTCGCCATCCGGGAAAGCCGTAGCGTGAGAGTAATCGCGGGTTACGGACATGTCATAAAGTCTCGTGGGGCTAATGGGTACGTATGGGAACTCCAATCTCATCCGCTATGGTTCCAGGTTACTTCTCTAGTTTTTGCACAGTCAAGTGATACTTACAAAGCAGCAGGTGTCTGGGAAATTTTCTTAACTACTGACCGTTGGATCAGGGTTGATCTCTTCCGCCTAGTTGTCAGGACTGACGTTGCACGAGGATAGGAACCCAAATAGAATAGTTTGCCCGGCTACCATCACCTGGTTTAGCCCGTCTTCCTGACGGTTGAGCGAGGTGTGGACGCTGCCATGTGCAAGCAGCTTCTTGTAGCCACCGGTGAAAACTGAGTTACAGGTGGAGACCGAAGGTAGGCGGACTACCCCGGAGGGTAAGGCAGGCTGCCTAATAGCGGTGCTATTACTCCCTGACCCAAGTCAATAACAGTAAGATGACATGAAGATACACACAAAAATCACACTGCAAAAGCAACACGCAACACGCATACCTATGTTGCTGAAGCCAATTGCAATGACGGCAAACTCATCGCCAACATAGTGGATGCATAGAGTATTCAAGTCCGAGGCCCCCCTTGGTAGTCATTTTTGTCTGTAAACACCGGAAAGCCAGTTAGTTGTAGTTCGTTTTCGGCTGCATCAAAATAACTTATCCGGTCGCAAGTCTGTGAAAGACAATAACAGTTGCCTTTTGCCGCAAAACAGTATACATTAGTCCAGACAAATAATTGATAAAACTCCATATTGCTCCATTCCTGTTTCTCAGAGGTTAGGTGCCTCAGGATCTAAGTTACCCCCGCGACATGCCTGATGTATTTAATCGAGTGTCCGGTGCCTATTGTAAGCATGAAAATGTGTTTGAATAAAACCGCTTCATTCTTCGTCATCATCAAATAGCCACCGGAACCAAATGAAACGAAGCAACTGAAGTTAAATTACAATTCGTGCCCACTGTTAGAAAAGGCATAGCTAGGAAATAAGATAATAATAAGAATTATATATGAAGATTACAGAGATCTTGAGGGAAAGTTTAATGGGACATATATTAATATGCTATGCGAGATCAGCAGTACAGAGATAGAGGCGAGAAAATCAAAAGAGCTTGTGTTCTGCAATCACATCTTCGGTGTGCAACCTAAGAATTAGACATATTGATGGATATGCGAAAGTAATGCATATCTATGAACTCATCATAACCGAATACTGACAATGGCGCCGGCTAGGATCAGCTGTTTAAAATATGACTGTTAACACAGTTCGTCTTATCAGCTGAAATCCGTCTACCATGGTTGGCGACATCCTTTTCCGGATTTGCGTCACCGCGGCATCCGCTTCCGGATTGGTCTGTCACTGCGGCCCCCATAGGACAGCCACAGGACGCCAACGCCTATCAATGGGCTATGGGTGGTTTGCGCTGCATCATCCAGAGCTCCATATACACATCCTAGATCAAATGTAAACGCAGAGGAATAAAGCCGGGAGGCGGATGGATAGGAGCGTCGTTTCTCCTACTGAACAAGCACAAACGTCTCCAACAAGCAAAGCGGCGTTCCTGTCCATCTAATCTGGGATCCATGAGTACTAGACGCACACATTTTGGTGGCTGGTCCGTAGTGCACTCCACACCGGATGCATGGAACCATTCTTTGAGCCTAGCACAGCCACGTGGATCGGGCACCTCATCCTCACCAGCAACCAATCACAGTCTCGTGGATCTAGTAATCCAAGTGCAGGGGGCTAGACAGATAGTCACCTTGTCAACATTCACACCAAGAACAGTCACACCGAGGATATCCAACAATCAACATCGAATTTGAAGGAGGGTTAACAAGCAAAATTAATGCGGAATTTGCAGCAGAATAACAGAAGGGAGAAAATGGCATAAAGTAGAAAGTTTTATTCAGATTAAGAGGACTTAGTTTGATTGCGATGAAGCTTCCAAGCTAAACAGGCAATTATAATAGCATTCTACCGAAATTATTTGCAGTCATTTAGTTACTCCACTACCGCAAGCTCAAATCCTCTTTGACCTTGCTTTGCTCAATATAGCGATTCCGAGCATTGACTGTGTTCCTCATCTATAAATCTTCTTCTCACGGTTGTCTTCATTTGGCTAAATAAGCGACAATGCATCAGTAGCTTTGAAGGTCCGGGTAACATTGATGCTGTGCTTAACTCTGAAATATGAAATATTGTCCAAGTAGAATAACCTTAGGTATTCATTTGGTTGGATAGGTATCATCATTGGCAAGGGATGTTCTTGTTGAAATAATGGGTGTGTAAATGTACTGCAAAATACAGACTCATTTAGAACTACGACTCACATTGAAGTGATTTTGGTCAAGCTACCTGTACCTAAAGTGAGAAATAATTACGAAGTCTGTCACGCCGTGCAGTGTTGTGAGAGTGCAGCAAGTTAACTCAAAGCAGAAGGGTTTTATGCAACCAATTGGAAACATTTTCTTTATTCAGCTAATACATCATCGTCACTTCCAATCAGTAGGCTTAGGCTAGTCTGGAAAATCACCAGACATCGGCTTTTCGAGCTTCTGCGTTTTATCAGTGGTGCGCATCCCAGCGGACCCCTGCCGGGTTCTTTAATACCGTTGTCCAAGTGAGGTACTTGGTCGCTTTCGTTGCTGTAACAGTGTCGTCTGTTTGTACCCGGAAGAGGTCTTGAGAGTCTGAGTGTTGGCGTTTTAGACAGCTTTGATTGCTTGTGCGTGGCACTTGGCCTCTTAGCAGTCTTAGGCTGCGACGGAGCATTTCCAATTCACTTGTGAGGATACTTCGCCTCCTTACTTATTTATTCGTGGCAGTCTTCTTTCCTTTTGCAATCTTTAGCTTCTAAACTACTTAAGTGTTCTGTCTAGGCAACTTTTTATTGACGAGTTTGAAGCTGCTAAACACCCTTTTCTCTGTTTCCATGCAGATTAGGATACACTTATCAGAAGTGTAAACAATCCCGAGTGGAAGGCTGGGGCCTTGGCTCTCGACACCAAATTTGTACTTCGTACCAACGTACTTATTTGTGGTTGCTGGGGAAACACCGTTTTGGTTCGTAGCTGCACAAAGACTCACGCTTCAATGATTAAAGTATTTTCGCTCCAGACCTTTTACGACCAAAGTTCGGCCTGTGGGTCAAATGCGACTCGTGTTGATATATGAAATGGTCCGCGACCTCCTCGTGAAATCTCAAACTCAAGCTAGGATTTTTCCATTATAAACAAAATTATGTAGATTGCAACAACTTAAATGCCTTATGGAAACAAATTTAACTAGCATCAGATGCTGGCAAGCTCAACGCTCTTGTATTGTTTATAGTTAGCCAAGTAGGGAAGTCAATTTAGTGCTTGAACTGAAGGGGGCGTAAATAATTGCGTTCATTAACCTATATACACATATATATAGATCAGCTTGGCTGACTGATTTTATTCTTTTGGTTCATATTACGCGGCACACTGGCATGTTGAATACGAGTTTTCGTGATCAAACGGAGTGGTAAGCCTTTAGTTATGGGCTTCAAATTTTCTAAATACAATTGACTCAAAGACATTCGCAGGTTTTGAATTTTAACAACCGCTATATAAGAACGCGATTAAGTGGTTCCCAACTACTTGATATCTTGTGTATTAACGCCAATGCATTTGAGCCTGTCCTGACCAGTTTACTGCAGACAAGATTTCATTTTCACCATTCACTTTAAAAATTGCAACAGTCTTTTAAAAGATAGGTTATTTTTGATTATGATCTCAATGTCAAACTTAATATGGCCCGACACATTTTTATCTCATAAAATGTGGCCCTCCTTGTGAAACGTTTGGACAACTCTACTCTAGATAGACAAGCTTTCTGGATGGTTGGAGTAGATCTTTTCCCCAATTGTAGACAATAACTAAACAAAAATCATTTACAAACTTTGGTAATTATGTTTCGCTTACTTCACCAAAAACCCGATTCTCACCGTTCTCAATCACTTATGAGGTATAGAGGATGAGATGTTCTCATGGATAATGTTAAAATTTGTGACCTTGTTCACATTAAATCTTGAGCAACTAATAATTTCAACCCACCATTCAGAAGGAAGATCTAACGGGTGAATGTGTAGACAGAGACGCGTAACTGAGCTAGCTGAAGGACGCACAAGTGAACGAAGCTGAATGACTCTCACTTTTAACTTTTTCTGCACCACACACATGATGGTTGTTCGTATTTGGAAGTTCAACTTGCTAGCTTCTGATTGGAGGGTCAATTTGAAGTACCCGTTGTGTGGATGGATTACGACGTGCAATCTCAAAGTGGACCGCGATTCCCATTGCAGTGAATCTTGGCCATTCGATCACTAGGATTGTAACTGATGAGGCAGAATCAAATTAGGCTAGTTTCCGCGTTTGGTTTTGCTACTCTTCCTAGGAATAGATGTTGCTTCCTAGTAGTATGGTCATTAGTAATTAGGATATACTACTTAATTTCAATGTCTCATTGTGCAATGATGTCCCCTCTATCTATGTCATTAACATGTTTGGAGCAATTATTATTTCGCTTGAAATACCAAGCGATCAATATTTTGCACCAACCTAACAATGCTCTCCGGACACCTGTTTCTAAACACTACGAAAAACGACATAGCTTACATTCGCCACAAGTTACATTTCCCCTTGTATTACACAAACGCTTGTAACTACTCTAGTGACAAATGGAAAATTAGAAGACTTAGGTTTTTAGGTGGTATAGACATTTTGCATACATGCAACAATTACTGCTATACAAAAAGCTCAATATAAGCATGAAATCGTACGAGGTATTTTTCTACCGCAACTGGGCAAACTGATGGCACAGTGCTCAGATGGCTTTATCAGTAGGTTAGTCTACACAGAACTGAAATTGACTGGACAATAGTTGCTTTGTAAGATTTTCTTCGGATCACCTTTTTATCTATCCCGGTTGGCCTGTACCTCGGAAACATTATAGGTGTTTAATAGGCGAAAATTTGAGGTTTAGCGGTTGCAGTTCATAAAGTGCCTTAGTGACATAACCAGTGAAAGTTGTGTGATGACAGTCTAAAGCAGGCCTAGCTGTATTTGTCTGCCATTCATAAATGATCATCGTACCGCTGTCACCACTCAAGGAATAGATGAATCATGAACAAAGATGTATAATGTGACAGAACAGCATAAACTCAAGTCCACCCAGTTTTTGCTTAGCTTTTTGGCTAAAATACAAACGACCAGACAGTGCACACGTAAAACGGCCCGTAGAATTCGCCCTTATCTGCAGGGGTGGCTGCTCTAGGCCCACTGACCGAAATGTAGTGGCTTGTATGAATATACTCATCCTCAATGGCGTGGAAAAGTCACTATGAGACAAAAATTTTACGAAAGGATTGTGGCACACTATTTCAATGTGGACTGCAATTCGCAGTGAGTTGTAACTAGGTCACTTTGTTCAATGGTGCCCTAACTCTGACAGAATTTAAGGGATGATATCACAAACTCAACTGGCTCGATGCCTGTTCTCACTATCTAATGAGATCAACTAAGTTTGAACTCGGGTGTAAATGGCTATACCCAGTAGATGTCTTCGACTGATTGCCTAGCTGTGACGGCGGAGACGGTTGGATCAGAAAATGGAGATGCCTGGCCGGGACCTCACATATGCTTAGCTATGCCCATAGAGTATTCACCGAGGAATCATTCAACACTCTCGAGTGCAATCAGTTGCTCTAATTACTGAGCCACTAGAAACAAAAATAAGGGGACTGTAAGCCTAACAAAATAGTGAAAAACCATTGACTTACTACCAACTTAATGCTACCAAACCTTGACAAACCTATCACTTTTGGAAGTAGTTCCTCGCAGTTCCCTCTCAGTCTGGAGGCTCCAACACGTTTGGAAAGCACCGAACAGCTGTTTCCATCTACTGGATCTCGTCTGTGGTATGCCTTCATCGGACCGCCGCCAGGTTCCGACCACATGAGTTCCCCAATGCCAGCGGCTTGTGTCACCATGCTATGAGTGAGGGCCAAGATCTGCAAGACTGACAGTTGCCTAAAGTACATTGCGGCACATTTTTTACTGTCATGCCATTTACACGCTATGCAGCAGATAATGGATGATTTCCAGGAGCCACCACTTTCTGCGTAGCAATTTTTCCATGAAAATAAAACTAGAAATTGAGCTTTTCTTCTGGTATGCATTATCGTGAATGGTTTGAATTTACGCGCGTCCAAAGTAAGACAGCTTTGGGTTAAATCCCAATTTGCGGTCATGCAACGTCATTAATACTTGATTCACGCGCATTTTCAGCTGTCAGGTTATGGTGTATGTAGAGAAAATTGTCGATGAGGCGCTGGTGAACGTGGACAATGATAAATGATGATAAATGGGCATAAAAACAAAGTCATGGGTGAAGACTTGTCGGAAAACGAAAAAGAAGCAATACAACAAATAAGTTTTGCGTAACAAATGCCCTGTTCTTTTGGTTGATGTCTCTTCACAAAACGATACATTTATCTCAAATTTTACCTCTTCCGTTTTACCTGCTCGAAGTAATTACCATTTCCGCTCTTAGCTATTTGCTTTCCATCGTTTCATCTTCTTGAATAACTAATGAAAACTAAAGGAATCTCATTAATACGACGAGTCAGTATGTAGCAAATGCACTACTCCCTATGATACTTGAGGCATAAACTTATTTATCCTTTAGTAGGGTAGATGTCTAATTAAAATCTTTACTTCTTTTGAGAAAATTTAAATTCCAACCCGACTGTCGTTATTGATTCGAAAAGCTTGGAGCAACATACAAACAACCAATTAATGCTTTTTCAGCCTTCAAACTTCACGTGATTTCGTCACTTAGGCATACCGTTACTGAGCTAAGCAGTTGAATATTCGCCGTTCTGGCAATTCTTGTTTAAAATCGTTCTCACTTCAGGTGCAAAGCGTCATATTCTTAATTCACGAAAGCTTATGTGGTTACCCGTAGTTGAATTTGCCGCCGTCGTACAAACAAACTCGTCTAATCTTGTTTAATCCCAGTATTAACTACTTCTTTGTATGAATATCTACTGGGAACCTCTCGCTCTCAACTGCGGGGCAGTTACTTAATACTCCCGCCAGGAATTGAAAGCCAATAAGAATGTACCTATACTTTTCTTATTACTAGCTTTCTCTGTTGGTAAAATTACATGATGATCTAACCAATCCTCTTCATGCGTAGTCTTTAGCTATGTCTGATAATACTTTCTTATCAAAAGTACAACACATCCATTATCGTCATGCTTTCATAGTGGATAAGTTACTCATTTGGTCTCAGTGTGCCGAGCATAGTCAGCTATATACTAATTCATATATGTACAATCAGAGGCAAAAATGCTTGAAGTTGGAAGACCCGCGGTGATGTTGCTATAAAGCGGATCGCGCTATTTACCGCCACTATCGGCCACGCATGCTGTGGGTATAGCATCCGTGTGGAAACAACAAACTTGCGAAATTAAATCACTCTGAGAAAACTAGTCGCATGTTGTTTCATAGGCCCGAAGAGAGAAAAACATGACACTCGCGAATAGGTCAAAGTGAGTGTAAACGGCAAGCAAAGCTGTGCTTCCTGAGTGAATCAGGCAGTCAGTCAGATGTGAGAAAACCGCTGACTAGGTACTTCGTGTGCAAAACAATATCGTCACTCCGAAGAACGTGAGGCCATCGTTGACAAACAAACAACTTCCAAAGGGCACATTCCAATCACTAAGTTCGAAATAGAAAGAATAAACGACATTTTAATGAAATAATCTGAATTCAGGCATTTCCTGTCTTCGCAGCTGTGTATAGCGAATCTGTGGAACCACACAAATCAGATAACGCGTGAAATTGTTAGGTTTAAATGAAGCTGCTCTATAACGAGACCAGAGCAGTGCGAGAGTATTCATAAACTCCGCCTGCTTGCATAAATTAGGTTTCGGCTTCAAATTGAAGCGGAAGCGCAATGTACCTTTAAAATTAATAATTATGAACCTTTCCCGTGGAAGCTGACACGCAGGGCAATCAAAGATATGCTGGACGATGCAGCTAGCGGGCAGCTTAGGAGTGTTTACCAACAGACTAGGTGTGACATGTTCCGAAATCCTCATGGGTAAGGTACTCTCCGTTCCGGCCACGCACTTGCTGGCAAAGTACGAAGAAACGTTGGACACAAGGGGCGGAAGAGTTACAGTCTGGTCTATCTAGGTCTGATTTTCAAAACAACTGTTTGACTTGGTGGAGCCATACCATCTCGTGCACATACCAGCGCTTCTTAATAGACTGTCGAAGACGATATCGGAATTGCTACTCATTCTAGTCTCATGCGAATAGCAGCTTGATGAATACCTTGTTCCTAGGAACGTCAGTCACACATCTCTTGATTGCTTCCGGTTTTTAATTGGAGCGTGATGGAGTTCACAGGATAATCGTTTTCTCGTAGTGTTGCCGTAAAACCTTTAAACCCATTGCTAGAATTTTCTTTGAAGCAGGTTTTAAAAGGCATCCAAAAGCGGTGCGGACGAGTGCTTGGTTCTAGTTGACTGGACAGAAACTTTTAAGACTCTGATACTGTCTCGTTCAGATAGGTTTGTGGTGCACAGATCGAGTGAGGTTTCCTTCTGAATTCATCTTTATATTCTTTTCAAAATATGAATATTGTTATCTGTTTCGACCTCCAACTTAAATTTTATCAGAGGATGGTTCTGATTTAGAGCATAAGTAGACGCGGTGCCTGTTGAACCCTATCAACGACAGCAAAAATATCGTCATGTACTCTAAAAGCGAACATTTTGTCTAAAATATGAGGTTATCCATTAACTCTATCTAAACTGAACGAGTTCACACCGAGTCTTACCACTGTGTGTAACATAATGATTAAACAACTCGCCTGTCTATGGCTGTTGTTAAGATGTGAAATATCTGAATTCAGATTATTCTGTTGAAATCTTGTTAGTTCTTGCTATTTGGAAATACGAAGAACTTTTGTTGGCGAGGCAGGTTAAATAGTCGAACGGAATTTCTTCGTTGAACTTTATCTGTGAAAAAGCTGACAGATCAAATGAATTCATTATTGTTTTCGCAATAAACGAACCAGCTAAGCGCAATCAAAGACTTATCAGTTAAATAATTCTCAACAAACTTTTTGAAACGCATACCACCAAGCAAACACCTACCTGTATAATTCTGCTAGATTCTATTAAAACCGTATTTCTCTTTCGCTGCTCTCAGATAGCTGCACCTGCTAGCATCCGTTCTACCTTCAAAACAGAAAACTTGTTATCGAATCAAGTGACCCATGATTTTTCACTATGGTTAATTCTTTTCAAATGCTCATTTGAGATGCAACATTTTGAATTAAATATAATACGCTAATATGTAGTGATTATTGAAATGTGTTTGCAGCTCATCCGCGGGAACATCCTCGAAAGCTTTGAAAAGATTAACGTATCCGAATTGTGGGCCATCAAATTGTTCGTTCAGCCAAATGTACATAGCAGTTAAATTTTTCACATAAGGTTGTCAAGGCAACTGCTCAAGCTCAGTTTAACAGTTGTGTGGATTTTGTGTGCAACTTAGCTCTGCCAAAGGGATAGCAATAACTCTGGTTATGTAAGCGGGCACATACGGTTTCAGTCAGACGGGCAGGACATATATTGACCCATTTCAATTCCGCACGCAGTCAAGGCGATCAACCCAAGCGTTTCCAACTTTCTTTTCTATCGCAAATTCCAACATATATATCCCCCAACTATCAAGGCATTACGTAGGCCTTGAACATGGTACCTTGTGATCGACCGCTGGGTGCATGCTTCCAAACTTTGGAAAAACAACCTCGTTAATTAGATGATAGTGCGTTACACTTATTTTATGGCCATGTGCCTTCACATTCATATAATGCAGTAAAAACAAGCTTATTATAAGCACACACAGAATTATATTTCGTCCCTAATAAAATATTGAATAGAAGTAAATTAAGACAAATATCAAGTAAGTAAGTGTTTATATGAGCGAAATAGTTTTTGCCAATTCCTACTAGCTTGTAAAGAAAGTTAGACAACAGGAATTGGAAAGATTAGATAGCTGCCGGTTGAGTACAGCAGGTACGCAGCTTTTCCTCAACTTGTACATGTGGTATAGATTACATTCAAGTGGATCCAATGCTTTTGCTCTTCTTTCGACACTTACTCTCCAGTCTGCTGCATACCATTGAGCTTACATTCATACGGCATGTTGTTATCAAAGCTATAAAGTGCATACTTAACCTTCGGATTATTCTTATCTTTTCGATGCGTGATTCACATCTGTTTTTGTGACGGATTCGATGGTTGAAATTCAGGCGTGCAACAGCAGTATTCAAATGATTTTTGGATTCTTCACCATCATTTAAAAGAGCCGCCTTGAGACGATCGAGTCAACAAAAATAGTGCTTCTCCAATACCATCTGCCGTAGCTGCCTGGCATTTCTTAGTACTTTGTTGCTCGCTGGACATTCCAATGGTGTTTAGCGAATATCCAAAACCAGTATCCATTCTTTGTGACTTTGTCAACCGGTGCGCCGGCCTAACCCATCCACTGAAGGACGCAGCCGCATCGCCGTCTGATCCGCCCATATTTGGCCGTTCTAAACACATCACTAGTCGTATGGGTTGGCACAATCGAATAATCATTAAAGTACAAAATTCAACCTGCGCAGTGAGTCAGCTAACGAGACCAGGTAGAGTAACCGAATCAAGTATATAACAATCCAAAACTGCTCCGGGCGAAGGATGCACGTCAATGTGTAAAATGTCATCGATTAGTTAAATTAAGTTTATCCTGTTCACACTGTTCCAAATGGTAGAAACTAAAGTATGTACATATTTTCCAGTGCGAGGCAAGTGACCGATACTGCTCCCAAGACGACCTGTGGTATTGTACCTCGTGTTATCCATCCTATCATTCAAGTATACGCTTGTCCTAGTTCACAACTACGACCTGTCAGCAGTAATAGACATATATTGAATGCACGCTAAGGTACGTGAACTAGAAGATAGTTCGCATCAAGATAGTTTTTGGACCACTAAGCAAAGCAAGGGTGCAACATGTGCTTAGACAGAATAACAATCGGCAACGTCTGCATTATCGTTATCTCCTCCAAGGATGGCAAAACATCAAAAGAAACTAAACCGGAGCATTTATACTCAAGTAGCGCACTTGTCAACAAAGGTCACGCATGTGATCCATCAAGTTCCAAAAGTCCTAGCAACGTCCATCAATACCAATGATGAGGCATCTGAAAACAAGTCCGCATTAGCTATAACGTAACGGTTTATATGCTATTTTAAGTCTCCCGGAACACCAGTCACATATGTAGGGTTAGATGTACAGGTCAATTAAGAGATCACACTTATGATCTCCACTGTTGAAGGCGTCGCTAAAAAAACACAGAGTGAAAAGCAAAACCATTTGGTAGCCAACACCAACGATCACGCGACCTCGCAGCTCAGCAAAACATGCTACGGAAACTATCGCTATCATATGATCTGGCAACCGAGACTAGTGGACCTATTTGTGTGTCATGATGAACACGTAAGCCAAACCAATAAATGCAGTACAAGTAGTTTGTCGCTTGAACCCTGCAAGCAATGAGGAAATTAGATATATGCTAGTGACATTAGTATCAGCCAATGATGTGAAAGACATTTTACTATTCCCAACTGAGTCATGACCCGGATGATTTGGGACGCGCATCTACCCTGGGTCCCTTTAAACAAACGACAATCTAAAATGAACATCCCGGAGGAACTCAGTCAGCAGGATAGCTTAGACAGAGTCCTCTTTCATAATGCGCCAAAGCTTCCTTTCCAAGATAGTACAGAGATTGAAAATCGTCATTTAGAACGGTGGCTCTCTTTTCATGAAGGTCTTTCTTTGGTCGAAATCTCTTGATCACTCAGAAAGGCTCATGAATCCTCAAATTCGTACTTCCATCAGAGCAAACCGCAAAGGAATTGCTAGCTCAGTGGTGAAAAATCGGAAAATCCTTCCCTCTGAATTTCGGTTAAAAGCTGCACAAGCCTTGCATACAACTGAACTAAGCTTATCTAAGAAAGCAAATCTACTCGCGAATACATAGCAGCTTCACTTTACTGCTCGTTCATGCGGTTCTGTAGTAGTTTCGGACAATGAATGGGAAGTACCTTGGCTAAAACAAGCTGCCGGCGATCCGTCATTATTTCATCCTAATCTCGGTTGGCATTATCCCACATCTGCACGTTTAGCCTGGTGTTTGCTTCCAGCAACCTAGAAATGAACTGTTTCTCTATCAATGCTCAAGGCCTTTTCATTAAACTTACCGAAATAATATTTGGCTAAGTTCAAAGCCATGCAGTATCACCGGTGTCACCATGACGCGGTTACATGCTAAATTGAAGGACGCTGGAAGTTCGCTTAAATACAGGTGATCATCCCAAACGCCCAGCTTACAAAAAGAGACGAGTAATTTACAGTCGCGAAACTATCTACACTGCAAGGCCATGGGGATTCAGACTCGCATTTCCCCATTCTCTTCAGCATCACATGCAGTTAAAAAAGGAGGACTACTACCGTATAACAATTGTGTACGGCTTCCCTGACTTTACACACGAAATGGTCTACCACCTTGGGACAGCTTTAGCATGTAGCCTAATCCGGAAGGTAAGTATGCGCCATACAGATCTGGTAACTTCGTGTCACATGAATGTAAGCTCAGTAGCATGCAAAACAGATCGACGAGGAATCAAGTTGAATGCAATTCATAACACGTGTACAACTTTAGGGGCAACTGCGCACCGATTGTAACCAACCGGTAGCTAACCAATCGCAGGTAACTTCAAAATACATGGCTTAAGAACCCCTGCTAAAATCGGAAAACCATTCAAAGCCAATATGTAAGAGCTAATAACCCATATTTTGCTTTGTAACCATGATTTTCTGCCCAATCGTTTTAGAAGAGCTAACAAAATTTGCTGAACCTTGGGTTAACCAACATCAAAAGCCTACGAATAGACGTGGAGCCATTAAAAACCATGGGATTCAAAGTAAGGTACAGAAATCGTTAAAATGTACGGTGGAGTCCATGGTTTTGTCAGAGGGCGAGATATTACCCAGTTTCCAAAGCCGAAGTAGCGTGTCGACTTGTGGTACACCAGTCCGAGCATTTGGCCGAATGGTCTGCCGGCAAGGCAACGGAGCGAATTCAGGGGATCGCGCCCATTGGGATCCGTCGACAGATTGCCCAGTTCAAACGCCTTTCATTAGCTCCTTTGTTAAACAGGAGCCTAATGCTCCCCATAATTTCAGCAGTAAGTTGCTCGAATACAATGCTTCGCCGGTAAGAAGCAAGGGGCATTAACTTTATTTAGTGTCGAGTCGCGACCTCCACGTCACAGTGCTGTTAAGCGAACACATGTGGCATTTTATAGAGAGATCACTTGCAAGGCTGAAACCCACCACTTCCTGGAACACTGCCGCCGAACCATTTGCTGGTACGGGATAATCCCGAAACACCCAGCTGGCACCACGAGGAGGTGGTTCGGCAAGCCAGCCGTGTCTGCCAACGAGGAAAATATGGTTGAGGTATCGGTCTTAGATGGTTTTGTTTGGACCGCGGTGCTTATGGCGTCTTCACTGTTAACTTCGTTTGCTATGCGGAGTATCCTATTGATAACGCTGAGCTGATAGAGACTATTACAAGCTACGATCGCTAAGCTTAATTGTTAACAAAGTCTGTTAGTTCCTCCCCGAAGACATCCAAGAACTCGCCTGGCTGGAATTCTTCAGCAAATATAATCGACAATACTATGCAGATGGACCTAAAACAGTTTATTTCGTAAGGAGTGGAACTCAAAAATGGAGGCTACCACACAACCCAGCATAATGAGCCTAAAGACCATCTCCAACGCCAGGAATTTAGGACAACGTAGCCTAACGTAACCACTGCACTCAAATGTCCAGAGAATACCAAGACGCACATCAGTAGAATATGGCTAAAAAGTTCAGTGCTAAAAACAAAATGATGTAGGATCATGCCGATGGGTTTCGTCTGGTAATGCATGAAGTCATTGCACTCCGAATGACTGATGGTCTAACATGAACGGCTACATAAATAGCAAATGTCTTACGGACGCATTATAACCCGTATTTCTGTGGGTCGTACCATTAGGTGGTTTTTTGGCTATAGTTGCCTCGCCACTGCGGCACAGTTACATCTCTTTTACCGCTGTAGCTTTCTTGCGAATGCTGACGTCCGTACACAAGCAGTACTAACTGGGCGTCTAGTTCACTCGCCCAGAAGCACTTAGAGGAACAGTAAGGCAAGTAACTAAACCCGTGCCTCAGCTCTAGAGCTGCCTAAGCAGAACCACCTTCCCGCCATGGGGATGGTTGGAACCAAATCTCCGATTAACAAAGGTAGAAGCAAGACTAAGCCCTCAAACTAGAGTTTACCATCTCTATTTCCTGCACTGTTTAAGTTCATGAAATCCATCGTTGCCGATACGTTGGTGTGCTATATACAAAGCTACAACATAGTTACACCCGAGCAACATGATTTCTGTCGACTGTGGTCATACATAACAAATTGATTAATGGCACGGATTATTTGCATCTACTCAGCGTGCATTGAAGATAACCTTGAAGTCACCTACTTATATTTGTCGAAGGCATGCGATAATTTAAATGATCGAATTCTCCCCTCCAAGCTCCAGGATATATTACGGCATCGGTGATCATCTCTTAAGCTGGATGGTCATCTTTCTCCCTAGACGACAATTGGTGGTCACTGTCCGGAGCTCCTCATTGTGATGGGGCTGACAGTTGGGGCTAATGGAATTTCAGTGACTACTTCGAAATTGACGTCGGTACGTCAACCTGCACGCAAGCCATGGTGAACAAGTTACGGTGTCGATTCGCGTGACCTGGAATCCCCGAGGTGGTGATTTCTGACAACGGGCCGCATTTCAGTTGTGCAGAATTCCGCGCTTTTAGCAAGTAGTGGGCTTTCCAGCATCGGCTGTTCAGCCCGTACCACAGCCAATCAAATGGAAGGATCAGTCAGCAGCGAAGGAGGCGAAGAAATTATTTACCTAAGCCAAGGAGACCCACAAGAATCTGTACATTATTCCGTTGGAGAAAAGAAGCACACCGTCTACCGGGATTAGAGTCAGTCCGGTGCAGTGACAATTCAGTCGCAGAACATGAGCACTGCTACCGTCCACTACAATACTGCTACAGCCCGAGCTAGCACCGGGCGCTTCTGTGCATAACCGACTACGGAAACAAATACTGCAATAAAAGAAGTACGATGATCTTGGATTGAGATGCTTCCCACCCTTAGCTCTAGGAGAAGACGAATGGGTGCAAACAATACCAGATTCCTGAGAACGTTGGCGGAGAGGAGTGATTGAGGGTCGCAGGAGTGAAAGGAGCTAAGAACCCAAAATAGCGAGCAATATTATTAGACGGAATCCGGTGCAAATTTGGAGAACAAGTAATGGACGGACTCGGCAAAGCGAGGATCGGCAGCATTAACACGAAAGAGTACCTGAAACCACAGCCCGGGACAGCAAGCGTACGTGTAGCGGAATACCATAGGGAAATTATTGCAATAACATCTTAAAAACGACAAAGGAAAGGATATGGTGAGGCTGACAGTTGGGGTTAACGGAATCGCCCGCCACAATGTGGTCGATCAGGCGATCGAGCGAGTTTGCTGGTGGGTTTTTAAACTCGCCGTTATTTGTACTTTGCCTGATACCTGTAAATGAAGCTTTTGGGTGCAGAGTCTGTGCGAGTTCTTTCTGTTGACGCGGCTGGGTGAACCAGGCACACAACACTCATCTTACTTCATTAAAGTCTAGCGGCACAGTTCTAGGGTTGCAGTTGCGTTGTCATCTATTAATGACCTTGCACAGACAATTGCATCACTTTTTCTACTGTCTACTG
The DNA here is from genome assembly GCA_944474145.2 of Dicrocoelium dendriticum. Lineage (NCBI taxonomy): Eukaryota > Metazoa > Platyhelminthes > Trematoda > Plagiorchiida > Dicrocoeliidae > Dicrocoelium > Dicrocoelium dendriticum. The sequence goes on along the minus strand of OX104067.1, from coordinate 13,484,387 downwards.
ACGACATCAGGATATGGCACTGAATTCAGGTACGTGCCGATCAAAATTTGCTCATGGGTGCCCTAGCTATGCGACGTCATCGGTCTACCCGAAATCTGATGCCGTTGGATTTGTACAAAAGCAAGGCACCCTACATACGATGCCAAAGTACCGACTTCTACGTACTGTGAACGGAAGTATAAAACGAAGTAATTGCTAGTTCATAATAACTGGGTTTTTCCGTCAACATTTAAATGTTTTGAAAACTGTCAACTATCACGTCAATCTGTTGCGACGGACTTTATAACAAATAGACACGTCTATTTTTGTTACCTAATAGCCGGCTGGTGACTTTCCGGAACGATGCTCATCGGTTACTTGTAGCTCAGATGGCCTGCAACTTTTGCAGTTATGTTCTTTTTTTAGTTATTGCGGCACAGTAGCTGTGGTGTTTTACACCTTTAGCCAAAGTATGGGTGATGATTGTCCGACGGTGGCGCGCATATTTGCCCCCAAGTTGAATACGAAAATTATGCCTGGAAGCAATGGCCAAAGCGTCATTTCACTGCACTTGACTAGCCTCAAGTTCTGGCTTGAAAATACTTCACTAGAATGAGTAATCCTCCAAAACGAGCAGAGGCTGAATCGTTTGGTAGCTTTCCGCTGAAGGTTTCACTGATTACTAGGTGACTTGATAAAGGTGTACTTGCTTTTACACAATCCAAATCATGTGTGCCCGATTTTTCCGCAATTCGGCAGTAACACAAAGAGATCAATCCTTAAAAGTAGCAGAACTGTACAGCTGTCTGAAGTAGACTGTAGAAATCTCATTTCAATTTTCTTGTGGCACTCGTAGAAAGCTGTCCCTAATCAGTCGTTTCTGAACCTATACAAACCCTGATAAAAGTCAGTTAGACGACGCACTCAGGCACAAATTGTTTGTTAACTTATGCTGTCATCCTGTCCGGTATCCTGGAAAATCTTGGATACATTATTTTTCACGCACTGAATCTGCGCAACTACTTAGGTTGCAAGGCTAGTAAATTGCAAATAATAAACTTTTCTTTTCACAGTGAAAATTACTAACTGAACTTGTTTTTCAACGTTTTACGACAATACACTAGTCCGCTGAAGGTTTCTTGTAATTCAATTCTTATTAACTCTTAGAATGCTTTGTTCATTAGTTCCTTGTATCATGCGTTAGGTGGAGCCGGCTACAGAATGATTTCCGATATTCCTTCGAGGAAATATGGGATACCGACTGAGTGTTATGGCTTATAGACCCTCGACGCTGGTGTGCCCCGAGTTCTGAACTATAATTCTGAGGCAGCAAAGTTGGATAATTAATGCTGCGACCTGGGACACTATTCTTACTTTCAAGTCGTGTATGAGTATACCACGTTTATGACAAAGTATATTTACGTGATTTTTGAACAAGCTTCAGTAGAAAGAATACTTTGTTGTTATAACCGAAGCTTTTAACTGATTATCGTGTTAATATGTTAAATTATACAAATGGGTCCGGGGAAGGTAGGAAATGGCTAGGCGTTCAACTGATATTTAACCAACAGAAATTACGGAGGTAGAGATCGAATTGCTTATGCGTATCGAGTGAAAGGCTCATTGTAGTTAATAGGACCCAAAAACACCGGTGACTAGACCATTCAATTCAGTCTCACCTTGTAGTCTAATATACATATATACATACATAAATATATATATTTGCAACAGTCTATGAGGAGATATAGAGCCATCAAAAATCATAGGACTTCAAAGAAGGTACAGCAATAGTAACAGAAAGCAAAACCCAACGCAGAAAAGTCCATGGTTTCGTCGGAGGGCGACATACTGCCCGGTTGCCCAAGCCGAATAAGGGTGTTGATTTGGGGGACTCCATTCCGAGCCTTTAGCTGAATAGCCTGCCCGCAAGGCAGCGGAGTTAATTCAGTGGATCGCGTCCATTGGGAGTCGGTGACAGATTTTCCAGTTCATACGCGTTTCGTTTTTTTTCAAACAGGAGCCCAATGCTCCCCATAATTACAGTATACAGTTGCTGGAATACAATGCTTCGCCAGTATGAAGCGAGGGGTAGTGAATTTATTTAGTGTCAAGTCGCATCCTCCACATCACATTGCTGTTAAACGAACATGTGGCTTTTTATAGAGAGATCACTTGCCAGGCGGAAATCCACCACCACCTGGAACACTCCCGCCGAACCATTTCCTGGAACTGGAAAATCCGGAACCACCCAGCTGGCACCAAGCGGAGGGTGTTTGGCAAGCCACTTTCAGTTAGATGATGCGTAGCAGCATCTTGATGGCATAGTAGCTCCCAGTAAAAAGCGTTCAGCTCAATCTGTTTTCCGTGATTTAGCTGCGATTGTGTTGCTCAGTATGAATCATGCCAATCGGATGGATAACATAGGTTGATATTTGACAAGTGTATGCTCTCCTCAACATCAACTACACCAAATTCCTGGCACTTACCACATCTGGGCACCAATCGAAAATTCTCGTTGTCAGATCCGCGTACATTGGTGACTTTGATAAACCTAAATCCAAAATGGGACGTACGTTTACGTCTAAAATTACAATAAATGTACATGGTTAATAACTATATTGCGATTAATATATGCATTTTCATGACCTCTTCGTATTTTATGGACAAATGTTCACCTATTTCGTGTAGATCGTCAAAACCTTAAGGTGTAGCAAATCTTTTGATTGGGCACAAGCTGCGGGTTTATATTTGTATATTCGCTGGACCAAATTGTGGTCGGATACCTCCGTTTGCATCGCGATGTTGCTTTATTATTCCCAATTATGTGTACACAATAAGTGTAGGCTGTGCATTAATTAAGTACTCAACTCACTCTATGTTTGGACGACGCAAAATATCCTCCCATATCCACAAGGCCCACTCAACTGATCGATATGAACTACTGTGGTGAAATGTGTGTGCTTCTAGTCTGTCTTAACCTAGTGACTTAGCCTCCTAAATTAGTATAGCCGATGGCAGTGTTTGAGTAGGCGTGTTCTAACCTGTAAGAGCTTCATTCAGCTCATTGTTGCTGAATCTTCACATCCAGCTATGTGGGCTCTGTGTAACATCCCACTCAAAAATTCTCCGCGAAATACTTCAGTCAGCGGTGCATCGATCACAACCAAGTATTTTTTCAATCAACCCCCGCATCTGCTTTCAGATCAGCGGGTATAGTTTAAAAGACGTTATATTTACTACTAATGAGCAGATACGATTGCACACGTTAGTTGGTTAAACGTTAACACTCTATGTATTGTAGGAGAAGGTTTTGACAAAAAAACTTAGGGTATCTGATAGTATCTTAGGGTACACGTTCTGAGTGAAAAGGTTGAGGTGATATCCACGGCCAACTCGGAATTTGAGTTCACAAAACACACTGGCGACCATATAACATTTATCAAACTTATGCTGATACCCAGTAACTCTTGCTACCCCGCTTAACTATCCAATCATGATACCGATTTTATGTTTCGTCCTATGACTCAGCAGTTTATCGCAGAACTTCAAGAAATGATCCCTGGACTACCGCTTTATAATCACATAACGCCCTACGATATTCAGAGCAGGAAACAGACCGGTCATCCTGGACCACAAGTTTACCAGTGCTTAACATATGGCCGACACACTGACAGCGAGTAGCCCCTTTGGGCGCAGCAATCATACAACACTTGTTCCGCTCTGCTGTTACGCAGAGTACTTCAACTGGGACATCTTGGCAATCCATAACTTGGCACATCACGGCATTCCATGCGACCCCGTCCTTGTCACCGATTTGTCGTTTTTAAATGAACAGTCAACCGATATCGTTTGTGTGGAATTAGTCAACTTGTTCTGCTAGTTAGCAATTGATTCATAACCTTACTTCGTATCTACGGAAATTGTTGGGCGTTCGCTTTCTACCTGTGATACATTTAACTTTCCATCCTGATTTTTAAACAAAAGGCTCGTCTACTGTTTGGAGAAATATTTGTAGTTCATTTGCTCGATACCACTCTGCCAAAGGAAACAGTGCGGAAATTGTGCCATGCACTCGATGCATAGCATCGATTGTTAAATGTCAGTAGTATCTACCCACTAAACTATACATCTGTGCGATCTCATCGCAGTTTACTTGTACATCGTGACGGTCCGCTCCTGTCTCTGAAGCTTAATGTCATAGGCTGCTGACTGGTGGTTCAAAACCCTGATGGTCATCAATGCGAATACTGATGGATCCGCGAGCTACTGAAGTTACTCAACAGACCAAAACGGCCGTCTAGTACTATTCTAGGCATGTAGAGAACTACCTAATTTGGAAGCTATTGTGGTGAATATAAAATTAATTGAAGCTGCTTGCCTTGCGGTTTGAATATGGAATCCAGTTCTCATACCTAGCGTTTTCAACTAAACAAACGGCGCATTAGTACATCCGTTAACCTGGGTAACCCACTCATTGGCGCGTCAATACTTCTGGTTGGCAAAACCCATTAGTGACTATAGTGAGCATATATGTTAACCTCTCAACAATGCCATTAAGTCTAAACACGCCATCCACACATGAATGATGGATCTTTGACGTGGTTGGCAATACGCGGGTGGTACCCAATCTCTATTCCACAAAAACTTACTCGGCTGCGTTATGGCAGCAGCTAACGTAGTTCGCTTTTTACATTCAATAGCTGAATCAATATAGTTTCCCCTTCTACTAGCCCTCCTCTTGCATTATCTGGTATGACATTCTCTCATCGACAGCTTAGAGTCGTTTGCAATCCACGCGCAACTACTGTCTGGATCTAATGTTAGAAAGCTTTGTCAGGTCTACACTACAGCGTCGCAGTGGTCGAGATTCATTATTGACGAAAATACCTGATGGCCAGGCTTAAGACAAAAGATAGTTCTTTTCGCAAACAGTAGCCTGGTCTGAACGACAAGCTAGTCACATCTCGAGAAAAGCCCTTGAATCCATTCTCTGGTTGTTTATATTGATTGTGGCGAAGATTGGTGGTACAGAATTTCGCAGATTCTTACAGAACTGACATGATAGATCTTCTTGCTGATCCATCTGCAATAATATGCAAACTTTCACTCATCGCCACTCGATCCGGGGTGTTTATCAAAATGAATAAAGTACGGTAAATCCATCTGGTTTCAACAAGTCGGGGTTCCATGTTACAAACGTCTCAAGCTGTAAATTTACACCCACTACATCGATAGCGTTTCAGAGCAACTTTTTCGGTTTAATATGATTACTGTTTCAATATTACACCAGTATAGTTGTCTAATCACGGCAAAGTTATATAATACCTAGGCTTTGGACTGTGCATGAATTTTTGTGTATACGTTCTGGGACGGTGATTCGCAGCGAAGTACACCTTGTGCACTCTAATCAGACGGTTAGCTATAGGATGTTGCTCACCCGCTGGCCTAAAGGTAGACTTTCAGGATAATGTCACAAACGCTCCGTTTTCGCTGTCAGCTATCGCTACCTGATTAGATAAAACAATTATAAAACCGGTTGTAAAGGGTAGAGCCTTCGTGCTAGTGACACCCAATAGACTTCCCCCATTGATTTCAAAGCAACTTAAAATCAGTGATCGTGGAATCAGTTGGATAGGGAAACTGAGATATCTGGCTTTCACCTCACAGCTACATAGCACCCGGGACCACTCTCGAGTACATTCAGTTACCCTACATTCCAGGCCACTGGAAACTATATTTATCAGAACTCTAAGACTTTCATGGTAGCGTAAAACCATGGCTAACTACCGATCTTATACCACAACGCCCTAGTATATCTATCACTGTCAGATAGAAATAGTACTGGAAATTGTATCTCTCCGTTGATTTGTATAACGACCGACGGTTCGGGTCTATGGAGGGCCACAGTAGGATAGTTTTGTGTAAAACTCACCGTTGTAGTCTCACACCGTCACTGATCACTTATTCAAGGGAGTTTTCGGTTGCTTGGTTACTGTGAATATCAAGAAACATGCCGATGGGTTGCTGTTAACAGTGGACGAAAGTAATTGAAAACCTAAACAAAATTCGACGCAGAAACACATTCAGAGATGAAGACTTGCATGAATAAGAAAAAAGTAAGCTAAATTAATTTTGTATAAGAACCCCCCCCCCGCGTTTTAGCGATAAGACTTCACGAACTGATACGGTCATCACACAAAGAACATCTGCTTTTGTTTGTTGAGAATAATGTCGCAAGTTTCCGGATTAAGCTATTCAGCAGCGCTTGTCACCTCTCCGAGACCAACTTATGAACACTAATTTGTGATTCCCAAAAGTACACTGGGATAGTATTTAATAAATGCCGAATCACCTTTGATGTTCGTAATGGAAATTGGTATATGTGTGAGTAAAGCCTTGCTACATCGTATAAATATCAAATTATAACACTACTGCTTTTAGTGATTAGAAAACCGTTGAATATCTAAGTCAGCCGTTCACTGATTTTCTTTTACCTTTGAAGTTCACATTTTTCGTCAATTAGGCATTCACTTTCTTTGCCAAGAAAAGCAGTTTTCCCCATTCGGACACTTGACGTCTAAAGACATTCTCATTTTAGGTGCAAAGCAGCGAATTCAAGATCCACCAAAGAAAAGATAGGCAACAGAAGTTAAAGTTTTGTCTTCTCAAAAACACGTTCTTCTACTTCTGTATCCATCTATTGTTAAACTATAATTTCCTTGCAATCATCTATTGGACACCTTTTGATATCAAGTATGAGACACTTGATTTAAACTTTCGTCGGGAGCTGAAAGTTTATGACAGCATATCTACGCCTATTTTTCGTTACTATTTAATTCTGTATGCTAATGTTTTCCATCTACGTACTGACGAGTAACTGTTTACGATACTTTGACAAACCCATGAAGTCTGATAATGCGCTTATGATAAGTACAACGCAGCAGTTACTGTTCTGCTTTTACAGCGGATAACGTAAAGTGATCTGGCCTCAAGGTGCTTATGATATTCAGTTATATATGTTACCCTGTATAGGTATAAGGTTAGATAACAATGCGTGAGATTAGAAGAACCATGATGTCGTTGTTATTAGGACGGTTAGCTTGTTTACCACCTCTCCGGACCACACATGTTGCGGGTTGAGCAGCTGCGTAGAAACAGTAGGCTAAGCAACTCTCATCACTCGGAGAAAACTAGACGCATGGAGACTCAGATGACCGAAGTGCAAACATCGTGAGGCTCGCGGAAAATAACAACCAAAGCTGACCACTCTGAGTGAACCGGACAGTCACTCAGTTATGCGAAAACACTGATTATATACGTCGCGTACAAAACAATATCGGTCACTCCAAAGGTAGTGCGGCCATGGTTGAGAAAAACGAAAGAAAATTTGGTGTCAAGGTACATGTTGGATCATCGAACGATAGGTTTCAGTTGATGTCAATGGGGACGAAAAACTAAACACACTTCTGAAGTCGCCTATCGTTTTGTTATAAATCAAGCAGTCAAGTGAAATCGGAGTGTGTATAACCTTTAAAATCGATGAACTGCTAGACAAAATTGGTCAAATGCACACATTCTACCAAACGACCGCGCACTTGGTGCAGTACTGACGGTTTATGCTCTTCGTTACTCTAATTTAGCGCATATGCTCACATTCGTCAGGTTTCAAATCAGGAAATGTTTTATTTATTGAAGTTAGGTCAGAGTTCATTTCGTTAACACCAACTCTCCGCGGCGATTTTGGAAGTACTTGCAAAAAGGTACAAAAGAATGACCAGTAAAGTCGCTGTGGAGACTCTGTAGTAACTTCTTGGGTGTATCCGCAAAATTCAATAAATCCGGATTGCGAGCAATCGGTACGGTTGATCACCTATCCAACAGTTTGTGGTCAAGTTTGCAAGGTGACTACTCAGTCTTTTAGATGTTTGTGTTAAGCTCACAAATTACCATAGCTAAAGGAAGAATGCTGGGTATATTCTCGGAGCCTTATCTTTCCAATTAGACGAACAAAAGCACATTGCGGCCCATTTCTATGCGGCACAATCAATGTGACCAAAACATGCGTTTCGAAAGTTTTTGTCGTTTTTCAACCTGTCAATCAAAAACCGATTAGGTGATGCTAACTATTAATTAGAATTCGAAGGTTTGCATTTGAGGTTGACCGTCTGACGAATGCCCTTCTAAGTTCCGGGACAAATGTGACCTCAGGCGATAATTTGATGATAGCTGTCCCACCTGCCATTTTTATTGCTAGCAGAAGTCTAGTAATCATACGCAGGTTAATATACAACGGAACAATGGTATAATACGGATAAACAAGCCAAGGCTTGACAAGTCTCCTGAGGTGGTTTGTGGGAGTAACATTAGTTCAAGGAAGTTCTACAAAAGTGAAAACCACATCTGTGACGTCGCCGTAGTATCCAAGTTAATATATAGGTATATCCGTCTACTCCGATTTCTTGGGGCTGGTGAGCACAATCTTTTCAGGTGTCCTGCCATCACTCAATGAACAGAAATCAGATCAAGTAATGTACGTGTGATGCAAAGCAGCGTAGAGTCATTATTAAAAATGGGTAGCGTGGGCGCAGGAATGACAAAAGCCGGAAGAGCGTTCCACGGTTGACAAACTCGAAGGGGAAAATAATTCCGGTAGCACTCAAGCCGACTGTATTAGGTGGCAAGTATCAATTTATGACCCCACATTTCTGTGTTGCAACTAAGCTTCAGGAGTTCTCAGCAAGCGTGACCCGGGTTTTTCAAAATCTGGAACGACAGGATGAGGTCACCTCGTAGACAGCGATATCTTCCGCCGTACACTCCCAGGGATTTGGGTCGCCCATAGTATTGCAGATGGGACAGACCCTACACACTTTTCTTTGCCCTTCGCTATGCGGTCTCCAGTGCAACCTGGTCGTGTTTTAACTAGGGCTGCCAAGCCTGGATTGCGTACTCTACATGGGGCCTCAAATGCTCATTGAGCGTTTGGGGGAAAAGCTGGAGAGATCGAACCAACCGAACACCCTCCGTAACAGACAAACAGGTTGATTCGCAGTTTTGTGGACCTTCAAATACTGCGCAGAACAGCCGAGGTCGTCTTGGATTACCATCACAAGGTCTGGCTCTTTAGAGGCCGCGTTCAGCACATCGTCTCCAAGCTTATATGTGTACGTGGGATTGTGGCGGACATGCACGGTTTTGCACTTCTATGTGTTAAAGGGAAGTAGATTTAGCTTTGACCATTCGAAAACGCTGTCTAAGTCTCGTGGCAACATATTGTGTTCTTCATAACAGTCGATTACCCTCCATATCTTGATATCTGCTGCAAAAAACAATAAATTTGACTTGATAACACTTTCAAAGTCATTAATGATGAACATGAATAACCGCGGCCTCAACACCGACGCTAGTGGAACACCACAGTCCTCACTAAGTGGATCAGAAATTGAATCTCGAACTCGAACCTGAAGGCCCAGTTGAAAGAGGAAGTTTCCGATCCATCCAAGGACAGGATTTCCAACTCCGTACGCTTGCAGCTTTTGGAGAAGGATGCGGTGACCTATGCGATTGAATGTTTTGGAAAATTCTAGTTAGATGAAAGGAAAGCGTAGCACTTACAATGACTGACACTAAGCAAGCTTGGATTTGTAGTGATGCATTGATTCTTCATTTATTCAAGGAAGTTGCACAAGAAATATTGCGCAATGGAAATTCCGTAGATAATACTTAGATACCGGAAGTGTATGGTTTACATGGATCTCATCCTTGAGTGTACGCTTGTAGCGTACATTAGACGGTACGGACTAAAGCTGTTTCTAACAGTGAGGGTGGGGAAAATGGGCAGTGTGGAATGAACGTATGTATGTAGATCTCCTAAGCCTTGGTGTACCTCGCATTAGCTATAAGTCTGCGGCCCCAGCGTTTGATACTTAGCGTTGCGACCGATGGACAGTATTTTACTTGATGTTGGTAGATGAGTACAAGCAAGTTTAACGCGATTAGTGCCTATGTGTTCCTTTAACATATCCTTCTCCAGAATGGAATATTTTGGTTTTCATGATAGCAGTTCGTAATTATCCTTCATCCATTGATGCTAACCGTTTTATATGGCACAGAAGCAAAACGGACGAACAGTTTGGCGTTGAACACCGATTGGCCTCGGCGTTATTGCAAGCAGTACTGGAATATTGCATACTGAATACGCAAAATAGAAAGCGCGAATATAAAAATCTATTTTGCTGCATCGTAGGTGGATCAGAGATGAGACAAATCGGTCCGTAATTGCTCACATTGCGTGGGTCACCGCCTATTGGAATAAGCTTCAATACCGAGCATTTCCAGCCGCTTGGACCTGCACCCTCGGACAGCGAGCTGTTGTACAGATCCGTCACGGCAGGCGAGATGATGATCGATAATAACTTTAAAATTAGCTGCTGAATTCTATCAGGTACGGCAGGTTTCGTGTCGTCAAGAATGGCGAATAGACTGCCGACATCTTCTACACCGCAATCCAGGCCCTCGAGTATAGCAGAGACTACGCAAGTCGAGCTCGTCATAGGATCATGTTCACTTTTAAGTAGGAATCAAATTTCTTTGCCAATACCGAAGCACGTTTAGTGCTGGAACTCAGGGGCTGTCCGACATTGCTGTCTTACACGGCTACGTCACATGCATGCCTCCAACGCCACTTCACATAAGCAGAAACTTTATTCGCTTGGGTTGTGAACTCGTCTTCAAACTGCCGACGCATTTGCGCACTTGTATAGATTCCGTTGCCTTTTGTACGCCTCATTATAGTCGGCACATCCAGACACGGAGAAATTATTCCCCAATACGCGTCGTCGTCGAGCCCAATGACCATACTCTCTGTCGAACCAGCGTGGCTTTACTGGTCCAGTTTAATTGATGGATACAAAGTGAGGAATACAAAATGAGAGCAGAACGATTGTACACCCACATTTAAAACAGACCAGCAGACTTCAACAGAGCAATCCTACGGCAGCGACCAGTCTACTTTATTACTGGCGCGACTGAGACCATCCGTCAATCTTGCAGTAAATGCAGGATAGCTCCGGCGGACTAGAGTAAGACAGCGGCAGCTCTAGGCTGGTTAACACCGTCGAGTAGCCACTAGTTGCCAGAGGGACTAGGACCTTAATTTCATATAATTGATGCCCGTAACTCGTTAGCAGTAGGTCTAGGAACAATGGGGCGTAATGCGGTGTAACGCGCGTCGTTCGGCAGACTTGTTATGCTGTCCCAGTATCAAATACTATCTCCGCAAAAATGCGCCTTGATTTTACAGTACCCGAGAAGAGATTGAAACACAGGCCACCGTACTCAAGGGAAGTTGAAATCGTCCATAAGCAGGAAACGAGGATGACACATGTAGTTTCTGACATGCGGCAACCAATCCAGGCATTGATTTCGCGGGTTGAGATATGCAGCACCCACTAACAGATTACCCTGTCTCAGGAGGATTGGGCACCATAACTATTCGCACATGCCATTTCGCTGCGGTAGGTGTGTGCCAGGCTCTTGCACAGGGAGGACCGAATGTACAACTGCACGCCACCTTGATATAGTGTGTTCAGTAGTGTATGATGGGATAAAAAGCATTGGCTTTACAAGACCCATAGGATGGTAAATGCAAAATAAATAAAAATCATCAGATTCCGACATGGAACTGAAATGCCAATAGTCTAAACCTAGTACATCACACCACAATGTGTTGTTTGTCACTCAGATGAATGTCTAACAATTGTTTGAAGACTGTAATGTTCGGAGCGTTTACCACATGCGTTGGCAAGTCATTTCATTGTGAACAGATTCTAAGAAAAATATTTTCTACAGTCTAATCGGGAGTGTTGGATTATCAGCTTGAGGTTATGACCTCTCGATCACTTATATGAGGCTAGGGTGAGCAGCGATTTGCACGGGTGATCGCTTTCCGTTAATATCCGGTATGCGAGAATGAGATCTCCGCGTAGTCGTCGGTATTCGGAGGAAAGCATTCCGATTAAACTGAGACGCACTTCATAAATGAGACCAGATAATCCGCGTGTTGCCTTCGTAGCTCTTCGTTGGGGCTGCTCTAAGAGATGAATGTCCCGTTTTAACCATGGGCACCAAGCCTGGACGGCATATTCGACGTGGGGACGGATATAGGAGTTGACAAGCATGGGTACCAACCGTCGTTCAAAAACACCAAAAGCTCGCCTCAAAAGTCTCAGATTCATGTTCGTCACGTTTGCTGCTTTCGAACATTGGAGCGAATTCCCCAGACTTTCTTGCACAATGATACCTAAGTCTCTTTCTGTGGTCACGCGCCGTAAAACGTACTGCCACAAGAGGTACGTGTTGGTAAGATTGCTGCGCAATGACAGTAGGTGACACTTGGCAGGATTCAGGGGGAGGTGGTTTATATCTGCCCATTTGTTGATTCGATCCAAATCATTCTGGAGGAGGGCACAGTCTGATGTTGAGCGAATAACTCTCCAGATTTTTGCGTCATCTGCAAAAATTTGCATCGAGGATTGAATATTATCCGGGAGGTCGTTAATGTAGACCAGAAAAAGGAGGGGACCAAGGACGGATCCTTGAGGAACACCGCTGGAGATGCAGAGGGTTTCCGAGAGGGCATCGGCGACTCTGACCTTGATCGTTCTGTCATGCAAATATGCTGCTAGCCAGGTGAGTAGGGAACCATGGATACCGTAGGCACGAAGCTTATGAAGCAGAGCTAAGTGATTGACTCTGTCGAATGCCTTCGAAAAGTCTAGGTAAATCACATCAAGGGGGATCCTTCATCAAGCGCTTTGGTCCATGAATCCCGAGCAAGAAGCAGAAATGTGAGGCAAGATCGTTTGCGCCTAAAGCCGTGCTGGAGGTGAGAAATTAGCTTCAGACTCTCAAAATATCGTGTAATTTCATCTGCAACTAACGATTCCATTACTTTTGATAAAACAGGGAGGAGAGTAATGGGTCGGTAGTTGGCAGGATCCGATCGCTTACCTCCTTTGTATATCGGAGTAACTATCTCGCTTTCCCACTCAGACTGAAGTGTTTGGGTATTGAATAGACTTTGGAAAAGTATGCGTGGTGTGCTGCTATGGTGGGAGCAAGAGTTTTAAGAACTTTGGGTCTGATCTTGTCGACTCCCGAAGCGCTATTTTCTCTTAGAGACCGTAATTTGCTAACGACAGCTGCTGGAGTAGAAGTGACAGTTGATATGCCGACCACGTTGGGTGAATGCTGGTTTGGCAAAGGTTCTATGGCGTTTGCAGTCACTGTGCCAAACTGCAAAAGTAATGCGTTCGCAGCATCCACAGCAGTAGTCGTTAGGCCACCATCCGTCTTGAGTGGTGGTATTCCTGTTTTAACTTTCCTTCTGCTGTTCACGTACCTGTACAGCAGTTTTGTATTGTTCGTGAATTTAAGTACCATGTTTTTTTGCCATTCGTACTTATCGGCTCTAATCAGTGATGTGCAATAGTTCCTCACTATTTTGTACTTCTCCCAGGTGGCGTCGCAATTGTTCAGCGCGTATTGTCTCCAGATCTCGTCTCTGGTGTTAATCCATTTACGTGTTCTGCTTGGGATCCAGGTGTTGGTCCAGCGCGGCACTCGTAATGGTATGACTTTAGAGACTGCTTGCGTGACACAGCTAATTTTGTCTTTTAGTTCGTTCCACGCGTCGTCTGCCATGCTCTGCAGATTGAGGTCCCAGTTGACGGTTGTTGCTAGGCTGTGAAGCACGGAATAGTTGGTTATAGTTCGTCGGTTTTCGTGTCTGATTTCGGTAGTATTGGCGTAACACAGGCAAAATTTAACACTGAGTGGTCACTGTTGCCTAATGGTGGATCCTATGAAACTGTCTCAATCATCAACTCTTCGTTAGTTAGGATTAAATCCAGAAGCGATGGCTTATTTGAACCGCGGTGTCTAGTTGGTCGCTGCACGTGGTTGTACAGAGCTGCTGGGTCTATAAACTCGAGAATCTTTGATTTGAAGTAAGCACCACTAGAAGTCGCTGAGACAATTGACGGTACATTACAATCGCCCATGATTAGACAATGTGAGTACTTCTGAGAAACTGCATAATGAAGCGCGTTTAACAGAATGTCATCTCGGTCTGCTGTGGAGTTCGGTGGCCTGTAGACAACTGCCAACAGACAAGCATCCCACGTTTTCTTCGAAGGTTCACCACCTCGGCCATTTAGCTGCATTCGGCAAAACAAAGCGTTGGAGACAGCAAGGTGACGTTCGTTAATAGCCTCACATCTCAGACGATGCCGATAGTACAGAGCAACGCCGCCACCGCGAGATGGGCGATCATAGCGGATAACTGACATATCACTGATTTCGATTTCCGTGTCGAGCATGACATTGGAGAGCCAGGTTTCAGTTACAGCTATGATATCCCAATTGATTGTGTTATGTCGATGGTGCAATTCAGGTAGCATAGAGTTGAGTCCCTGAGAGTTTGTCTAGCAGCACTGTATCTGTTGACACATTAGGAGCTCGGTGCGTGGTGGTTGACCGGCACGGATTGTACCGGTCTACGTACGTTTTTTGTCAGAGGCGTTTGCACATTTATCTGACCTGAGTTAGGAACAATAGAGCCCGGTTCGTCTGTATCTGTGGCCTGTACTTTGTTTAGGAACGGCCTTAAACGTACTTCAGGTGGCCCACGTTTCCTGTTGTCGTGCCACGCTTGGACGGCCGTTGATACCATCTCAGGTATAGCCACGGTGCCTTTCGAAATTGTTGGCCCGTTACCCTGATAGTTTAAGGAGGCCACTAGACGGGTGACATCGAAAGTCACAATATTTTGTATGTTGAAGAGCTCCGTTATGTACCTCCACTCTTCTATATCGTGCTTCTGATGTTCATTTATATCGCCATGGTTAAGTTCTGGAACACCGTGGACCAGCACTACTTTCTTCGTTGCATCATGTCGTGACGCGACTGGGTCGGATTTCCATTTCTGCCTTTCTATCCATGGTTTATCTGGGAAAATGCGGGCGCTGAGAGAGGAATTCGTTAGCTTGTGGCCTGTCAGGAGCACATCCTCCAGGTCGCGTGTGTTACCAAATGTTACTCGTAATAACCGAGGTTGTCCTCAATGCGGCGAGGATGGATTTCGGGAAATGCGCGTAAGACTAGTTGCAGGAACGTTAATTTCGAGAGCACAACATATCTGTCCAGCGGTTTTGTTCTTCCACTAGCCTACCTTTTAACGACTCGCTCGTGGGCTCTGGTACATTTGAACACATAACTGTCACAGCTTTTTTGTTGTACACTAACTGCACGAGTAACAACTGATCAGGATCTTCGGGATAGTGACCTCAGGATTAATGGAACAACAATGGAACAATGGTTTATTACGGGTAAAAAGGCATCGCTTAATAAGTCCTGTGGGATGGAAATCATTGCGAAAATCAATTGCATGATAAAGTGATAAGCGTTGTGCTGGACTCATCATGGACTTATGTGGAATAGCGGGGACGTTCACGTATTAAACGTATAAATCCATAGATCTATTGATTAGGCGTTTGATAACACACCGTTTGATTGCGTTTTGTAGCCCTGTCGCTAACAAGTTATACAATGAAATGCAAGTGAGACAGTGTATCCTCAACACGTTTTTTTAAATATCACTAGATTGGGAGCAGAGGCCACATAATTAAGAATTGCGTCCCAAGGCTGGCACACGCGGAGGGAAAAGAAATTTCTACGGCATTCAAGTCGGCTATACTGAATTGTCATTTTCAGAGAGTGACCTCTTAGTTTAGTGTTGTGATTCAATTCCAGCAGCGGGCGACAAATGTGGTTTGGGTTCCTCGGAATCTGGTAAACCATTATGAGGTCCCCCTGCAAAAGCCGATATCGACTGCTGTAGATTCTTAGAGATTACAGTCTAAGCTGATAGGGGAGATGAAATAGGCCCCCGACCTTCTTCGTTGTCCTTCTTTGAGGAGTCTAGAGAGCAACGAGCTCCTATTTCTGCCACGGCTGCCACGCCTGAATAGCATATTCCATGTGAGGTCGCACCTAGGCGTTAAGCATTTGGGGAAATATTGAGGGCTCAAATCGACGGAAGGCTCTGCGAAGAACGCCGATGTGTTAATTTCCGGTTCTCGTCGCCTTCTCTGCTTGTTTGAACACCCAGGATCTTCCTGTACCAATACACCCAGGTCACGCTCCTGAGAACCCTTCGCCAAGGTGTGGTCTCCAATCGTGTAAACGCTCACCGGCTGGTGATGCAGATGTATTAGTTTGCACTAAGCTATGTTCAGTTGAAGCTGATTCCTCTTTGACCATTCGTAAGTGAAATCTAGGTCATGTTGGAGCCGATCCTGATCTGGCTTGCTACTAATCGCCCGCCACAGCTTGACGTCATCTGCGAAAAGCAGGAAATTTGAAATGACTCTTGCTAGGTCGTTGATAAATATCAGGAATAAACGCGGTCCCAGCACTGATCCTTGTAGGCACCACATTCTACCTCAATTGGGTTAGAGAGTGATTCCCTAACACGTACTTGTAGCTTCCGTTGGTAATTTTAGCTGCTAATCCAACCAAGTACCGGATCTCCGATTCCGGAACTCTGTAGCCGTCGAAGTAGGATACGGTGATCAAAGCGATCGAAAGCTTTGGAGCAATCCAGATAGATGACGTCGACTTTGACCCCGTCCTCGGCCACTTCCGTCCAACTACCCAGCGCAATCAGTAGGTTAGTGGTGTATGACCGGTGTTGACGTAAGCCATGGTGTTCCGGTACCAAGAGGTTGCATTTTTCCAGGTAGTCCATTAAAGCCTCAGCGACGACTGCTTCCATTACCTTCGCAAGCACAGGGAGGAAAGTCACGGGACGATAGTTTGCAGGATCTGAGCGGAGACCGCCTTTAAAACCAGGTTTCGGACAGTCTTAATAAGTCCAGACGACGAGAGACAACGAGGTGATATGCATCATCACGGTTGTTCATTAAACTACAAACATTGATGGAGGCTACGTGCTGGCTGCGGTAACAATCGACGAACGCGCACGAAGTGTCATCGCTCTGTTGATCCGGGTTCGGTGGACCCGGTGAGGTGCAAAGCATTTACAATGCGGAGATGCGTTTCTCCACTATTACACCGCCACTTCAACTCCATGATAGCGGTCTACAGTTTTTCTTTCGACCGATCCAACTCGAGCCGAATATGGATCATTAGACCGCTAAGCCTGTCGAGGCGGGTTAGTATCAGCCTTGAACTCCTTGCATCAACAACGATGACTCGTGGAAGCCAAAATTTCCCCTCCACTATCTTTCCAAATTAGGAGCTTTACTACACCCGCAAACCTTGTTCATTCACGTAGAGATGCCTATTAATCAGGGCCTGCAATAAATCTACGTTGTGGTCATAAGGAGCCTGAGGACCAGCATCCGTGGACTCAAATGCATAAAATATCACGTTACAGCGCCGCTGCTTACTGGCAATTGTCCTCTTCTTTTTGCTTCGCTACATTCTCCATCAACTGCGTTATCACACCCCGGTACGTTAGTGTCCATAGCAAGCAAAACAGGCACGCCAGCTGACGCTCCACCAACGGGTGGAGATCGCTCTGGAGAACCTGCAGCAGGTTGGTAGGTGTTCTCGTTCGAACATAGAGGTGGCTGGCTTTTCTCTTGCTTAGATATACTCATGCAGCTACTCCCTATGGAATTTTTCACTTTTTGTTGGACCGCACGGCTTCTCGGCTGTATGTGACTGTAAGGTGGCTTGGCATTTCTTACACATTATTTGGACAACGTCAAGCTGAATTTCACGCAATAGTTTAAAATGATCAGAAGGCAAAACCATACACAAATGGTGGAAATTCACCCGAAATATAAGGCATGTAACAGCACTAGCTCTATGCCCAACTATTTTGCAACAAGTGCCACAGGGAGTCAGTTTATTCGTTGCGGACATCTTAGCAGAGTGCCGAACAACCTCCACTTGGCGTCAGCTGGCTGGTTCGGGTCAATCTCGTTCCAGCGTATGGTTCAGCAGTAGTGTTTTAGTGGTGGAGGTTCGCCTGGCAACTGTTCTCTCTATAACAAGCGACCCCTGACCGTTTAACAACACTAAGACGTGGTAGATGCGACATTCCACCAAATAAACTCACTGGCTGTTGCTCATCAAGATTATCCTACACCTTCCAAGGACCTCAATCATCCACTTCGAACGGTTTCTGTGATCCATGTTTGCACCGACAATCAGATCAAACACAATCACAGATGCAGCGTTACATTAAAACCTTCATAAAACATAGCTACACACATGACTAGCAACATCCGGTTCCGGAGTTACCTGTTAGTGCGGAATCCATAGGACAACCAAAAGGCGCCCGCGCATACAGAGCAAGCAACAGTAGCTTGCGGTGCACCACCCACAGCTCCATCCACACACACCATATCCAGTGTAAATCTGAAGGAATATGACAAGAGCATGTGGATGGGGGTTACGTTTCATCAACGGAGCCAGACAACATCCCTTCAATATGCACAGCAGGAGCATTCGTTTCAATCTATATTGGGAATCATGCGTACCTATACGTACACAATAACCGGGCCGTAGTCCGCTCCACGCTAGATGCATGGAAGCACACTTTGAGCTTAGCACGGCCACGAGGACCGTGCACCCCGACCCCAGCAACGTTTCCCAGTTTCCTGGAGCCAGTAATCGGGATGGAGGGTGTTTGACAGGTAGACTGTTTCTCAACATTCACATCAAGAGCAGTCCCACTGGAGATAACAAACAACCATCATATAATTTAAGGGAAAACAAAGGAGTACAAATGGCACAGAATAAGCAACATAGCAACAGAATTGAACTAATTAGCTAAAGAGGGATAACGTTTATCCAGATTACAAAATCCTAAATCATGTGTAAATTGGTTTAGCCCGGCTGCGGTGAAGAAGCATCATGAATGCAACAGCAACCTCAGCATCAAGCACTTGACTACCCACACATACCTACCTACGCATACATTGACATAACTCCAATTTACAACTGGTTAACTTATTACCCATGTGTACAGTTATCTATGGTTTTTGCATTACCATGGTCGTCCCAATGCAGGCACGTCTCACAATGTAGAGAATAAACAACTTATGGATTTAAGTGCTGTAGCTTGGATGACTTGATCGTATTTGCTGAAGCGCTCTGCATAGCATAGAGAACATAAGCTTTGAGTAAATGGAGCATTTAATATAAGTCTACCTTACAGTTTGATATATTCAACAAGGTCGGTTTCTGTAGGGTTTTGCATAACTACCATTTTATAATATAATGGTTACCAATGAGAACGATTAGAAGGCGGTCAGATCAACGTACTTACATGAAATAACTGAGATTGTGACGCTCAACAATTACCTTCGCCCATCTGGTGGACAACGTAGATTAACGGTCGTCATGAACAACCCCCTCCCAAGCTCAACAATTCCAACATTAGGAGCTCCATCGAATGCCTCCTACAATCGAACGACTTCACAGTGTCCAAATCCAGATACTGCCACCTGTGATAAACCCAAACAAAAAATTGGACATTTGCCTACTTGTAAACCTACAGTTAACAAAAAGCCAAAAAGAACCTCCGTTTACAATGTATCCACTAATGCGGTTGATAGAAGCGTAGATCCAGGACCATTTCTTAATGTATAGGTAACGGGCTATAAAGTCTAACTGGTACTGGACTGCTTAATCGCAAGCCCTGTAATTATTTTTTTGGATTCGCTGAGCTGTTTTGAAAACTTTCACTTTCACTCGCAACAAAATATTTTGATCCATTAATTCCACTTATGTTTGCTGGAGAGTTGTATGCTTGAACCAGTTAAGTATTCAACACAGCCTATGCTTGTACGACGCAAAACCATCTACAAAATCCAATTGGCTTGTGCACCTGATCGGTTGTAGCTATCATGGTGAAGATGGTATAACTCTACTCTGACAACCTCGTGACTTACCCTTGTGAGCCGATATAACTGATATTGTGATTTGTAAAGGCATCACAATAAGCATGATACGTTCGATCAGCTCGAAGTTGTGAAAACGGAAAGTTTAGTCATGTGAAACTTAGTGTATCACTTCACCTCGAAATTCGGCGTGAACTCTTCAAACAGTCAGCAGTATATTGATGACAACAATCTCCTTCGATGAAGCAACCTCCACTTTTGATCTCAATTGAGTGAGTATAGATGAAAAGATGTAACGTGGATTAATTTTTATGCAAAGACGAAAAATTGATCCATCTGGTCGATTGATCACCCTTTATTTACCAAAGTCACTATCCCTTTTCTTACCACAGTTGCATTCCTGGCGCTTTCAAATTCCTCGTTAAGGAAATCACGTTCTTCCATAGGTATTTCAAGTTAGGCCATAACCCTTTCATGTTGAACCCAAGGTACGCATGCACTTCTAACTGTTCTTTGATTGACCATTCTCAAATCGGTAGATATGAGCGTATAGATTAGGATGATATCGTTTCATTTGGAATTGGACACTCAACAAACCGTCACATTTAGGAGAGTTCGGGTCAGCTGAATTCAACTTAAAAGTGTTAGCGACCACCTTGAAAGATCTGTGGAGGCATATGAGTTCCTTAGGAAGGAATTGGAAGTCGCAATGGATTAATTAGGCTGAGAAAAGGTATAGTCAATTCAAATCAAATAGCCTGTACGTATTCGGCTTTAACGAAATATTTGGGCACCGAACAAAACAACTTTTGTGTTGGTATTTTTGGGGCGCATATTTTGAATGAAGTAGCGATGATAACCAAGGCCAGTTTATCTTTTAGGTGTCCAAAACACTCTAGCTGCTATACAATGTTTGTCGACATTTTAGTAACAGAATATCTCTAAATGTCCACTCAACAATTCATTCGTGAGGAAATGTATGCGCTTAGTCCCGCGACTCAGCAGGTTAACGCCGAACTGCTAGAACTATTCGCTGGTCTATCACTTTATGATCACGTTCATTCTTCCACGATATTCAGAACGGGGAGCAGACCGACTATTCTGGACCTCATGTTTACTAGAGTAAACCAATGCTCGGCACACTAACAGGAAGAAGTTCTTTGGGGCGCAGCAATCATGCAACACGGCTTGTTCTTTGCTTCTGTCTCACAGAATAGTTCAGCAGGAACACCGAGAAAACCCATAACACAAAATGTCACAGCATACTATGCGACTCCAGTAATGTCACAATAGTCGTTTCTAGCTAAACAATCACAAGATGTCGCTCGGGTGGAATTTGTGCTCCAGTTCCACCAGTAAGTAAAAAAACCATTATATCATTTATCACCTGCAGAAATGGTTAGACGTTTGATCTTTTGCAGCCTGATACATCTATCGTTCTATTCCACTACTGAAGCGACAGCTTTTACTTAGTGTCAGAACACTTGTAATCAAGTTGCTTGGTACCATTGTGTCAAATAACTAATGCGGACCCCGCTTCATCCTTTCGAAACAGACAATCGGTTCTTCTCAATGTCGGAAGAATCTACCTAACCGTCTCATTACTCGGCATGTAACGATGTTCGCTGAATGGATCTGATTGATTTACGGTTTCAATAGGGAACTCAATTCTCATACCCAGCGTTCGTTTTGAATCAACAAACGGCGCCCTATTGAATTTGATAACCAGAGTGAACTACGAATGCTTCCCTTACAACCTCCCATTAGTAATAGCAAAAAGGAAAAATTTTATCCTTCTGATGGTGCCATTTCGCCTCAACGAGTTCCCCATGTATGCATGATGGATTTCTGGCATGGTTAACTATACCTCCTTGGAACAACGTGTTTTGTTAACAAACAAGTAACTTAGTCTGCTGAACCTTGACATCAGCTGATGGAGATCGCTGAATAGGCCCGATCGATTACCTTGGACTTTCTCTCTCTCCTCTAGCCTCAAAATAACTGCAGACGCACAACATTGTTGTGCCTGTTCCCGTATGGATTGGCACACTCTTGGTTCATCGATAGCTTAGAGTTTGCAATCCATACATAGTTGACACCTGAAGTTAGTATTCAAATTCGTATACATGCCTGGAGCACAAAGTAGGATTTCTCAAGAATAACTAAGGTAGACGGAAATACCCAATGACCGGGTATAAGATGTAGGACAACATTATTTGCCTACGCTAGCCTGCTCTGCATACCGAGGCGAAACATCAGTTACCGCAAAATGTTAACCCCTTTTGTTCACACTAGAACAAAATTGCGATTCTAAATTTTCCTGCCTAATTATACCGTACCGATTGAGGATCTAAGTAGAATCGCCGTTATCTCTAGAAACTTGTTTAGAATTCTTCCTGTATTTGATCTTTCTCTCCATTCTCACCAATAAATTAAGTAAAAGAAGGACTGGTACTTAGTAGAAAACACCCTTCTGTAGTCGCATAGGCATAGGTTCAGAGTAGAGAAAAGCCGGGAATTGTGCGCATCGGTTGCCTTAATACGAAAACCGGAGAGAACACCCCTGCTTCTCGTAGGAACACCGAGAAGCATGTTGGTTACGCAGCTTCCACAAATAGCCAGGGTCTAATGATTAACGTGGTATCAATCAATGAACCATGAACGGTGAACTACTCCGGGTATTAAAAAGAACAGCTGCTTGATAAGCCACGCATGATGGTGGGGGTCAAACTACAATATCGAAAGATATGTACTGTCCGTTTGGGCGCTACTCCAGCAGATTCACGTTCTTCAAACGGAAAGAAGCTGCGCTCCAAAGTTCGCTCCTGGATACATCGGGCTCCATTTTTCAGTCAACTGAAGCTGGCCTCGTAGCGTCATACCGCATCGCTCTCCGAATGGCCAGAAACAAGAAACCGCATATTAAAGGAGAGCATCTCATAATATCTTGCATCATAGATGCCGTGAAGCATGTTCTTGGATGGCAGCATGCAGAAAAGTTAAGCATGATATCACTTGATAACAACACAATCAAACTCAAATCGAGGATATGATCACAGTATTTTGAATGAGGTGCTCAAAGAAATAAAGTCAAGTCCTTTCTTTGCAATGCAGTTAGATGAGTCAACCGACGTCGCATCCTGTTCCCAGCTACTGGTCTATGTTTGGTACATAAAAGGCGACCGGTTCAAAGTACAGTACTTGTTCTCAGAATCATTGAGCACAACTGCACGTGGCGAAGATGTCTTTCTAACAGTGAAGGATTTGGTCGAGGAAAAGCATCTACAGTGATCGACGTTGGTGGGGTCTGTACAGTCAGAGTACCATCCATGTTGAGTGTCCGTTCTGGATTCTAAACGTTAGTCGAAAAACTTGCTCTGCACTGTACCTTCAGCCACTGTATAATACGTCGTTATGCTTTAGCAGTGCAAAATCTTCCGCCTGTTTTTCTGGACAAGTTAACCTATGTAGTGAATAAAATAAATTTCATCCGCTGTAGTGTGACGTATATATGAGTTTTCAAAGCGTTATGCATTGAATTTGGAGGCAGATTCGACGTGTTGTTATTGCGCATGGAAGTGCGTTGGTTATCACGAGGCAGGGTGTTGCACTGAGTGCTCGAGCTTCGAGAAGAAATTACAATGTTTCTTGAAAGGAAGTGGCTGCACAAGGGTAAGGTGAACGGGTTACACGTCATGATAACAGACAACGTATTTATTTCCAAACTAGCATATCATGCAGATCTCTCCGCAGAAATAAATGCACTGAACCTCAGCGTGCTAGGAAATATGGTTATTATTTTAACTGTTCAGGATAAGATTGCCAGTTTTCTTCGTAAAATGCAGCTTTACCAACGCAGAGCAACAGTTGACGATGTGCCGATGTTTCCAGAACTATCAATGGTGTTCGCTGGAAGAAATGAAACATGCGCTTTCACAGATGGTATAATCTGCCACTTGTCATCAGTGGTTCATTCCATCAGCAAATATTTTCCTGATTAGGCAAATCGCCAAGTAAACGCCTGGGTGCTAAGACCCTTTTCAGTGGATGAGGAATTCTTTCCGGATACTGCCATTGAAGCCAAAGCAGGATTCCCAGGAATGCGCGAAGATAAAGACTTAAAAATAGATTTCCAAAGCACACCACTGGCAGCATTTTGGAGAAATATAGGTAGTGACTATCCGTTGCTATCGGAAAGAGCCTTGAAAATATTTATACCATTTGCAATAACTTATAGATGTGAAAGTGGATTTTCGACAATGGTTTCAATGAAAACAAAAGCAACGAGTCGAATGAACTTGGAGCACGACTTCCGATATACATTGGCAGAAACTGAACCAAATATACCAGAAATTCTTAGCACTAAGCAATATCAGCCGTCTCATTGAGGTATATCGCCTCTTGATTACATACAATGTTGTATCATACAACTGTTTATTTATTTAGTTATCGAGTTATTCCAAAAATAGCTATTAGCTCCAGTACTTAGAAGCAAACAGCGAGACGGTTTTTCGTTAGTTTGCGTTTGAAACGGAAATTGGGGGCGCAGGTTAATTATAGAAAACCCCATTTGTGAGAGCCTCAAAAATGTGAAGAATCGCTGGTGTATAGCAACTTGCGTTCAGGATAAGTATGATATCACTTTCTAACAGCACCATCAAGTCGCGTTCAGGATATCAGCAAGAATACTTCGACCACGGTACTTAATGAAAGAAATTCATGGCTTTTCTTCGCACTACAATTGGGGGCCTCGTTTATTTGCATCGTCGAAAGTAATTACATATGGTATTCACTTGCCATAATTAATAAAACGCAGTAGTTGCTAGCTAATCGGCTTTAGTAAGTTTGATGATAACTGTTTAAAATGAACCCGCTTTAGGGCTAACGGCCTCAAAAAGGTTGGGTCCCACTATTCTAATGCGACCTCGACGAGCCAAAAATTGGTAAGTGAGGAAAGCGCTGTCATTCAAGGTGGACAAGTGCCGTTTTATTCACAACCACCATCTAGCACCTACATCTAAATGTGTGGCACATGACCTGAGGGACATCTCTCAAGAACTTGACCTTGTTGTCATGATGCTGGACAAACTAGGTTCAAAGTGGCATTTGGTGTACTCGCTGTGTAGTTGGATTGCGACTCGCAATCTCTATTCAGACCTCGCTCCTAAGTGGACCTCGGTCATTACGATCACAAGGACCGTAACCGAATTGGTGGTTCGGTGTTGCTCCTCCCAACCCTGAGACCCCATGACCGGTTTCGTCCTCCTTTGGACTCATCAGATGGAGATACCCTGAGCTGGGGTGGACCTCGAGGTATAGTGTTCAAAGGTTGATGCCCTGAACACTATGGCTCCTAGGTCCGCGAGCAACGTTTGGTGTTTCCCGCCCGAAAACGTAGCAATCCACTACCGGTTTTGCAATTGATTTCCTCTCTTTAGGCAGACAGCAGGAATTCGAACTCGGAGCTTATGGGATCTCAATCGAAACATCTACCCATAAATTGTTAACTCGCTGCGCACAACATTTGTCACAATGGTCAGTGACTTATTGAAGGGCCATTATGATACACCAGTTGCGTGAGTGGACTGCGAAATCTGCCGACCTGGCACCTAAGCTTAATTACCCATCCGATAAATGCGAGAACAGTAAACACCTGCAAGAATTGGATCTGATTCTATTTAGATTAAGATGCTCGTAAAGTCGAGAAATATACCGTTTTTTAACTACTTTTTAATTAGTCTTGTGCCATCATGCAGGTGGAGAGAGATTGAATTATGTGAGTGCTGAGCAGGTTAAAGATGACATTTAATTGTCAATAAATGGCCAACGGTCAATGGTATATTGCTGATGAAACAACCGAAGCTTGATACGTCCCGCCGGATGATCGGTTAGGGGTGAGCAATATAAAGGCAAGATTGGCAATAGGCAATAGCGAATAACTACGGTTTGTGAACTTACCGAGTGCAGCTTTTCCCTCCTTTTTATGTACCATCCAAGATAATCGTCTGTTGTTTCCATTCAAAAATGGAGGTGGGTTGGGTTGTCTTTGTTGTTCTGCTGTTTGTTTGGGTCCTTTGGATTACATGATATGGTGTAGTGTGGCCAGCGAACTGTCGGCACGTGCTTTGAACACAGCTAACGTGGAGACTGAAATAACCGCTTCTGAGGGGGTATTCCAGTGTGGCAAACAAGCAGCGAGATGTTTCTTCGACACTTCAGCCGACAGTATAGTTCTGCCAATTTGAGATGATGACCTTTCAGTTTGCTGTTGTAACTTGGCTTCAATAGGTGATGGCTAGTATGATTATCGTTGCGCACTATTTGGTAATTCATGACTGGGTCACCAGGCACATGGCGATAACGTCCACTGAAAATACCAAGCACTCGGAGGCGCTCTTCTTTTGACTAGGGGCATAGACCCTTGACACTTTTGGTCGCCCGACCTTGTGGAAGCTCCAAGACCGTGAAATCCCGCTTTGGCAATTGGTGCCATGCTTGAACTGCATAGTCAACATGTGGGCGTATATAAGCGAGAAGTATTTGGCGGAAAACGGATGTTTCGAATTGTCCGAAAGCGCTCCGTAAGAACCCCACAATTTGGATCTCTTTCTTCGACGCCTTTCCAAATTGCTGCAAGCAGCCAAAATCTACCTGGACAAACCCATCGAGATCTTTTTGTGAGAACAGTGTTACAGGTACAGATGATGCTTTTAATGGAGAGAAATGCTAACCTTGAGTGCTCTTAGCACAGTTGTTGGCACCAAAAGGCCGATGTCAGTGGTACACACATGGAACTAATGCCCATAAGTTACGAATAAACTTGACCCTAATCCGCCCCATCAGCTAATCGGAGGCAGCTTGACGCATAGCACCAGTACCGATACAAGACGTGTTCTTATTAGCATCTTCCAAAAATTACGGATGCAATCTAAATCCTATGATACTAATTGCGCGGCAGCTAGAATAGGTTGAATTAGTCAAAGAAAATGTTAGCTTGGAACCTTATGAAAAAGGAATGAGTGCAATAATCAACAGCATAGGAACCGAAGAGCAATTCTTGGCTTCGTATTAGTGCAGTCTGTTTTTCATGATCAGTAATAATATTAATACAGCTAATTCATTATTTTCACCCAATCAGCGAGCTTAGGCTAACGTGGAAAACACCAGACGCCGGCGCTTCAACCTTCTGGTTCCGTTGGGATGCGCACCACTGACGAGACCAAGAAGGTCGAAACGCCGGCGTCTGCAACTTTTCCACGTTAACCTAAGCCTACTGATTGGGAGTTGCAGTGATGAATTAGGTGAATTATACCAAATCCTCACTACTAGGCCGCAGTACTATAAAATAAATCCGCATAGCTACTAAGTCCTATATGGTACATAGGCGCTATGCGGAAAGTCCTAGCCCGTGAGGCTAGCCATTGTCCTCTGCACTGTTCGTAACTGGCATGGCAGTGGAAGAAGAGCCGGGCCATATCATAGACAACAATCATGCAGGTCGGTGACTGTCACGCATGGCTAAGTGGCACTAGCTGCTGGCATCCTGAAGTCATGGGGGCGGAACCCGGCAGGGGTCCGCAGGAAGGCGCACCACTGACGTGACCCATAAGGTCGAAACGCCGGCATCTGGTGCTTTTCCAGATTAGCCTAAGACTGCTGATTGAGAGTGGCGACGATGAATTAGCTGAATTATGCCAAAATCCTTGCTACTACTCTGCAATAATAAAAATACTAGTAGGGTCTATTTCTCGTGGTACCGAGAATCAGAGCCCACAAAGGGACGGATCATTAGTGGATGGAAAATCTTTTCAGCCTATTGCTTAACCCTTCTACATAGGTATATGCCGCGACGAAACTGCTTCTAGAACTAATGCCTGTACCCTAAATTTAGCGACCCCACAGTATATAACTTTCATTCTAGCAATTGTTATATATCCATTAGGTTGCTATGTGGTACAAATTTGATTTCTGTCACACCATGAAACGAGGCTTTCCAAATGTCGTTTCTTACCGATGTGCAGAAATAAACGTGGTCCAACAATCTAGACTGGGATCACTGTGCATCCAATACGTGTCGGAGTGAAGCAGCGGCAACAACCTTTCAGCGCCAGATGAAAACTAATGAAAGGTTTACGTTTGCTATTGAGTGTGGAGTGTGGTGAGTTATAATGAATTTTACGCTTCCAGATGTTTTGGCCATAAGAGTTTTAGGCAGTTTACACACCATCCTCAGAAATCAAGCGCTCAAGTCATTGTAAACCCGTGTGTCTCATCTACTCGTTAGTCTAAGTGTTTATATTCCCGCCTGCGTTTGACCTTGCAACCACCACGCTCGCCTGACCGATGTGCGCCGCTCTCAAAGCTGTAAAAGTACAGAACGCTAACCAACCCACTGGGTCAGGTAACGACACCAAATTAAATGGCAGAAAGGCGAAACCGAAGACTCCCATCGAAAGGCATTTGCGGGTTAGGAGAATGTCATCGGGTAGTAAAAATCGGTCTGGCTTGCTCGCACTGTTTAGCATGGTACCATACGAAATGTGCAAATGTGTCCCAACAACAGTTACGGGAGCGAAATAGCTCCCAAGATGCATTTTGGTTCTGTACTGCGTGTTTCACCATCCCCCTCGTTAAGTGCTTGCTTATCCTAGCTGAGAAATGCGACCGGTTAATCGCAGAAGCAGAGCAAAGGATAAACAATAAGATCACTTCAATGGAAGCGAGTATGCACCACAGAAGCGTAACGGCTGCTAAGCAACGGAATTCTGAACAATCCGCTTCCCCTGAACCGCAATCAGCCACGTCTCCGTCTCCATTATCTTCAGCAAATTTGGTAGAACGCCGGGCGAAAACAGACTGTACCTGCGAGAGTCAAACAGTACTCACGGCAAAGAAAATTAGGCACCACTCAAAACGTCTGGTTAAGCAAATTCCACTAGACCTGACATCTAGTATTAAC
>OX104067.1:13325997-13455013 GCA_944474145.2 Dicrocoelium dendriticum | reverse complement strand
TATTTAAAGTGTTAACTATTTTACTATCCTTTTCATCATAATTATTATATTGATATCCCCACCAACTATCCAACGGGGCTTGTAAAGCAACGCTTCTTAAACCGTATAAATTTATTGTTCATTGTTCATTTCTTAATCGCAAGCCCTGTAATTATTGTTTTTGGTTTTGCTGAGCTGTTTTGAAAACTTTTACTTTCGCTCGCATCAAAATATGTTGATCCATTAATTCCATTTCTGTTTGCTGCAGAGTTGTAGGCTTGCACCAGCTAAATATTCAACACATCCTATGCTTGGACGACGCGAAACCATCTACAATATCCAATTGGTCTGTGCACCTGATCGGTTGTGGCCATCATGGTGAAGTTGATGTAACTCTACTCTGACAACCTCGTGACTTACCCTCATAAGCCGATATGACTGATAGTGTGATTTGAAAAGGCATCGCAAGAAGCATGATACGTTCGATCAGCTCGAAGTTGTGAAACCGGAAAGTTTAGTCATGTGAATCTCAGTGTAACACTTCACCTAAAATTCAGCGTGAACTCTTCAAACAGTCGGCACTACTTTGATGACAACGATCTCCTTTGATGAAGCAACCTCCACTTTTGATCTTAACTGAGCGCTTATAGAATAAAAGATGGAACAAAGATTAAGTTTGTGCAAAGACTAATACATGAACTGTCTGATCGATTGTTCAGCTTTATTTACCAAAGTTACCATAACTTTCCTCACCAAAATTTTATTCCTAGCGCTTTCAAATTCCTCCCTAATGAAATCATGTTCTTCCATAGATATTTCAAGTTAGGCCATAACGGTCTCATGTTGAACCCAAGGTACGCTTACACTTCTAAATATTACGTGCTGTTCGTTGAGTGACCAAACTCAAATCAGTAGATATCAGAACAGATGAGGGTATAGAGTAGGATGATATCGTTTTATATGGAATTGGTCACTCAATAGACCGTTACATTTATGAGAGTTCGGGCCAGCTGAATGCAACTTGAAAGTGTTAGCGACCACCTTGAATGATCTATGGAGGAATATGAGTTCCTTAGGGAGGAATTGAAAAGCGCAATGGATTAATTAGGCTGAGAAAAGGTATAGTTAAGTCAAAACAAAATAGCCTGTATGCATTCGGCTTTAACAAAAGATTTTGGAATCCGAACAAAACCACTTTTGTTTTGGGATTTTTGGGGAGCATATTTTGAATGAACTTGCGATGATAACCAAGGCCAGCTTATCTTTTAGGTGTCCAAAACAATCTAGCTGCTGTAAACGTTTTGTCAAGATTTTATTAACAGCGTAACTCTAAATACCCACTCAACAATTCATTCATGAGGAAATGTATGCGCTTCGTCTCGTGACTCAGCAGTTTAACGCCAAACTGCTAGAACTGTTCGCTGGTCTATCACTTTATGATCACGTTCATTCTTCCACGATATTCAGAACGGGGTGCAGACCGATTATTCTGGACCTCAGGTTTACTAGAGTAAACTCATGATCGGCACACTAACTGGGAGAAGTTCCTTGGAGCAAAGCGATCATGCAACACTGCTTTTTCGTTGCTTCTGTCTGACAGAATAGTTCAGCAGGAACACCGAGAAAACCCATAACACAAAATGTCACAGCATACTATCCGACTTCAGTAATGTCACAAGTAGTCGTTTCTAGCTAAACAATCACAAGATGTCGCTTGGGTGGAATTTGTGCTCCAGTTCCACCAGTAAGTAACAAAACCATTATATCATCAATCACCTGCAGAAATGGTTAGACGTTTGATCTTTTGCAGCCTGATACATCTATCGTTCTATTCCACTACTGAATCAACAGCCTTTACTTAGTGTCAGAACACTTGTAATCAAGTTGCTTGGTACCACTCTGCCAAGTCAAATAATCCGGACGCCGCGTCATCCTTTCGAAACATCCAATCGGTTCTTCTCAATGTCGGAAGAATCTACCTAACCACGTCATTGATCGGCATGTAACGATGTTCGCTGGATGCATCTGATTGATTTACCGTTTCGTTGGGGAGCTCAAATCTCATACCCAGCATTTGTTTTAAATCGACAAATGGCGCCCTATTGAATTTGATAACCAAAGTGAACTACGAATGCTCCCTTTACAACTTCCTATTGGTAATGGTAAAAAGGGACAATTTTAACTTCGTGATGACGCCATTCCACCTCAACGAGTTTCACATGTATGCAGGATGGATTTCTGCTATG
Organism: Dicrocoelium dendriticum; assembly: GCA_944474145.2. Lineage (NCBI taxonomy): Eukaryota > Metazoa > Platyhelminthes > Trematoda > Plagiorchiida > Dicrocoeliidae > Dicrocoelium > Dicrocoelium dendriticum. The sequence continues at coordinate 13,452,788 of OX104067.1, read as the reverse complement.
GTTAACTATATCTTGATGGAACAACATGTGTTGTTAACAAAAAGGTAACCTGGTCTGCTGAACCATGACATCAGCTGACGAAGGTCGCTGATTAGGCCTGATCGATTACCTTGGACGTACTCTCTCTCTCCTCAAGCCTTAAAATAATGGCAGACACACAACATTGTGGTGCCCGTTCCTGGATGGATTCGCACACTCTTGCTTCATCGATAGCTTCGAGTTTGCAATCCAGACATAGTTGACGCGTGTACTTAGTATTCAAATTCGTTTACATGCCTGGAGCACAAAATAGGATTTCTCGACAATAACTAAGGCAGACGGAAATACCCAATGACCGGGTATAAGATGTAAGATAATATTATTTGCCTACTCTAGACGGTTCTGTATACCAAAGCGAAACATCTGCTACCGCAAAATGTTAACCTTATTTGTTTTCACTAGAACAAAGTTACGATTGCAAAGTTTCATACCTATTTATACTGTACGGATTGAGAACCTAAATAGAATCGTCGTTACCTCTAGAGACCTGTTTAGAACTTTTCCTGTACTTGATCTTTTTGTCCATTCTCCTCAATAAACTAAGTAAAAGAAGAACGGGTATTGAGTAGAAAACACCCTCCTGTAGTCGCATAGGCAGCTCCGAGCTAAAGTTGGATCAAAGTAGAGAAAAGCCGGGAATTGTCAGCATCGGTTGCCTTAATACGAAACCGGAGAGAACACCCCTGCCTCCTGTAGCAACACCAAGCAATATGATGGTTACGCAGCTTTCACAAATAACCAGGATCTAATGGTTAACGTGGTATCAATCAGTAAAAAATGAACGGTGAGCTATTCCGGGTAAAAAAGAACAGCTGCTTGAGTAACCATGCATGATGGTGGGCGTAAAATTACAATATCAAACGATCTGTACCATCCGTTTGGGCGCTTAGCCAGGAGATACGCTACTGAATAATAGTGGTGTAAGTGAGAATTGAATGCCAACGACGATGCATGATGTGGGCGTCACATTTGATGTACTCTGTGCGTAAAGTAATAGCATGAATACAATTCTGTACTGTCAACTTAGGTTTATGTGAAATATTAATCCGGCTTGAAAAGGTAATCAATATATTCCAAAGTAGCACAGTTTAGGCAAGGAATCGTTGGGCGGCAAGGGCAAGTTCCAATCGTATTCGCAAATTTCCAATTTGGGGGCGAAAACAACTACTTACTGGAAAGAGTACCAGGCTTTGCAAACACTAAGTTAAAATTAATTACACCGGCATTCCATGCAGCTGTAACGTTCACACAATTTCAGAGCGTTATCTCTAAGATCAGTGTTATAACTGCCTTTCAGCAAGGGGCGGCATACCTGGTTAGTATCACTCAATATTTGGTAGACTAATGTGAGTTCGCTGCGTAGACTTCATTAGCAACTACTGAAAACTCCAAGTAACTTCAGCCTTTGCTGGTAGAGCACATTTCATAGACGCTTGACGTTCATTGTGGTCTTGCGTTGTGGTTTCTCGAGCAATTCTGTTGCATTTCAACCAGGATTTCCAAGCTTGGATGGCGTATTCAAGGCCAGAGCGCACGTAAGAGTTGTTCATCATGAGGAAGATGGATGGGTCGTAACTCCCGAATGCTCGCCACGACAAGCCGACTTGCTGGTTGGCTCTCTTCGCAGGTACCGTTAACTGCTTTGAGCAGTTACGGTCATTCATTATGAGCACACGGATGTCGCGTTCTTTTGAAATTGCTTGCAATATGTTTGAAGCAGGCTGATGCACGTAGTCATGCCTAAGATGCATTTGCACAGGGTGACATTTTTCCACATTGGACGGTAGTATATAGAAAACTGACCAGTTTTAAATCGTGTTGAGGTCACGCTAGAGTGTTTCGTGGTCGATCGGTTCTTTGATCACTGCCATAATTTGAAAGCCTACGCGAAGAGTAGAACATCGAAGTAATTTTCCTTGCCAGCGCGTTTATGAAAATCAAAAATAAACGGGACTGTAGCACCGAGCCTTGTGGTACACCGCACTCCACCACAATTGCAGCGGGAAGAAATTCTCGTACTCTGAACTGCAATCCAAGTCCGTGCAGCTAATTGCCTATTCAACGCAACAATCGTTCAGTAATGCTTTAGAACTGAACCTTATTGAGGGGAATTAGGTGGTCCAAGCAATCAAACGCCTTTGAGATGTCCAGATAAAAGACATCGTCTCCAGCTCCACCAACAACTGCTTCAGTTCAGCTACTGCATGCAAGTAGCAGGTTCGTAGTGTATGAGTGCTTTTGTCGAAAATCCTGTTGTTCTGCTGCGATTTTATCGAGCTTTTCTATGTACTTCTTGAGTGCAGCCGCGATGATAGACTCCATAAACACGGAAAGCACAGGGAGTAGCGTTACTGCACTGCAATTGGTTAGGTCAGTGCGACTACATCTATTAGGAAGAGCAGTGATAACCCCTCGCCTCCATTTTGTTAGAATATGGTTCTCTTTCAAACAGCGCTGATAGAACATAGTCAGAAGTTACGCCAGATCACTGGTTGCTGCCTGTAATGCATTCGGTCGAATTCAAGGCTGACTTTAGGGAAAACCTTGTGTGGTTGGGTTGCGACTCGCAACCTCTATTGAGACCTCTGCTCACTTTGAGGTAAACCTCGGTCATTCCGATCTCGAGGACGGTATCCTGAGTGGATATATTTGGGTGTTGCTCTTCCCAGTGTTACACGGGGCACGTACACTTCTGCTAATTACATTTGCCGTTAGGTGAAGTCAATTCCACTGTGGACCCTTGTTGCAAACGAACGCTGTTCTTGTCTGGTCACGTTAGGTAGAGGGCGTGTGATGCTCAAGACCCTTTTTTCAGTCACACTCCCAACGTCGGTTACCGTAAGTGAGTATGCATGACGAGGACACACGCACACCGAGTTTAGCTAGCTTGTTGATGCACGCTGGTTCCTGTAGGACAAAGATCTGTAGTGCGTGGATGTCAACGAGAAGAGCCGGCGATTGGCAAATGCAATTGAAGCCACAGATTGGGTAGTAGCTTCCGTTACAAGGATTCTATATATGTAATACCTTTTAACGGAAGCTACTTCCCAATCTGTGGTTTCAATTGTATTTGCATGTATGTAATTTGCCCCATGCTGAGGCTGATGTTGCATTCTTGATGCCTCTTCACCGCAGTTGGGCTAAACTAACTTACACTTAAACTAGGCCTTTTAAGTTGGCTAAATTTCATTCCACTTTATTTGGTTTGTTCTGCCTACCTGAATAAGCTTATATCAACTGATTACGTTGCTTACATTATAACTGCACTTATCTTCGAAAACTTTGTTGCGTTTGTAACATTTTCAACTAACATGTGGACATTTTTTCCTTATCACGAGTTCGTTGCTAACCAACTTACTTCATATGGTAATTTAGCGAAGAGTTATGCCACCGTATCTGTTTGCATTATATGATTTATTTTATTTCAGCTTGTCGTTTCAAGTGAATGGCTGTTATTTGATATCCCCGGTGTGGCTGCGCTTGATGTGCATGTTGACAAGGTGCCCACGTTTATTACCCACTACCTCGTTCATACTGGCTCCAGGAGACAGTTGGTCGTTGCTGGAGGGGAGGGGGTGCACGGTCTTGTGGTCGTGCTAGGCTCAAAGAGAGGTTCCATGCACTCAGTGTGGAGTGGACTACGGTCCAGCCACCGCCTTGTGTGCGCTTGATTCCCCAAATACAGTGTGCTTGTGTTTGTTGTGAAGGAGTGTGGGCCGGCTCCGTTGATGAAACGTGGCTCCCATCCACATGCCTCCCGGTCTTATTTCTTCGGGTTTACACTGGATATGGGGTGTGTGGATGGAGCTGTAGGTGGTGCAGCACAAGCCATCCATGGTCCCTCTGTAGGCGCAGGCGTCCTGTGGCTTGCCACAGTGACGGGCAAATCCGAAACCGGATGCCGTCAACCATGTATGTAATTATAGGACCATCTGATAGCGCAAAAATAATCCTTGCTTGAGCACTGTCTCTGCAGTGAAAGCTTTTAAAAACAACAGGGCGGCGCGTCTGGATAGCAGCGCGAAGCGCGATGTAACAACGTGGGTAGCACACGTCACTTTCCATAGAAAATAATTCCGTTAAGACGTGCTCACTGAACACCGGGAGTTAAGCCGATTCAACTGAGTGTATGACGATTGCGCTAGGTAAAGACGAAGATGTGAAACTCTGTGACAGAGGAGAGCACGTTTACTATGTTTACGGAGCTTTACTTTTTCTATGCACAAATGTGCCAAAATCGCAGTCTCATAGCATAAAAAGGAACCTTATAGAAAACCGTGACCAGTGGATGTACATTTCTGGTAAGATCGGCATTTCGGTTGAGCCTTAAAAGCAGACACGGATCATACGTCACCCAAGTTTAGTGCATTACGGTGAACCCCGACGTCTGGGTGACACGGATTTCTGCTGATTACATAGAGGCCGTTCTACTATCATCGATCCGGTTCCGTAACTCATCACACGAAGTGCACACACTTACGGAACTTCTTGGAAAGGACGTCCGATAAAGGAGAGCAACCGTAAGGAAGTTCGTAACTCTAACTAAAGATGAAAAAGTATGGTTCACGAACTTCCTAAGATCCAAACATCTTCCTATGAGGCTGTAGACTTACACTACCGGGAACAACGTTGTTACATCGATCTAGAACACTCCCGTGACAAAATCGTTTCAAAGCGGTTGACAAGAATTCCAGTTTTACCCAGCTACCATGCGAACGGTATTAAGATTCTGAAGTTGCCGCTCCAGTCTGAGCTAATAACACCGCTTAACATGAAAAATTGGCATAAACTTCGCCAGAGGTCGACTACGGGATTTCGGGTAAATTTTAAAGGTGAGGTCAAAATCAAAATAAGCTTTATCTATCCAGTTGGGTGCATTCTCAGAAATTTATAATATTGACTACCGATGGGTTAGAATTGCATTATCATAACTCAGTAAAAAAGACAGTGTGCAGGTGTCATTTAAATAAACGGTCAGTAAAACGGAAAACAATAAAATATTGCTGAACAGAAAAATTGAGGCTGCGTTCAGTTAAAAGGTCAACGCCGCAAGCTAGCTTTCTGACTGGGTCATCTCATCTTTAAGTGCGCCGTATCTTGAAATTTTCTCAAAGAGTAAGTGAAGGACGGTAGTGCTGATCTTGGAAATAGTTTGACGAAGGTCAGTGTTGGAATATTCCGAGAAAACTAACGTTTCCACTACGAAATGAAAGCTGCACGGTCGACTTAAAGACTCGGCTTAGTTACAGGTACTTGGCTGCGTGGGACTGCAGACACTCTGGGGACAGCCAAGGTAGCAAATTTTGCATTGTGCAGCTCTGTGAGCGCAATAATCGAATGGCAACCTCAACATTCGGGCGCGGACGGTCGCAAGTAGTCCTATAAAGCAACCATAATGTAAACGCCAACTCCTCAAGGAAGTGGCTATTGGTCTATCCCTTGGCAGTCGGCGTAATTGGCATTCTTGGTCCAATGTCCACCAACCAAATTTTGAGTATCCAAAATACTTCCTGCATGGACATTACCATACAATCCTTTACTAGTAACTTGCTCTAAGTCGTTCCCATCAGATTCAAGGCCTCGAGACAATAATGACCACCCAAACGTGTCGGAGCCGTGAGACTACCAATATTGAGATAATGCTACCTGGTATGGCTCATCTCCAAAACGACCGAACGCGTAGGGGAGGGAAAATGATCCTTTATTACAAAACCATCCTCAATATGAGCGCATAGATGAGCTCCAAACGTTCGTCACTGATCTTTTTGGTGCAAACTGTGTCTGGAGTAAGACGATATATGCCGTGTGTCCGCGGTTAAACGACTGCGGAAATGGACCACAGCCTAGTATTGGCTTTGCGCATTGTAACTAATCATAAACACAACCATACCCTTGTTGCAGGAGATTTGCACATTTCATAATTTAGAACCTCCAGTAAGTGAAAGTGAACAGTTCAAAACCTACCTGCAAAGAGCTATTCCTTTATGCACCCCTATGTGATCCCGTAAACGTTTCCTTCAGGTTCAGAACAGCGAATAGGACATCTATGTTTGATCTAATGCCCACGAGCGCGAAGTTCATCGTTGGTGGGCCAGATTTGTGCATCCTTTGGCTCAAAGCGGCCGCGTGGATCTACTATTCGATTACGTTTGCTAAGCCGAATATCCTGGAGCAGAGTCTGAAAGAAAGCAATCTATTGCGAATTATCACGTTTTGCTCAAATTCGTTGAAAACGCTAGTTGGGCATAAGTAACTGAGTGTACCCGATTGATAGCCTGGGAAACATTCCTAAAAACGGTCGCGTCACTAGCCGCGAAAGCAAAAGAGCTAAGAGTGTTATATCCATCACATCAACCAAAATTTCTTTTGAAACGCCTACCAAGGAAATATTTGCTCCGAAGGGCTCATACATGGTGCATTTACAAAAGCAACCCCGGCTCAGTGAGGTTGCTCAGCGCAACTACTGTGTACAGTTGTTGACAAGTTGACGCCCCAAGAAAAGCTGGTAAGACGATTCTGTTCTAATCGCAAGCCCTTACAGATACGTCAATGGTATTCGTTAGATGCAGCAAGGAATTCCCCCACTAGCTACGGTTGGTGAATTTAAACCTAGAGCTAGGAAGGCGGTGAATGTCCAACGGGCCGTGTACTCATTTAGTTTCCAAGGAATACAAAGCTCGAAGGCTATTCCTGTCTATCATTCCGCCATCTAGTTTAAGCAGTGTCACATTCACTGTAGAAACGGTGCTGAAAACTGCTACACTTAAACACACACAGCTCTACTGGAGAGGATAACCATCACTTAAAAGCCCAGCAGGTAGCAACCATATATATATATATATATATATATTTGCAACAAACTATGAATAGACATAAAGCCATCAGAAACCATTGGATTTAAAAGAAGGTGCAGAAATAGTAAAAGGAAACACAGCACCGCACATCAAATTCCGTGGTTTCGTCAGAGGGCGAGATACTACCCGGTTGCCAAAGCCAAAGTAGGGTGTTGACTTGGGGGACACCACCCCGAGCTTTTGGCTGAATAGCCTGCCCGCACGGCAGCAAAGCGAATTCAGGGAATCGCTCCCATTGGAAGCCGGTGACTGTTTACCCACTTCATACGCCTTTCGTTTGTTCCTTTGTCAAACAGGGGCCCGATGCTCCTCAGAGGTAGCAACCATGCCCTTAGCTAAACTATGATCTGGATTCTTTTAGTATTGTCTAGGAGAACCATGATTCGCCCAAAGTGGTAACTGGATATTATCACTGATATTAACAATAAAGGAAAATTATCTAAGTTAACCATTTACCGCCGGATAACGCTTATCCTTGTGATCACCAAATTCATTGAAGCTTTCATTGGCGACGCAGAGATGAGCTACCTAGAGAGATACCTAGAAAACATTGCGCCACAGCAGCACGGGTTTGTTCCACCTTAGTAATATACCTCGAAACTGCACGCGACAACTGGACCGAATCAGTCGACAAGGGGACATTAACGTATGGTTCCTAATGGTACATTTCAAAAGCGTCCGATCGCTTGCATCATCGTATCCTGCTTCATAAACTACAGCAGTGTGATACCGGCGATCCAGTAAACTGGAATGGTAATTCTCTGTGAATAGCAATTGGAGGTTAGAATCCGGACAATCTGTCCGAACGGATTCTAGAGGATTGCGGCGTACTGCATGGTTCGGTACTTGGGCCACACCGGTTCTTGTTGTTCAGTAACGATCTATCAAGGATTATCACCTCGAAACTTCTACTGTTCTGGGACGATGTTAGTGCTTAACGCGCGTTTCAAGAATTGAACGGATTTAAGATCCTCTAGTGTAGGGGGTTTCCAACCTGGGGGTAATTACCCCCAAAGAGGTAAAATGGCATTTTGCCGGGGGGAGGGGGTAAATATTAGTCCGAGGAATAGGTCATCAATTGGTCGCTAAACAAGTATAATAACAAAATCATCCTTATCAAAACATGTCGCTAACTACTTATGCACTTGGGATTAGCCATTAGTGACCAGTCATTAGTCACTGCAACCAGATTACGCCTCTATCGGCTCCCGGGGCTATCGTCAGGCAGTTGTTCGCCGGGTCGAATTTTGGAGTCGATTGCAAACTAGTAGTTGAGTCTTGCCTGGTCAGACGACCAGGAAAGGTGACGCGCGATTGTTTCCAGGTTAGAAGGGGCAAAACGGGCAATTAGTGTTCACGACGTATCGATACAGAGTAGTGGTGTCTAATTTTCATGCAGCAATCAGTTGGAATGGAAGAATGCAACACGTGAGAAGGTACTGATATCTGTTAATGTTTGAGCATGAATCACACACGAAAGAGTCAGATGATGCCGTGATTGAAGATAGCAGCCGGCTTTTGAAAGTACGCAGAACACCACAATTTGGGTCAAAAAGGCAGTATCAGAGGATTGGACACCAAGGAACATTAGATCTTGGGTTGATCACATTCATCTACGGTTGCTTCTGACAAGAAACCATAACATGTGAGTGATTTAATTCAAAGGTTTTAATATTGACAATAATGAGTTTATCTGCAAAAGTTTACGATAATTTCACCTACAATAAATCACGAAAATTTTCATATATATATATATACATATATATATCGTTTTGCTGCCTACTTTTTGTGGGAACAATATCTTATGGAAAATAGCGGTCCCACAAGGAAGCATTTCTGCAATGGTGCTTCACCAGTTTGGTCGATAAAAATGTTGAGAAGCCGCAGTGTTTTGTGCAGCGAGGTGCTCACGGGACAGAGCATGAAACCCAGCAAATTGAAAGACCACATCGACTGAAGTCATTCTCAGTTTGTAAGAAAGGATATTACATTCTGCAAACGGAAAGAAGCTGCGCTCCATAGTTCGCGCCTGGATACATCGGGCTCCATTTTTCAGTCAACTGCAGCTGGCCATGAAGCGTCGTACCGCATCGCTCTCCGAATCGCCAAATACAAGAAACCGCATATTAAAGAGGTGGATCTCATAAAATCTTGCATTATGGATGCCGCGAAGCTCGTTCTTGGAGAGCAGCATGCAAGAAAGTTAAGCATGATATCACTTTCTAACAACACAATCAAAACTCGTATCGAGGATATGAGCAAGAATATTTTGAATGAGGTGCTCAAAGAAATAAAGTCAAGCCCTTTCTTTGCAATGCAGTTAGATGAGTCGACCGACGTCGCATCCTGGTCCCAGCTACTGGTCTATGTTCGGTACATAAAAGGCGACCGCTTCAAAGTAGAGTACTTGTTCTCAGAATCATTGAGCACAACTGCAAGTGGCGAAGATGTCTTTCTAACAGTGAAGGATTTTGTCGAGGAAAAGGATCTACAGTGGTCGAGGTTGGTGGGTGTCTGTACAGACAGAACACCATCCATGTTAAGTGTCCGTTCTGGATTCCAAACGTTAGTCGAAAAACTTGCTCTGCACTGTACCTTCAGCCACTGCATAATACATCCTTATGCTTTAGCAGTGAAAAATCTTCCGCCCGTTTTGCTGGACAAGTTAACCAACGTAGTGAATATAATAAATTTCATCCGCTGTAGTGTGACATGTACATGAGTTTTCGAAGCGTTGGGCAATGAATTTGGAGGCAAATTCGGCGTGTTGTTGTTGCACACGGAAGTGCATTGGTTATCATGAGGCAGGGTGTTGCACCGAGTGCTCGATCACCAAGAAGAAATTACAATGTTTCTTGAAAGGAAGGAGCTGCTTAAGGGTAAGGTGAACGGGTTACACGTCATGATAACAGACGATGTATTTATTTCCAAACTAGCATATCTTGCAGATCTCTTCGCAGAAATAAATGCACTGAACCTCAGCTTGCTAGGAAATATGGTTACTATTTTAACTGCTCAGGATAAGATTGCCAGTTTTCTTCGTAAAATGCAGCTTTACCAACGCAGAGCAACAGTAGACGATGTGTCGATGTTTCCAGAACTATCAATGGTGTTCGCTGGAAGAAATGAAACATGCGCTTTCACAGATGGTATAATCTGCCACTTGTCATCAGTGGTCCATTCCATCAGCAAATATTTTCCTGATTTAGCAAATCACCAAATAAATGCCAGGGTGATAAAACCCTATTCAGTGGATGAGGAAATCTTTCCGGATACTGCCATCGAGGCCAAAGCAGGATTCCCAGGAATGCGCGAAGATAAAGACTTAAAAATATATTTCCAAAGCACACCACTGGTAGCGTTTTGGAGAAATAAAGGTGGTGAGTATCCGTTGCTATCGGAAAGAGCTTTGAGAATATTTATACCATTTTGCAACAACTTACAGATGTGAAAGTGGATTTTCGACGCTGGTTTCAATGGAAACAAAAGCAAAGAGTCGAATGAACCTGGAGCACGACTTCCGATGTGCATTAGCAGAAACTGAACCAAATATACCAGAAATTGTTAGCACTAAGCAATAACAACCGTTTCATTGAGGTATATCGCCTTTTGTTTACATACAATGTTGTACCAAACCACTGTTTTTTATTTATTTATCGAGTTATTCCAAATAGTTATCAGCTCCAGTACTTAGAAGCAAACAGCGAGATGGTTATTCGTTAGTTTCCGTTTGAAACGGAAATTGGAGGCGCGGTTTAATTATAGCAAATCCCATTTGTGAGAGCCTCAAAAATGTGAAGAAGCGCCGGTGTATAGCAACACGCGTTAAGGATAAGTGTGATATCTCTTTCTAATAGCACCAACAATTCGCTTTCAGGATATCAGCAAGAATATTTGAGCGCGGTATTTAATGAAAGAAACTCATGCATTTTCTTCGCACTACAATTGGGGGCCTCGTTTATTTGCATCGTCGTAAGTAATTACATATGGTATTCACTTGCCGTAATTAAAAAGCAGTAGTTGCTAGCTAATCGGCTTTAGAAAGTTTGGTGATAACTGTTTAATGTGAACCCGCTTTGGGGCTAACGGCCTCAAAAATGTTGGGTCCCACTAGTCTAATGCTACGTCGATGAGCCAAAAATTGCTAAGGGAGAAAAGCGCTGTCATTCAAGGTGGACAAGTGCCATTTTATTCACAACCACCATCTAGCACCTACATTTAAATTTGTGGCGCATGATCTGAGGGTCACCTCTCAAGAACTTGACCTTGGTGTGATGATGCTGGACAAACTAGGTTATTTCAGACAGTCAGATTCCGCATCGAAAAGGTGTAACCAGCATGCTGATCGGTTGCGGAAGGCACTCACGGTATTCTTCCACCTTCTTGCTTATGTTCAGTACCTGTGTACATCCTCACGTCAAATACGTTATCCAGGCTTGACAGCTTTGGCCAAAGCATGAACTCGCGGCGCTGGATACCCCTCAACCTCAGGCAAGGAAAATTTTCAATGGTTTATGCCACATTATGTGCCAGGGATGACTGAAGTGGACGATACCGGCGGCTAAGTGGAGAACTTATACTAGGATGTTAAATACTGATCGACCAAGTCACGTACGCCGCCGCCTTCTAAAACTCAGTGCAAATACCAAGCCCAGAGCCAGTGGCCTGAAACTGATTTAATAATTCAGTCGTCTATTTTGTCGACGAACTTAATTCGCCTGCTGGTATGTTAACTCCGGAGCGCCCTCCTGAACTCAGTTGTCTGTACCCCTCTTATCCATGTTGATAAAGCGGTTAAACATTGAATTGAACGCTTTACAATTTGCTACATCAACAGATATTCTGGGTGATATTCAGGATAACCAGCTTCATTGGAGTTCCAACCAACACTTACGCATGTAAATGTGTGCAGACGGGTAAGTAATCCGAGTACTATTTGCTACGACCATCAACCATAACATGTTAACTCATTTTCATTTATCAACACAATCATGAAATCACATTTGTTCCACCATCACTACATTGCTTCACCGCTACGCATTTTATTTGGCCCAATAATGAAATATCCGAATTTGCAATCCCTTCTATTACCGACCTACGGGACAGGTTTACCCAATGCTTTTTACCTTTTAATCATTGCGCTATTTTTCGATTGTTCACATTTTAAATAAGGAAAATTATTTGTCATTTGTGCCGAATCAGGCCAAAGGTTGATGGCGATGCTTAAAATCAACTCTTGCATCAACAGACCACAATTACGCTGTAGGCAATAAATCAAATTGGAAGGAGAGATATTTGTGGGCATTAGATTAATAATCTATCAGCGAATGAGATAACAATCAGACGATTAAGTTGTGTTGCTTGTTGGCAAAGTCAGAAGTAGCGAGGGTACGAATTGCTTTTGTACGTACGGTTCTGAATTGCAGCGGATGATGTAGATAGCTTCACCACAACTAGCATTTGGTTTCGGAAGCTGTGCGCGAAACCTATGTGGTTGGCGGGAACGACGAAGATAGTTTATGGAGACTATGTGACCATACTCGATGAGGTGCGGCATGCTTGGTCTAGTAGAAGACCACCGTACGTCTTTGTGTAGCCACATCGGTGATATGTTCGTGGATCTCAGGAGGTAGGCGCCGATGAGAGTTACCGATAGAGATTGGTTGTTTTGTATCCAACCGACGCCTTGACCTTTTCTTATGCACCGTGGTTATAAAGTCAAATTAAAGTCCATTTACATGTTATATGTACGGTGGCAGTACTAGCCATTTATACCTTTCATTAAAGCCCTTCGGTCCCATTTCTAATGGTGTGCAATGATTTTAGCGATAACTTATGAAGCGGAATGTTATATACGCTTACATAAGGACTGCTGCATCTTTTTCTTTGTCTAGCTATATGAATATCTAATCATTCTAATAGAAAAGTGGAGGGTTATTTTGATTTAGAGAAGCGTTGTCTCTGCTAGAGTCAGTCAGGCAGTATGATGGCTGGTTCCTGAATTAGTTCTCCTGATATACCCACGACACAGCAACTAAAAGAAAAAATTTCGGTGAAATAATTGGGTCGGTAATGTTACGGCACTTGTTGTGCACCTTGATTGCGACGCACAACCTCCACGCGGATAGTAAGTTGCATTGCATCGAATTGTCATCAATTCGATTGCTGGAACAGTGACTGGTGAGGTATGTGAATGTTTGGTGTTTCCCGCCCGAAAACATAGCAATCCACTACCGGTTTTGCAATTGATTTCCTCTCTTTAGGCAGAGATAGCATGCATTCGAATTCGGAGCTTATGGGATCTTAATCGAAACATCAACCCATAAATTGTTAAGTCGCTGCGCATAACATTTGTCACAATGGTCAGTGATTATTGAAGGGCCAATATGATATACAGTTGCGTGGCTGGACTGCGAAATCTGCCGACCTGACACCTAAGCTTAATTACCCATCCGATAAAAGCGAGAACAGTAAACACCTGCAAGAATTGAAGCTGACTCTATTTAGAAAAAGATTATCATAAAGTCGAGAAATATACCGTTTTTTAACCATTTTTATATAGTATTGTGCCATCAGGTAGGTGGAGAGAGATTGAATTCTGTGAGTGTTGAGCAGGTTGAAAATGACATTTAATTGTCGATAAATGGCCAACCGTCCATGGTATATTGCTGATAAAACAGCCAAAGCTTGATATGTCCCGCCGGATGATCGGTTAGGGGTAAGCACAATTAAGGCAAAATTAGCAATATGCAATAGCGAATAACTGCAGTTTGCGAACTTACCAAGTACAGCTTTTCCGTCGGTTTTATGTACCATCCAAGATAATCGTCTGTTGTTTCCATTCAAAAATGGAGGTGGGTTGGGTTGTTTTTGTTTTTCTGCTGTTTGTTTGGGTCGTTTGGATTATGTGATATGGTTGAGTGTGGCCAGCGAACTGTCGACACGTGCTTTGAACACAGCTAACGTGGAGACTGAAATAACCGCTTCTGAGGGGGTATTCCAGTGTGGCAAACAAGCAGCGAGATGTTTCTTCGACACTTCAGCCGACAGTATTGTTCTGCCAATTTGAGATGATGACCTTTCAGTTTGCTGTTGTAACTTGGCTTCAATAGGTGATGGCTAGTATGATTATCGTTGCTCACTATTTGGGAAACCATAATTGGGTCACCACGAAAATGGCGATAACGTACACTGAAAATACCAAGCACTTGGAGGCGCTGTTCTTATGACTAGTGACATAGACCCTTGACACATTTGGTCGCCCGACTTTGTGGAAGCTCCAAAACCCTAAGATCCCGCTTTAGCCATTGGCGCCATGCTTGAACTGCATAGTCAACATATGGGCGTATATAAGCGAGAAGTATTTGGCGGAAAACCAACGTTTCGAATTGCCCGAAAGGGCTCTGTAAGAACCCCACAATTTGGATCTCCTTCTTCGATGCCTTTCCAAACTGCTGCAAGCAGTCGAGATCTACCTGGACAAACACACCGAGATCTTTTCGAGAGTACAGTGTTGCAGGTACTGGTGATGCTTTTGGTGGAGAGAAATGCCAACCTTGAGTGCTCATAGCACATTTGTTGTCACCAAAAGGCCGATGTCAGTGGTACACACATGGAACTAATGCCCATAAGTTACGAATAAACTTGACCCTAATCCTCCCCATCAGCTAATCGGAGGCAGCTTGACTCATGGCACCGATACCGATAGGAGACGTGTTCTTATTAGCTTCTTCCAAAAATTACGGATGCAATCTAAATCCTATGAATCTAATTGCGCAGCAACTAGAATAGGTTAAATTAGTCAAAGCAAATGTTAGCTTGGAACCTTATTAAAAAGGAATGAGTGCAATAATCAACAGCATAGGAACAAAAGAGCAATTCTTGGCTTTGTATTAGTGCAGTCTGTTTTTCATGAGCAGTAATAATAATAATAATCCAGCTAATTCATTATTTTCACCCAATCAGCGAGCTTAGGCTAACGTGGAAAAACACCAGACGCCGGCGCTTCAACCTTCTGGTTCCGTTGGGATGCGCACCAGTGACGAGACCAAGAAGGTCGAAACGCCGGCGTCTGCAACTTTTCCACGTTAACCTAAGCCTACTGATTGGGAGTTGCAGTGATGAATTAGGTGAATTATACCAAATCCTCACTACTAGGCCTCAGTACTATAAAATATATCCGCATAGCTACTAAGTCCTATATGGTACATAGGCGCTATGCGGAAAGTCCTAGCCCGTGAAGCTAGCCATTGTCCTCTGCACTGTTCGTAACTGGCATGGCAGTGGAAGAAGAGCCGGGCCATATCATAGACAACAGTCAATCATGCAGGTCGGTGACTGTCACCCATGGCTAAGTGGCACTAGCTGCTGGCATCCTGAAGTCATGGGGGCGGAACCCCGCAGGGGTCCGCAGGAAGGCGCACCACTGACGTGACCCATAAGGTCGAAACGCCGGCATCTGGTGCTTTTCCAGATTAGCCTAAGACTGCTGATTGAGAGTGGCGACGATGAATTAGCTGAATTATGCCAAAATCCTTGCTACTACTCTGCAATAATAAAAATACTAGTAGGGTCTATTTCTCGTGGTACCGAGAATCAGAGCCCACAAAGGGACGGATCATTAGTGGATGGAAAATCTTTTCAGCCTATTGCTTAACCCTTCTACATAGGTATATGCCGCGACGAAACTGCTTCTAGAACTAATGCCTGTACCCTAAATTTAGCGACCCCACAGTATATAACTTTCATTCTAGCTATTGTTATATATCCATTAGGTTGCTATGTGGTACAAATTTGATTTCTGTCACACCATGAAACGAGGCTTTCCAAATGTCGTTTCTTACCGATGTGCAGAAATAAACGTGGTCCAACCATCTAGACTGGGATCACTGTGCATCCAACGCGTGTTGGAGTGAAGCAGCGGCAACAATCTTTCAGAGCCAGATGAAAACTAATGAAAGGTTTACGTTTGCTATTGAGTGTGGAGTGTGGTGAGTTATAATGAATTTTACGCTTCCAGATGTTTTGGCCATAAGAGTTTTAGGCAGTTTACACACCATCCTCAGAAATCAAGCGCTCAAGTCATTGTAAACCCGTGTGTCTCATCTACTCGTTAGTCTAAGTGTTTATATTCCCGCCTGCGTTGTACGTGTCAACCCCACGATGTATACGTCCGCATTAGGTAGCCTCGATCAATGACTTGACGTGTACCAATAATGTACGCTAAACTCCAAGGTCGTACTAATTTACAACCTTTGAGAGTACATTATTAGCAATGCCCAAATGATGTGAATAATCTATCTGCTTTGGCGCTTTGCTGAAACTCTGACCTATATATTAAACATGGTTGTGAAAGATTCACTTAATGAACGCCATTAACACCCACTAGTTGTGTTTAACTTTTAAAAGTTTTTCATGTAGTATACCTAGGAGGTAACCACACCCAGGCTGCCAGCTTGTACAAACATTAGCGTTGAGCGTGCGTGCCGGCGCGGAGGTGATTAGTTTAGCTTATACGGTTCGAACAGATCAATTCATTGGTGCAGCCTACTTAATGTGGTCGCATACGTCGTATGTTGCACATTTACAATGCAGGCGGTAAGATGAACTTTTGGACTAGCAACTAGATGAGACACATGGATTTGCAATGACATCACCGCTTGATTTTTGCGGATGACGTGGAATCACTGCCTGAAACTCTTATGGCCAAAACATTTGGAAACATAAAATCTTTTTCGATTTCATTTCCTTCTGAAAGATTGCAGCGGCCCTTTCAGTGTAATACAGGCCGGATGCGCCTTGATCTCATGCTAGATGGTTGTACCACGCTTCTTACTGCACCTCTTAAACTATGCCACAAGCGAGCTCAGTTTAAATTTCGTATTCTATGAAGACAATATAAGATATGGTAGCCATCAGTAAAACGTCAAATCACCCAACACGGTAAAACAACTTGTTAAGGCTTACATATGATCAACGCCGTTAAGCAGGCTCATTTGAGCCTATATCGTCAAGCCATGCAAAAATATTACAAAGGGTCACGACTTCTGTGTCTCGTTTCCTGTGACATCGATCTCGGAGTGTTGAGCGCTATGAGTTTAGATATTTTGTCGTATAAAAAATTGACAAACAACCGGATCAGCACCTCTGCGGTGGCTTTTAATACTTTCGACTCTTCCATGTTTCCGCAAGTGTCCGACGCTTAGGTAAGATTACCTCTGGAATACGCTATTCAAGACAAACAATTCTGGTCCAAGGAATACCTCGTCACCTACGATATTTCACGGCAGTGGCAAACAGGTAAGGGACCTAGTCGCTTTTGTACACACAAATATCTCAGAACCATTAGATGTACTTTGACCCTCACAGGCTCCTGCGGGTTATCTCCTAAGGGTGTAATGAAGCCTAGTAATGTTCAAATCATGTTTGCCGCCATCTTCATAAGTCCAGTTAAAACACCGCACATTGATTTAGCTATACAACGCAACCAGCTGGAGCGTCGCTGAAACTTTATGAACTTTCGAGTGCCTGAGTTATGGCACGCTATTCCAACTCACGTCATTTATATTCACAGGCGACCGCACTTTTAAAGTGTTGAGTGGATTGCTAATTTTGCATTAAGTGAAACCAAAAGGACGCGCTCTATTTCAATAAAACACAACAAAAGTTAGACACTACTTGTAGAAAGAGCTAGAAGGTACAGGCACCTTGACGATCTCATCAAATATTCTGTCTTGGGGGATGATACGCCACACACAATCAGAACGTGTGAAACCCTAAACATTTACACATCAAACTGGATAGTTTCTTTGATCTGGAAGTGGTATTAATTATGTTCTCATCCAACACATCACCGAAGGAAATATTACAGGACGGACCAAAATCTTTAAAAAACCTAAATTCGACATCAATGTTCACCCACGCAAAAGCACGATATTTGCCTTGTGTATTGATATGTTTCTATTTCGGGAACAGTTTCTTGTACTCTTGTTCAGACCATGATGGGAATCTGTGAAGTAATTACCCTGTTACCCAGTATAAACCACTGTTCCCTTGTTCCGTCGGTGCAGGATGAATTAATAAATTCGACTCACTGTGAATTATTTTCCTTGCCACCAATCTTCCTGTTCGGAGAGACGAAGTAAAGTATAAACCTGGCAATTATCGATTTGAGTCGATTTATCGAGTTTATTGATTTTAATTCTATTAGTTCCCGAGCTACATATCACAGCCTAATCCAGTAAAGCACCAGACGCTTTTCGCCCTATCGAGACTCGTCATTGGTGCGCATTCTCTCGCTCCTCTACTGGGGATCGAACCCATGACCGCTCGAGGTAGATACCAACTGGCCAGCAGCATGATCCACTAAGCCATGGGGGAAGTTGGCTGAGCTACATAATTTCCAAGCAACCTGGGATATAGCACCACTTGTTTTCCACAGTCACTGCAACTCATGTAGCCCAGTCGAGGTCCGTATGTCTTAGTGGCCTAAGCTGCTGGCTAGTTGGCATCTGCTCTAATGGTCATCGGTTCGATCCCCATTGGGGGACCGAGGGGATGCGCAACACTGACGAGACCCAATAGGGCGAAACGTGTCTGGTGCTTTTCTGGACTAGGCTGTGCTATGAAGAATAAATTTTTTTGGAGATGCCACTTCTGTTTGTGTGTTCCAATTTCTTTGTTGCTGGGGCACAAGCGACATAGGCTGCATCACAAGCCGTTTATCGGAACATATACGAGAGCGTCATCCAGTGTGGTTGGGTGGTGGAGTAGACAAAACCTGCACCACTGCCATTTTCACAAACCTGGTAGTTACTAATCACCCGATTGTTATCACAAAGCCTTTTCGCTCGATCTAACACGTTAGGGGCGGTCGATCCAAAGTGACCAAATGCCGCATACTTGCAACGGCTGAAGCGATCGCTATTCGCCTTAACCACCACCGTCTATGTATACGTATACAAACAACTGGTGAGGACTCTCTCTCCCGCTGACCATCTGTCGTGCAAGCAACGCTCGCTGCGACGAATACAATCACTTGAACAAGTCGAAACATGATTGCCACGTCTACTTACTACTAAATTCTTACTACCCGCTGTAAGCTGTTCTAGCTAGCTAAATGGGTTGTTCTTGGCTTGATGATGATTCACCGAAAACGAAATTGTTTGCTTTACTGACTTTACTTAAGTGAAACGGGAATTATTCACCATCTGAGGCTCCTTGTTTGTAGAAACGTTTTTGCATCGCCATTCTAACACAGTTGCTAAACACTCAATATGTTGCTCTGAAACCGAAATAATGCGCCCGTTTTAATATCGGATATTTTCATGGCTTTTACTATATGCTTGTATTATGTGACCTACAATTTCATTGACATTTGGCTGGTAATCTTTTTCAATTTCCAAAGACATGTGTACCGTTAACGCTTTTCAGTCATCTAACTAATGCAGTCCAACATGGTGTTTCCAAATGAAAGTGGTCATCTCACCTATTAACAGCGTAGCAAAGGTATTTTGTGTTTAACTAGCAGACGCTTAACATGTTCCATTAGGATGGCTCCGGTAAAAGGGCATTATCAACTCAAAATTTGTCTGTGTCTTCGCTGTTCACAAATATATCACGTGCTGACAAGCGCGCGGCATATGCTTCTGATCCGTGAGTACATCGCAGTAGGAAAGACACACAAAATATCATGAAATGTACAGAAATCGCCATCTTTGAAGCCTGTCAAACCAATGGAAACCTCGAACACAAAGTGCCAAGATAAAACTAGACATGCAGAGCTTGTTTGTAACCGCGTCAGCATGCCGCATAGAGACGGACGCAGTCAAAAAACTGTACATGCTAAAACTGAGCACTGTATACACGGACAAAAATGGCCACGGGGCCTGTATCAACGGTTCAACGAAAGTGACTGGCAGCCGATCCAGCATGCATCAACATACAATGATTTTTGAAATCCAAATCCACAAATAGACTTCTATATTCTGTGGGTCTCGTACGCTTGCACACTAAAGCAAGAAGCATTCTTAATAAGCTAGGTGGCTTCGAGTTTGCAGGTTTCATTAAACTGGGACATCATAATGGTCAACGAAATATGGCTGAATAACTAGGTCACTGATGCCGCGATATGTATATCACTCCGTAGAAACGACTGACCTAGTAGAGGAGGCGCAGCAATTTTTTATTACCCATAAGACTTATATTTTGATCTTAGCGTTGTACCACCAACCCTACTTGCCCGTTCACTTTGATGCCTTCCACGTCTGAGATGTAGTGATGTGAGTTTAGTAGCCCGACAAAGTCCACACTGAAAATGTATCACAACCTAGTTGAGGACATGAAGTGTGTCCCAACCATGTCATTAAGTCAAGTCATTTTGCTTTGGAGCTTCAAGTCGCAAGTCCTCCAACTAGTGACTTTCTTCAGAGAACAATTCAAAACGGATTTGCATGAAGCAAGGAGTCCGTGTTCTCCGATATAACTATGTCCTTGTTCCCAGGGCATTTAGGACATTGGATGAACCATATGCATTAAGGTTGTGGGTGGTTTATGCGAGTAGTGTAATTTTTGTAGAAAGTAGAATCCACGATTAAACTTCACAATACTCTACCTCGACGGGAATCGAACCCCGGATGTACGGATTACCGGTCCGCTGTTCTACCAACTCAGATACCGAGGACTGACGACCAGGTGCGCAATTTAATACACGACTACTGCTTGGTTCGCAACGTATTGCCAATAAGTTCACATTATCTGTCCTGGTATTGCAGATTGGCTCACGCATTCGCCACTTCCCAATGAACCAAAGTATCTGTCCTCAAGATGTTCAAAGTGCGATGGTAAATTTAGGTTTTTGGTGGTTTTTGTGAGTTTACCAACACGGAACTAGTAGTTGATATCGTAGCTATGTGTGATCAGCTACGGCGAAATGATCATGCCATGCTGCTGTTCCGATATATCTGCTATACGGAATACGTCAGTAGAAATGCCGAAGATATCACGTCGTCACACATTATGACATCCCGTCTGACCAGGGTTAAGCAACAGCTGTCAACCAATTATATATGCATACAACCAAGTAACCATCGGTTCTGCAATGCCCATAACTTACAGTTCCTTTAGTGAACTTCTGTGAGACACTCTATCAAAGGCTTTTTGCATACCAGAAACAAGATTACAACACTTCTTTGTTTATGGCAGCCGTTGTGTGGTTTAAAATGTCTGTCTGGCAAGTTTGGCAGGATTGACCTTGCATGAAGCCGTGTTGCGATTTGCTGATGACATTAGCCTTGTACAAAAAGAAAAGTAGTTCACCTTTCATAACACTTTTCACTATTTTAGATAAAATGGGAGTGTGATTGATGGGAAGCAAGTTTTTGTCCACATGGGTTTCGCCAATTTTGCGTCGCGGGATAACGACAGAAGTTTTTCATTTGAGTAGTATATACTCCGCTGTTAAAAGTGAGTGTAAAGATTTTGAGCGAAAGTAGTGACAAGTCACTATCTCCGCTTTTTGTTAAACGAACAAAAATCCCAACAGGCGCAGCGCAAGTTGAGGAGCATAAGCGAGAGACTTGACGAGTGATTTTTGACATAGTGAATCCCACTGTGCATAGGCTTCCATTGTTGTGCGGCATGAATAGTGCTGGTGTGTCTGCTGATCCATAGACCACTGATTCGGCAAAATAAGCACTGGAAGCTTCGCAGATATCACCTGGTGCGTCGTAGTATGTTCCATCAGGCGTTGTGATAAAATTGCAATTGTTACTGCAACTCGAACCCCGGGGCACGAAATAGTTTGGCAAGCTCAGCTGTCCAGAGCATTTTACTCTTCTAGAATAACGGTTTTATCATTTTGATGCCTTTGTTCTTTGATGATCTTGGACTACGCTATGAACAGCGTAAAGTCAGCAGTTAACCTGAATTTCCGCCGAATCTTATGAAGGTTTCCTGCTGCCTTTGACGTTTTGCGATCGGAGGTATGTAGTTTGGTGAGCACCTTTTAGCTGTACTTCCGAATGGATTCAGGAGCCAATTATACTATTGAGCAGGTACTTCGCTTGTTGAGGACATGAAGAAAAACGTAGTTGTCTCAATTCATCATACGAACCAGATCCTTGAAGGGGTTACACTTGAAGGACTGAACAAACGATGATGCATTGGGTTCTGTACATCGACCATGCGTACTCTTCAGCGACATTTGACCATATGATTATCGCCACCCTCCTGTAAATGCATCAAGAACGTTAATACTGATTGCAGGGTGCCCAGCGAAAAAAATGGGATCCAGAGTACTTTCACTTCCAGTAGGTTGAGAGATGTGTTGATGATAGCCATTCATTTGGGTACAGAAGAGAAGATTTTGGCATTTCAAAGGAGCGCTTCCCATGGACCATGAAATTGACAGCAGATTGAAATCACCTCCAATAATCTTATGTATGTAGACTTGCGTCACGTTCTAATGCAAACGACAAAAGCTAAAGGATCTCTTGGCTACAGTTTGGCACGCTGTATACACATTCCATAGGCAGCTGCTCCTACTTAACATATATCGTAAGCCATAGTGTCTAGTGGACATCATTCAACATTGGGTGCTCTAACGTTGCTGCTGTGAACGATTTTTTCAAACAAATTACACAGCCACCACCTCGACGACTAGGCTGATTTTGCAGAAACTTGCAGTATCCAAAAATAGTTAGCTGATTGTCAGACATGTCATCATTGCACCAAGATTCAGGTATAAATATGTTATCAGGATTATTCGCCAAAACAAATGAGCCTAGTGTGTGAATCTTAAAGTGAAGAGAACGAATTTTTACCAAGAATATTGCAATAATTGTGTGATAATGGGAAGATTGGTTAGGATGCTTTTAAGCGTTGGAGTCTCAAGTCATGCGCATGGATGCAGGCTAGCAAATGTTGAAACAGATTGTGTATTGCCAACGGTGCAAAATGATATGGAGGTGGCCACAGCAGAGGGGGTTGAAACTGAGTATGTCCCTCTAGAACACTGTTCGCCAAAAAGTGCTCATAATTGTTGTAATAGCTTATGGGAGCTGGAGAATTGTGTCATCTGTTTCATGTGAGTGATAAGTTGTTGAGTACGTAAGGCACTGACAGGAGTCAGTGGGCAGCATTCATTTCCATCATTGGATAAAACCCGCTTACCTACGCCCGATACACAAGCATTTACTAGAAGCGGTTGAGGCATAATAGTGTTAATCTACACATCACCACTGGCATAATCCGTGTGCTTTGTTGATGGAAGCAAAAATTGGTGATACCCAATTACACCGTGTGTAAGGTGTAAGTATCGTGCAACGTCTTTTGTGACTTTATGACCAATGGATATATGTCTATTTAAACAAACTGATGATACAGAGTCACCCAATGACTTTTGCAAAAATAATCTAGGTCAACCGTCCTTCTATTCTCGATCAGTCTGACTGGAACCGTCGATAATCTTGATTAGCTTGGATACTGGCCAGAGCACCGGTTCCGCATGCAACCGGCAATTAGCAGATAATGTAGTTGTAATTAGCTGACCCCATTGTTGTCACTTCGCTTGCAGGAAACAGCATTTGGAAAGTCTATGTGACCGCCAGAACTGATTATCCATGAGAAAGCACCATCCATATCACTAGCTTTGTAGACTGATCGTTTTGGGATTGGTTATCTTCGCATGCTTAACTGTGGACTGCGGTCAAGTGGAGTCTTCCAGTACTTAATTTTGCATCTGACCTCGATCTGAACTCCGAAGTGCGAGAATTAGGTGTCTTACCGGACATAGCACCTAATACAATGGAGCGGTCCGCATATTCATGTGTACCATTGTGAATTTCAAAAAACAACGTTACTATTCTTCGCATTCTCCCTATTTGCTGCAAGCGGAGTATTATTCTCAAATTTGTGGTAAGCACTAAGTGGAGCAATATCAACTGGATGCGGGAGGCCAGATGGCTGTTTGGTATTCTGGTTCACCTCTGACTTTCGCCTCATTATCTCTTATTATAACGGTATTGGTAGAATCTTTAAACGTTGAAAAGTCGTATTAAGCACAATGGGATTGTGTTTGTGAATAAAATGTTTAGCAATTAGTTAATTTTCATGCTGGAAATGTGTGAGATATGCGTAGCGCATCAAATCTCTGCATAATCTGATGCAACCGAACCAAGGAGCTTGCAAACAGGATGCAGTGAGACGCACTTTCTGAGCAGTTATTCATGGTAAATTGTGCGACACATTAAAATCACAGCACTGCATATACAGCCTACTCGATTGTGTATACCGGTCGAAATGGAATCTATTAACACATTGCATTTCGTGAGGCTCATTTTCTCAATATTTGTGGGTGATTCAACCAAGGCAGCTAGACTCTGCATAAGTCGAAATATCAATGTCAGGATATCAACTATTAAAGCAAGCTCAGCATCTGCAGTTTCTGCCAGGGATGGACCTATTTTAGGCATTATTCTCAGGTCAGCAAAAAGTCCGAAGGAATTTCCAACAGCGCCTACACTGCTTTGGGCATTTGCTTCGTTACTGCTTCCAGAAGTTGTGTGGAGTACATTAAATCGTTACCTCAGCTTATGAACTTAAATGGAATCATCCTGGCCCATAATGCAATCCAAGCTGCTATGACAGCCACCTGTCTATGAACATCAGATGTCTATGGAGACCAGCGGAAAACATCTCCAAGGTGCTTTTTGAGTAACGTCCCTATGCATGTACCGGAACAAGGCGCCCGCTTTTTGTCGGTCCCTTGAGTAGTCGCCGTACGTCTTTCTTCATGCAGCGTGTCTTTGTTGTAGACTTGATAATGAAACCGAAAGTAAAATAAATTTTCAAATCCAAATGAAGTAGGAACACGACGCGCTTCCTATGATCTTTCCATCAGGAATGCGTGGTCGATCCACGTTCGAGCTCGGTGTACTATTGGCTTGTTGTATGAGCCAAGTCAGCAAGTACACACCACGTCGTGGTCAACCAAACAAGACCCACGCGCGTTGCACTAACAGACCACGCTGAGGCGGCCAAGTGCAGTAATAAAACTAAAAGTAAATTGTAGTCTAGGCATAAAGTGGGAGCGACACTAAAGTTGAAGAGGAATTTAGTACCAGTAATGAACAACGAAAGGAACTGAAGAACAATTGAACAAGGAAGTAAAGGGTGAAAGGAAAGATTCGGAGCTGCAAGTTGAGGGCGTCAATGCGACGTTTAAACTCTATCACCGCGGGTGACAATACAACGTCCTTGGGTAGCGCATTCCAGGAATCTATCACTTTACGTGACAGTGTGTCAGCTCAAATCCGATCAGATCGGAATTTGTGCAACTTCAAGGGATGCCTACGAAGAGTATACAACTGAGCAGGA
Source organism: Dicrocoelium dendriticum (assembly GCA_944474145.2). Lineage (NCBI taxonomy): Eukaryota > Metazoa > Platyhelminthes > Trematoda > Plagiorchiida > Dicrocoeliidae > Dicrocoelium > Dicrocoelium dendriticum. The sequence continues at coordinate 13,427,520 of OX104067.1, read as the reverse complement.
TGAAAAAGCCAGGATAGATCTGGGCTGATCTGCCTTGTTACCTTGCGATGCTTATTAGATCATCACGAAGTCGGCGAAGTGTAGTGAGAACATTTTTAACTTGAGCAACCATTTGGGGTAGGTATGGTGCCACAGAACTCGGGCAATTTCGGTACCATTCTTCAAAACCCGTTCTACCACCATCGTATCACAAGTCAGACAAGGAGGACAAGCCTGGAAGTAGTACTCCGCGTACGGTCCAAAAAAGGCCGTAAACAATTTAAAAACCGTTTCTTCCTTTAGCATCCCAAATGATCTACTGGTCATTCAGAGGGTTCGGAAGCCCATACTAGTTGTTCGTTTCTAGTTCTTGCTGGATTAGATTTCCGGAGCTAATGTTACGCTTTTGTCAACTTGTTTGGACACATGAGGTAATTCGTTCCCGCCAAGCATGTAGTGCGCCGTCGAGCCATTTGATCCTACGAGAATAACTAACATTTGGTGTGGTTTATTTGCCTCTGCCACAGCACGGACTGATCAAGCAGTTTATCGAGAGCATGTGGCAAAGCTTGGGAGACACCAGGGTCGCTCACTGTGCACCAGAAAATCGATGCATCCGCGAACATGAGGGTAGGAACGCCAGCAATTCCGAATTTTCGTTAACGTACGTAGCGTACACCAGCGGACCAAGCAATGAGCTCTTTGGAACGCCACTCAGAACAGTTTGTCGAAAGGAAAGACTAGTGTCAAGAAATGCTTATAGCCACTGACCATCGAGATGAGACTAGACTTTAACGTTGCTCCATATTTTGTTTGCCTCAATGATCCATTGAGCTATGCTTCGTGGTGCTTATTTGCACGTTCAGAACTACTCGTATCAGATTGGTCAATGGTTAGAGACCAGACAAAGTCAGTCTCCTGACCCACTAAGTTGGAAGTCGGTGTGAGGGTGGCTCCTTACTCCGTAAAACGGGAGCTCTGTAGCCTAATACCAAAACCCGCTGCCTTGGGGTAAGGCTTTTGAACAAATGGCTTTGGTTGAGAACCATAATCATTCTCTTGTCTAGGCCTGGGTAACCTGTCAGTATCCACCCAACGCAGTATACCATGACTTTGCTTCTAAAAATCTCTTGATGCTCTGACCGTCGAAGTGGATAATATACGGCTCCTTATCTGCCGCATCGTGTAGGGTGGGTAGAGGTTTGCATGCTACTGCTCAGGCCTTCCCGCCTTCTTATTCCCCTCCTTGCGTTTTTCCATCCTCAGGTACCCGCTCCAAGGTCATTTTGTTTCCACCGCTTTAATTCACCCCATTAGTGGCCCTTTACCACCTTGCTTCAGTAGTCCCTTGTCTACTAGTTGGCCTGCATGGGGTGGGCACACCGACTCCAGCGACGTGTTTTGTTAGTGCGCCAATGTGCAGTTGGAAGAAGAGGAGGGGAACCCAAGCAAGGATTTGATCAAGAGAAATCCAAACACCCTCTCCGAAGTTGGCATCAGTTGGTGCGTTACGACTGTCTGGCTAGGGTCCCATAAGAGATGAACACGTTTGGATGGACAAACTTGCTCATATGGCTTGGGGCCGACCCCAATGGCGTTTGTGTTCCGAGATTCTTTATCCATCCCCCTCCTCTTTAGGTTCCCCTGCAATTCCGATCTCACACAAAAGGCATAATGTAACATTTAACATTATATTAACTGCTTTTTTAAACTTTGTGTAGTGTACCTTGCCCAAGGTGAGGTACCTTCCCCATGGTGACATTCCCGACTGTTGACATAGTGAACGTGCTCTCCTCTGTCACAGAGTGTCATGTCTTCCTCTTCACCTAACGCAATCATCATTCATTCGAATTCGATTAACTCCCTGTCTTCACTGGGCATAATTTTACGGAAATATTTCCTACGGAAAGTGCCTTGTGCCATCAAAAGATTTTAGCGCGCCTCGTGCTTCTATCCAGAAGCTCAACGCAGTTGTATTTAATATTTTTCACGGCTGTGATACTCTGATTGATCAAGGATTCCCCGTGCTAGCTGATGATTTTAGAACTACATCCATAGGATCATTTCTAAAGAAGCTAAGACTCAATCAGCGAAATCAATTGCATTTGGATTACCGCTGGCACCTTTTGCCGGCATTCACCGACGACAAGCCTATTCCAGCGGCTATGTCCTACAGCAACCGGCGTGAATCAAAAGCTAGCCAAACTCTTTGTGCGTGTGCCCTCGTCGTGCACACTCACTTACGTTAACCGACGTCGAGAGTGCGACTGGGACAAAGAACGCGTGCCACAATCGCAATCTACCTAACGTGCCCAGACAAGGACAGCGTTCGTTTGCAACAACGGTCCATGGTGGGGTTGATTCCACCTAACCGCAAATGTAACCAGCTGTAATGTACAAGCAAGGTAAAACGGGCTATTATTCGCACATTTTGTGACCATCCATTCCACCCCCTCTGTGCTCGTTTAAAACGACCACAACACAAAAGACAAATGAAGCTGACTGATTCGCTCTGGTTTTACTAAACATGCAGAACAATCCCAATAGTAAAGTGTATAATATCACTCGTGAAAAAGTTTAAATACTGACTGAAACAGGCCAGCAGATGGCGAGCTTCATGACTTTACCATTAGGATCCAACAACATCGACCTTGTTATACATCAAATCCCTCAGAGTGCTGCCCCTAAATCGAAGGCGTAAGTCAGGCTCCCTAACCGCCCGACGGCATCTGCACCACCTATTCCGACAATTACTAACCCTTTAAGTAGGCAAGCCACATCCAACGTGGATGCTATTAACTCATTCCCAGATGCCAAACCTCAAGTTAGGCACAATCCCGATACCGGCAGTCAAGAGCCGGGTAACACACACGTCGATCGCCTCGATAAAATACCTAGACACCCGTACCTCCATTATCTGGACCAAGCGCGAGCGATGCGACGCCGTTTTTCTAACATTATTTAGTGCCTGCCATATAATGCAAGTTAGCACTCACAACACTTAAACCAACATTGGCTAAACAAAACCACTGTATGTTAACGGTCGTGTGCATCAAGTTTCCTGAGTTCCGATGTAGCACAGTAAAGGGCAGTTTGGTAGATGATCGCAACCGTTGGAATTCCAAATGTGATGGGATTGGTATTCTGCTTGACCTAACTGGGCCACGACGTGTAGCGCGTCACCCAAATTCATTGCGCTACGACGAACCCCGGTTTCTTCGAGTAACATTAAATTCAATTAAGGAGACAGAGATATTCATACTGTCAGCAGCTCCTCTTCGTAACTCCTTGAGCGGGGTACGCCTACTACCAGATACTGCTTGGAAAGGACGGACAAAGAAAACCATGGCGACTCTTCTACGAATAAAAACGAGAAAGCGTATTTGTCCATGAACTACTTTGTTCCTGAACGACTAGGCCCCCCTGAGCATGAAACGCGAAAACATGACCGAGAGCACTGGTACTACATCCGCAGAGCACTCTCTGGACCATGTTAATACTAAATCACTAAGGAGAATTCCTTCATCTCCAAACTACAAGGGCTGCGGTCCAAAAATTTTGAAATCGTGCTACACACCGAAGAAATGACAGAAGTCCTAATGGATAGCTGGTTAAAGCAGCGCTTCAGGTTACCTAGCGAGATTAGGCTAAAGGTAGCAGATGCATGGCCACTATTTTTCAGTACTTCAATGGAACATGCAACCTCAGAAAAATATTCGTCTTCACAATCCTACAGCGTTGTAGACAACATGTCATTAGCTACACCTGATGGGACTGGATGACATACGACAGAACTCGATCTGAAATGCCCCGTGCTAACATGCAGAATGCCTGACAATCAAGAATCCATGAGTCACGGAGAAAACGATTAGCGGCCGACCCGACGAACTTTGGTTTAAAACTAAATACGAACTTGTTGTCCACCAACACACTTCTACCATCAAAACAGTATCATATTTCCATACTAACACTCAGGATCTATTTAGTAACTTGGCTGAACATAGAGAACGTCAAGTGTCACAACCGCTATTTCTCATTATGATTACGGAGACCTGGTTAAGCTATGAGGTAGTATATTCTGAAGTCAGTTTACCTGGTCTGTCACTGTTACGAATGGCTGAGCTGTAATAGGGCGTGGTGTAATTCAGTATTATAAGGTTACCCTCTGATGTGAACATATTGACCACCTAGAGATCCGTGCCCCAGATGCGTTTTGGTGCCGACTATGATTGCGGAACAAAGACACATGTAGTACAGCTGGGATTTACAGTCCACCAAACTCTACGTGTGAAATGGACTCCAAACTGCACCACATTCTTCAGATTGCTTTGAGCTCGGCGTACATTCACATTCTCATCGCACGCCACTTTAATGTGAACGGTCTGGAAATAAGGAAGACCGATAGCATGCAGTTCAAAGTCTGTTTGCAAGAGGTAATTTCCAGCTCTTCTCTGTACAACCACCTGACCTCTTCCACCAGGTTTCGAACTGATAACAAGTCGACGATACTTGACCGCGTGCTCACCAACGAAAAACTCAGTTGACGGAATAATTAAAAGCATACCACTGGGTCGCAGTGATCATGTGACTCTACCTTCTATCTATTGTTGCAAAATATCCTGAGGAAGATGATTCTAAAGGTTATGCGGTCATGCACTATAACCTGTTATCTGCGCTCATAAAATAGGCATCTTGGACCTTCTCAACTGAATGCCTCCGAAATCGCCCAGGACACGGTAACAAGGACATTCCCTACACTGGTAACGCACGCGTCTGACCAGAATTCCTTCCATCTTCAAAGGAGAAAGAAGTCATTTCTGAGGAGCAGAACATGTAAATACATGTCGTTGTCGGCCTTCGCATGGAGAGCTCACAAGGACTCCTCAAATCCCAAAAGCTGGACTGCCTATGTGCTACAGCGCGATTTCTGTGTGAATTTGAGCCACGAGGAGGTGACGCATTAGCAGCAGTTAATGAAGCGATACGGCACCAAACACAAATTCTTAAGCAGGCATGTTTATCGCCTTCGTAAAGTGCAACGAGGAATTTCAGCACTGAGCACGACTGACAGGTGCACGCGATCATCAGCGGAAGTAGCCGATCTCTTATGGTTCCATGATTCACAAACCCTCCAGAGAGTAACGGGCCCAACGGTTATCCATGTTTCTATTTTCTGGCTGTCAGATTTGTCCAATATGACTATTGCTGAAGAAACTGTGTTAAAGAAACTGTTGTCCCTGCGTATCCACAGCTCTCTTGGTGTCGATAACATTCGACCGAGGGCTTTACAAATAGCAGCCAGTGATCTGGCAGAACGTCTGACTATATTCTATCAGCGCTCTATTGAGGAGAACCATAGTCCAAAAATATGGATGGGAGAGTTTATCACTCCTATTCATAAGTGAGGTAGGCACACCGATTTAACTAATTGCAGTCCTATAAAGCTACTCCTTGTGCTTTCCAAGTTTATGGAGTTCATCATGGCTGATGCGCTCATGCAATATGTGGAAAATTACAAGATGATAGAACCACAGCAACATGGCTTCCAATAAAAGCACTCATGCACTATGAACTTGCAGTTGTAAGCAATAGCTGGACTTAAGTAGTTGATGGTGGAGCAGGAATTGATGTCATTTACTTGGACTTCTCAAAAGCGTTTGCTTGCTTTGACCACCGAATTCTCCTCCATAAACTTCAGCTCTAAGGTATTAATAATCCACTGTTACTTTGGATAGGCAATTACCTGCACGTAATTGGATTGCAGTTCAGAGTACGCGAAACCATGCCCGCTGCAACTGAGATGGAGTGCGGTGTACCACAAGGCTCGGTGTTAAAGCCCCATCTATTCCTAATTTTCATAAACTCTCTGGCAAGGAAAATTACTTCCGATTTTCTATTCTTCGCGTATGATTTCAAGTTATGGCGAGCGATCAAAGAACCGATCGACCACGCAACGCTCCAGTGTGACCTCAACACGATTTTAAATTGGTCAGTTCTGAGTACACTACCGTTCAATGTGGAAAAATGCCACGCTGTTCAAATGCGTCATAGGCAAGACTACATGTATGGGCTTGGGTCAAGTGTGTTGCAGACAACTTCCCAAGAACGCGACTTTACTGTACTCATTGAAAATGGCCTTAACTGTTCAAAGCAGTCAGAGTTGGCTGCGAAGAGAGCCAACCAACAGCGGAGAGCGTTCGGGAGTTTCGATCCATCCATCTTACGTGCGCTCTCACCATGAATACGCCATCCAAGCCTGGCAACACTGGTTGTATCACGACTTAAAGCTGCTATAGAAACCACGACACAAGGAACGTCAACGTTTCTATGCAATGGAGATGCAGGTGGACGCAGTTCACGCAACTGGCAAGCTAATCTATCATCAAAACTTCCGTAGTGGAAGAAGGAAGTGGTCAGTTCTGTGTTACCAGCTGTCGGGGAAAATTCTGCACGCAGCATGTGGCCATAGGCTAACTACAATGGTATTGCGTCAAATTTGTTTTCAACAGTTTTGCTCAACCCTAGAAGGAAAAAAAGAGTGTGATTCGCACCATAAAGCTTTGATGTCGAGAAACAGTGGGGATATCGGGTCGCGATGCGCCATAGCAGTTATGTTCGCAATTGACTCTTTTAAGGCTTCGAGAGCAGCGCTATAGCAGGAAAAGCGAATTTCCTGTGCTTACCTGGGAGATCAGTGGGGAAGGCATAAACTATACAAATTTAAGTGAAAAACGGCGGTTAGAGTAATCAACGCTGCCAACAGTTCTCTGTTTTTTTTAAGGATGGGGTTTTGGGTAGTCCATAATGGTTTCAACAGCACCATTCGGTGGCACAACACCTGAAGATAAGAGTGCGCAGTCAAGGAAACTGACAAAAATGACCAAACGCGAGCACATTTTTGCATTGAGCTTCACCGCATGTTGAAATAATCGGTCAAACATTTTCCTTGCGTGAGGCAAATGCTCACGGAATTAAAAGCTTGCGAATAAAATCTTTTTGCCATACACGTAGGTGTATTCTAAGCCAGGACAAACTTGGTCGTTAAGGCGACGAAAGTTTGCGCGGCATTCTTAAGTATAAATTGTATGCGCTGAAACTTGAACGAGCTAAACTACGTCGTCACTGCAGTTTTGGTAAAGTCCGCCTCGTATATCCGAAGTTGGTAGTATACTTGAGCCAAGTCAATTTTTCCAATGCTACTAATGTCTGTCTTCCCTGCGAGGCTAGCCGTAGGATCAGTAGCTATCAAGCATGGTAACAATTTTAAGGAACCATAGTCTCCAATGAACGAAAGCCTCCTACGACCATTTACGAGACTATGCGTAGTGGTGACGCTCATGGACATTTGGATGGTCTGACAATACCGGGCTGAAGTAGTTAGTCTAGATCAGTTCAAACGCACGTATGTTGACTAGGGTGAGTGGTCTCGGTCGGGCACACTTTAGTCAACCATACGTGGATAGATGATGAGGCACCTATATCTTGACTGGTGAAAGCTCTGCAGATGGTATAACCAGCCGTGGATGCATGGTGAGGGGGGCTCTCAAGTCTGAAGGTACGTCAGCGCTTCGGTACACGGGATTGATTATAACCATCAGAACACCTGTAAGAATACTTTCAACATATAAGTTATTACGGTTGTCTAAAGCTTTTTAACCATCAGCAACAACCACAATCCAACATGGCAAAGAAACAATTCTACTAAATGGGAAGATACAAGAGCAACCTTGAAAACCCACTGAAAATCTCGCCGATGGTTTGGCATACAGGTTCATCTTATGCGGACCGTAAAAAACAATTAGCGATATGTTCGCCGCAAGCAGGTTACACGTGGACTTAGGATGTTTGCTGTTTACGTTCGCAGGGATAACGACCGTTTACTTTGCGGTGTCGAAGAGGAAAGTGATGCGAGAACGCCGGTCTTTAAGATAAAGTAAACGATTTGTTTTATGGATGGTTAATGTTTTGGGACCGCTAGTAGGAATGCTATTCGGTTACCCTGAGGCAGCTGAATAATGTGTAATGCAGCGAGACCGGTAACGTCGAGCTTTTCCACCATATTGGCGTCGATACCAATACAATTCTTCTATGGGTTTGGTACTTTAGACTTAGATAATATCGAGACAATGTTGCGCTTTCGTGCCGAACCAGACTTGCTTTTTCACGGGCAGACGAGAAATATTGAATGGTAACCAAGACGCGGTCATTTTCTAAGCGGGATGCACCCTGACTCCATGCCTTCACTGTTCCTAATTGGCTACAACTTAGTGCAATTTCCTTGTCTTGAGGGTCAGTTTGGTTTGACTACTGAAAGCACGTGCAACAACCTTTTAATCGCTAAGAATACGTTACCGAAACTACTGGCCGTGCCACAAAAGACCTGCGAACGCACCATTTGCTGGGATGTTTATTGCTTTAAGGGATTTCTCTGGAAGCAAAGACATCATTAGCGGCAACAGCTCTAATGATCACGCAAGCCACAGCTGCTTTCCCTAATCTTAGTCAGAGACTAATGGACTACCAGCACGGTAAATATTGCAAAGCAAAGTCGACGGTCTGCAAATTCACAGCTACTTCCCACTCAGAGGTTCCAGCTGAGCCCGTGCGCCAGGCTGTGACACTTTTGAAACCGCGTAATTCATCGTTTCACATTTCTTTTGCTTAGGTATGCAAAGCAGAATACGCTGAACAAGCATATGCATCGAGAAAGGAAGGTTTAGGACAAACTTTTGTACCTCAACCGGTCCGGTTGCTTATTCCTACTTTTGAGCTTCATCTCGAAGATAGCAACTTAAATTCTGGGCTGCGTTCCATGAGATCAGGAACCCCCTAGGTTAACAAGTTTGTATTACAAAACCTCTCATGTGCTACGTGCACAGTAATAAACAACAGCAGCAATGCGATAAATATATTAAGTAGAAGCAAGTTACAAATAAATGCATCTGAAAATGATATAAAGGGGCGAAGCCACAAAAATACACGACAACAATAGTTTCAACTTCGGGTACGCGGATCGTGGTCACCAATTTATAGGACTATTAAATGCCAGTTCAAGGCGCAGATATCAGAATATAAATAAAGTCGAACATCGCAAACTATATTCGAGGGGCTACAAGACGTGGGCTGGTGAAGCGAGACCAAAATGATTGTCAGCACCGCAATTCACCAGGCAGGCGTCGCAAGGGAATATGAAGCGCTGTAAAAGAAGAACGAAGCTTGCGCAATTGATCAGTAGTAAAATGATACCTAAAAGATAAGTCTCTTCTTTTGAGGTGCAATACGTGACACCCTTATTTCACACTACCTTCCATCACCTAAATGCAATCGAGAGTATTTTCATAAAGCTGAAAATTTATTTTCTCAGTATTTGCAAATCTCAATTGTCAACATAAGTAAAGAAATGGGTACATTTCCCAACTAGCGGAATACGTCCTCTTTTGAAAAAATGGGTCATCAGCAATTCACTCAATACATTTTTGGGCCATTTGTGCTTAATACATATAGATATGCGGTTGTAAGATGAAGATTACAGGATTACAACAGTAAGCAGATGTTTAGTTCACTGCAAACCATTCTTATTTTCAACAAACATTAATGAAATCCGAAAAATAAATATTACAAGTGGTTTTTTACCAAACTACCCTACCATTGCTTGCCTCCTCATCAGTCAGTAGTCTGCAGCTAACCGTTTTTCAGATACAAGGTCATGTGTGATTCATTGTTGGCCAACAAGTATCAGCTGTTAACCCTTGCGTTATTACAGCTGAAGTAAGGTCAGCTGCTTCTGTGGACAGTACAATTTCCGTATTTGATCGATAACAACTTTTTTCAGTCGTCAGAGGATGAGAAATGGCTCGTCCGGAGGGAATTGGTGACCAGTAACCAATAAGGACTTTTGGATCACTGAAGAGGCTGGGCTTCTCGATTCATTGAATTCTACCAAACCTGGATCTTATCAGTCTACGTAAACAACTGATGTTGCATGCTTCGAATCTGACAATAGAACTTTGGTTAGTGGGAGAAATGCGTTTGTTTGTACGTCTACAGTTAAACTTGGCTACACCTAGTACATGCAGTAATTCGTCCCTGTGCCTAAACAAGCTAAAATCTTGTCAATGTACAGAGCCACTGTCCTGCTGCATTATGTGTCAATTCAAATGAGGCTTTTATCCATTTCGAGAGGGAGAACTTTGAACAATTAATCACTTACGATTTGCGTGTTTATAGTCACAAAGTTCCAACACTTCGTTTTGTCTGTGAGGACTTATATCAATTGTGAGGGATAAAACTGCAGTTGCTCTGTCTCCATTTTTATTTTGCCTGAGGGCAAATATCTTGTGGGCTCGAGTGAGCAGTCTCCAGTTGAAACAGTGTCTCTGTGGTATAGCAGATGATAATTTAAAATGAAGCCCTTGTTTCGTTCACTGTCATATCGCTAAACTGCAATTATACTCAACTCGTCTAGTTTCCGAGTCATCACAATGACTAGGTTTGCTGATGAATTGTCACGTCTGCAACACACTAAACTTCAAATACACGTTGTCCTGTCTTTTTTCAAGTAACTCTCGTCAAACATGAAATACCCGTCTAAAATCTCATTCTCTGTAGCACTTCCCTGTTCCACCTTTCAGATACATGCGGTAAAGAGCCACGAATATGCAGCATAGACCGCTTAACTTGATGCAACCTCATACTCTGGAGTTGTATACGCTGGCCGACGCATGACTGTCGCTATTAAGAGACTTCCATCTCAAACTTCTTTATCACTTGTAAAATTTCTCGTTTGTTTGTGATTAAACTGTTCCTCTAGGATTAACGTAATCAATTGTTAATGGTATATTGTGGAGAACAAAAGCTGGACACGTACCGCCGGATGATCGGTTAAGCAAGAGCAAAATGAAGGCAATAAAGAGTAACAGGAGATAGTGCACAACCACAAATTGTTAACTTGCCAGTTACAGTTTTCCCCGTCTAAGCGGTACACACGGTTTTGTATACTATTCAAGTTCATCGTCTGTGCTTTCCAGGAAAAAACGGGGGTGCATTGATTTGTTATTGCTTTGCTGCAGTGTGTGTGAGTCGTTTGGGTTACGCGGAATACTGTAGTAGTACGGCTAGTGCACCCTCAACACGAGCTTTGACCAAGTCTATCGTGGGGGCTGAAATTACAGCTTCTGTGAGGGTATTCTATGTATTGCAAATACAGAGCGAGTAGAATTTCCTTCGATACTCTCACCGACTGTATTGTTCTGCCGATTCGAACTGATGACCTCGAAGTCTGTTGTTGTAATTCAGATTCAACAGGTGATGGCACGGGTGATTAAGGTTATTTGGAGTTTGGCAAACCATGATTATGGCACCACACAAAAGCCGATAGCGTCCCCCACAACAAACATATAGATCCACGTGGATTAGTTGTTGATTTTTGTGTAAAATAAAAGTACATATCTTCTTATTACCCACAACGTATCTCACAAACTAAGCAGATCTAGCCAGTTATAGAAGCTGGACATATTGTATCAGGATCGCAGATATTTTAAACGCTAAGCTGACGTTAGACTTTGTGAGCAGGCCGCCTACTTTATAATTACATACTAAAGCATTTGTGTATGATTAGTTAATATTGCTTTACGTCTTGTTCCAGAAACTGGTACGTTCTTGTCACTAAAAGTAAAAGCTACATTGATGAATGACATACGTATACTTGTATGGTTCTAAAGGCCAGAAGAGATCAATGTTGTTTCATGTTGATCCGCGATCTTCATTCGTAACCTCATTTGCTTCTTCTGTCTGACAGCATACAGATGGATCAGAGCACTCCGCAATTCTAGAAGGTGGATCATAGTTGAAACACCAGTCAGTTTTGATCCACTTCATTTCACTCTAATTAAAGTGGAACAACACACATGGTAGCAACGGTTCGAGGAAGTGAATCAAATCAGTTTCCAATCATGCTCACACTGTGACTGCATCGATCGCTCTCGCTAAGCCTTTGTGATTCATAGTTTAAAAACATAGGCTGTTCGTTTTGATGGCTGATCTTACCTACGCATAGACGCCGTCGTGAGCGTGGATTTACACCCGTGAACTAGACGCAGATGATTTGCCATGCACTGAGTTCCGTTAAGTGTCTGTTATGGTGACTCATTTTCAAGTAAAATAAGCATTAATCTATCACATTAGTGGGGGGTTTCACAGCGTGGGCTGTTAAAGCCGGTCCATTTTTGATGATAAATTAAGAAGGAAGACGATTGCCATTGCGTTTCGGTATACATGATATGTATCTGTGAACCGACGTATATACTAATTATATATGTTAAGGCTGTTTTAGATTAGCATCTAGATCTACAAGCGCGCTCCGTGTGCAAGCGACAGAATCCATTGAGTGGCTTCGCACTAAGCGTCTCGCCCGAATTCAGTACGAAAGAAACCCACAATCCGGAAATGTTTTTGATTCTAAAGCAACTTGTAGAATATCGCAATACTCACTTGGTAATGTGCGTCATTGGCATAGTTCCGCAACGGTAACTCGTAATTCGTCCCATTTAGCTCGGAAAAAATATTTCGCTAGACATGTATGCAAAACTAAATGCGCCTCAATGCGGCGTTTTCTACGAGAAGATCAGTAAAAGGAACGAGGCAATACTCCTAACAAAACGGATGAATGGGTTGTCCGTGCAATTTCAACGCACATCAACTTGCTAACAATACGCGAGGTTACCGTGAGCATGGGGTCTGATTCAACAAACATGAGTAGTATAAATAGCAATCTTCAAGCAGCATACGTGGATTGACAACTGAAACAGCTGTGGTAGCGACACCAATTCACAAAGTAATGTTGAATGGCAGTTGCGAACTTAGGAAAACATTGACAGTTTTGGCAAAAATATACGTGGAAGGAAATAACGTTCGGGGCAATAATAATCATAATAATAAGCATAAAATATATGTTCCGTTTTATGAGGAGTGCCATGTTCAACAGGATCATAGTTTTCAATGGTTCATATAGTTTAACAACATATTCCGTATGTCATACCTAAATAAAAATAATTTTTTATCCACCGTCGTCCTGACGGACATCTCTTTGTCCGGACGGAACCAAGATTTCCTCTTTTGAGCAAAGGATGAAACGCAACTTTGGCGATAGGAAAATATTAAAGCTGAAAAAATACAATTTAAACAAAGCATCTAATTTAAGCAAATGCACATCCTGACGTTCTCGAAAGATTGGTGTAAGACGGGGTTATTAAGTTACTTTTGTTGCAGCACCTGTACATATAGGCAGAGACAGACGGAACGGGAGATATATCTGTTGTGTGTGAGGTGAACATGATTGGCACTTGTCAACTGACACAGGTGTTTTGATAGAACTGTACTCTAGGCTTAAGCGAGTAAGAGGGAAAATGAATGAGAATTTTTTGAAATAGGGAGGATTATGTTGGAAGCACAATCGGTCAGCTTCACTGTGATGCCCGACATGTTTACATGAGAGCAACCTGGGCAGCATAGACAAGTAAGAGAAGAACGAATGGTAAAAGCGAACAAAGATGAATAAATTCAGTTAGCTTTTCCTTAGCAGTTCACACTTTTTGTATGGCTGCAGAGTTGGCCTTATTGAGTAATCAGAATATGAAGGCGTGGAGAGAAAAAAGGCGACCTCAATCTCAGTTCGCAATTCCTCTACAGTCCACACTTGTTGGTGTGCCTGTGTGTTATGCTTTCCGGAGTAAAGAAGAAAAATGGGTCGTTTGAAGGGAGTTCTGGCAACAATATACCTTTTTTCGAATACTCCTCTTTAGGAGGGCTTGACCAAGTGGATGCAATGTACGTAGAACATTGCATGTATGTTTGTCATCAACGCAGTTACTTCTCGGCCCCCTCTTCAAATAGCACTTTTTCATTGCAAATAAGCTGCAAGGTTGCGTTTACCTATTTCACCGTCAGGCGCTTTAAAGCTACCTTTTAAACAGCGGTTTTGCGTCGCATGCTCTTATTTCAATAGGGAGGCTGTTCTAGATCTCAGTGTATCTGTTTAGCATGAATTTTTCAGACAAGTCTTCGCTTTGAACGCCATGTGTTGATTCTTGGTATTTCTAATTGCGTGACTAGATTCGTTTTTGAAGTGAAGGTGGACAATTGTCCCGGAAACGCGCTTGGAATCAAATCAACGAGAAGTGTTAGCCTAAGCTTCATGCGTCTTAGCCACAGCGGCTCCAGTTATAGCACCTTACAGAGTAGTTAAGTTTACTTGTGGATTTGGTGAGTAGTGTAATGTTCTTATAAAGTAGAAGTTACGATTTATCTTCGCACCATAACCTGCCTCGACGAGGAATCGAACCCCTCACCCACGGATTACCGGTCCGCTGCTCTACCACTGAGCTACCGAGGGCTGACGATCAGGTGCACAAGTTAATACATGACTCCTGCTTGGTTCGTGACGTATTGCCAATGACCTCACAGTATCTGTCCTGGTGTGGCAGATTGGCTCACTCACTCGTCACTTCCCAATGAACCGAAGTATCTGTCCTTCTGATGTGCAAAGGGCGATGGTAGGTTACTTGTAGATTTTGTGAGTAGTGTAATTTTCGTGGGAAGCTAAGTAGTTAAGTTTAGACGAAGAATTAAAGAGAGCCTGTGTGAATCGTCTCCGCACTTTTTTAGGCACATTCGGTCACGTTTCCTGTACAGTACTCTAGTACAGGGCGAACGCAGGCCTTAAGTAAGTGCAGTTTAGGTTCCTGCATCGAAAATGATTTTAAGATAAATTGTATGCTTTTTCGTGATCTGGCTGTTATGAATTCAACCTGTTCATCAAAATTCAAATTGGTAGAGTACTGGATGTCCAGATCTCGCATAATCTTATTATTGGGGATGGGTTTACCACCAAGGTTAGGTGCATTCTGCGAAAGTTCGCACTCGGATGTTAACACGCTGCACCTGTCTGCTGAAAAAGACATTTGCCAGTCAGTGCACCACGATACCAAGGCCATTAGGTCTATGCGAACTTTTTCTATGGTGTCGCTCAAACAGCGGGTATGGAAGCTGTCTAGTATTTCCCTATCATCCGCAAATATATAGGGTGTCCAAACATTTATATTTTTTAGTTATATCATTGATATACATTAGGAACAGCAAGGGACCTAACACACTGACTTGGATCATGTCACTTTTGGTTTGCAACAGTGAGGACTTAGTATGTTCTATTTGTACCAGATGTGTACGATCAGGTGGGTAAGAGTTGAGGCATGTGTGCAAGGGATCAATTATCCTGAAATTGATTCGCTTCACCAACAGGTTATTGTGCGGCACGCTGTAAAAGGCCTTGTGCGTATCAATAAAGCGAATGGTGGCTGCTTTGCCGTTATCAGTGGAACTTGTCAGATGTTTCAGAAAAGAGAGCTGACAAGTGCGACAGGAGCCTATTTGCCAAAACCCTTGTTGGGCTGGGTTTATTAACTTTACTGAGAGCAAGCACATAACAGTTTTCTCTTTCACAATTTTTTCCGTTATTCTCGAAATAATCGGGGTGTGGCTAATTGGACGTTGTTATTTTATGTCGAGTTTTGAACCAATCTAGGTTCTATAATTGATAGGTTGCATTGATTCGGAAACATACCAGAATTCATAGATAGGGTAAAGGCGTTTAGAAACGAGAGCTATATATCCCGGCCACCAACCTTATTCGAAATGTTGGTAGACCATCAGGATGGAACGAAGAGCGTTGCCGATCAATATGAGCTTGAATGACACCGTAATCGAAATGCACGGTGCTAAGTTTGCCAACCTCAGTAGGAGCGCTAATCCTATGTGTTTTGCTTAGGTAGTGGACAAAATTGAAAAATTACTTATGAGTAGAAGGATTTTGGTGAGTATTTTTGTTCGTCGCAATCAGCCGACAGTTCAGATAAGTCAAATTCGCCCTTACGAATTCCACAAAATGCTATGTCGATTCATAGCTGTCGTATACGGGAAGTCCTGACGCGGGAAGGCCAACCGCTGTCATCTGCATGGCAGGTGCCTGCATGGCAGCGGAGGATGGGTGGGGCAATATCGCATTTAGGCAACAGTTCGTGATGGTCCTCTACCGTCCTCCATGGCGCAGTTGCATAAACTGCGGGCTAGTTGCCAAGAGCCAATAGCAATCATAGGTTCCATCCTCCGTAGAGGACCGAAAGATGAGCACCACTAATGAACCCTAATAGGGTGAAACGGCCGTCTGGTGCTTTTCCGGATAGCTAGTTGACTTATCTGACTTGTCGGCTGATTGCGACAAACAAAATGGAAAAATGTTCATCTGTAACGTTCCCTATAATGGTAGCATCCATGATCATGGATCTGTCAGTTAGGTAGTAGGATGTATGGTACCGCTTTCAGCTTACGCAGTAGGCATGCTTCGCGCGTAGTTTTCGTGAAAATCTTATCGGATCTCAGTACGAGTAGAGCAATGATATGAAGACACTTGGATATTTGCCTAAGTTACGTCTGCCACAACCTGTAGATCTCTGATGAGAAAGCAGAGATTCCAGTTCCTTTTTCGCAGAAGTATAACAAATGGGTCCTAATTTACATTTCTGAATTCCCTGAAAGGCTCTACTAGTTCACTTGTGCTGCAAAGTGGGACGGGATCGCGTGCCGCAAAACTGAAGTACACAACTCAATGATAACTCTCTGGGAAACAGGATAATACATCAAAAGATGTGGGGTGTAAGTCTTGGAGAAAAACGAGATCCAAATACTTTTTTCCCTGTTAGGTTTATGAAGCACTTGTGTCCATCCGTTAGCCCGGAATTCGAAGAACAAAATCAAAATCTTTGGTTGTGTTGTATACTCTGGCCATGAAATCTCTGGTGAATTATAGTCACCTCCGATTATCTTTTGATCGAAGCGTAGCTCAGAAGCAAATTTAAAAGCAGGAGTGAGGTGTTATAAAATTAACGCATCATGATGGGGTGCATTGTAAATACCTCCGACCAAAATTAATGAGCAATTCATTTCATCTACCTCTCGGAACAGTAGTATAGCTGCTACACTGTGTAAAGTGATTTCGATTTGATTGGCTTCCAACTGTGCACCTCGCGATAGGTTCCGTCCATATTTTAACTCTCGCGAACAAATGAAGTTGTTTAGCAAGTGACGAAACAGTTGTCGATTTGTTCGCTGAGTATGGTACTTTGGATGCAATGGCCTGATCATCAGCCGGAATGACAACAACGGTGACACAAATGTTCAAGTGTTTGACCAACAGCACATCAGCTGATGAAGATAAAGCAGCCGACAATAAGTCCAAGCTGAGACCAAAATTCGAGTGCAACGTACGACGATGCTTACTGAGACCACGCCATCAATCTCCTTTAACTTGAGTATTTTATTTTGAAGTCATGTTGCCTAAATGACAGGTATGCATCTCAATAGCCGACAAACCTAGTTCCGTAATACGGATGCTCGTTAACCAACAGTGTCTCATTCTATGACAAGTTAATTAAAACGGAGGGAATGTGCACCACTGACGAGCCCCAGTAAGGCATCTGGTGCTTTTCTGGACTAGGCTGTGCTACGTAGCTTGTTACCCACTGGGACAAAATCCTTAAAATTACAATTTAAAAATCCTCCTACTCATTATAATATAACATGTAGCCTGGCTTAGTTTCAAATTCTATAGACGTAGCGTCTAGTGAGTGGAAGTCATGATCTTCGGGGGCTAGTTACTGGCATCTACTAAGATAGTAACCTGCAAGGCAGTGGAAGATAGGTCGTGCAATCTCCCAGTTAGCTTGCAAATTTTTAGCTTAGCCGACGTCCCCCGTGGCTCAGTGGCTTAAGCTGCTGGAGAGTTGTCATCTGCCTCTATCGGCCGTCGCAACGAGACTGGACCTTAACGTGGTGCGACGGTTTGCGTACCTCATTGACCCATTGAGCTATACTGGGTGATGCCTCCGACCATCTTGAGAGCTACTCCTACCAGGTTGGTCAATGGTGAGAGGTCAGACAAACTCAGTCTCCTGGTCCTCCAGGTTGGGGGTTTGAAATGGGATGGCGTCCATTTCTGTAAAACTAAATCACTGCCACCCCGCTGCCTTGCGGACAGGCTTTTGAGCCAAAGGCTTTGAATGAGGACCCTAACCGTCCTCCTGTCTAGGTCTGGGCGCCCTGGCAGTATCTCAGCCTACATACAACCATGACTTTTTCTTCAAACATTAACTTCATCCTGCATCGGCCGTCGCGCAGATTATCAAGGGTCGCCTTATCTGCTGCATACAGCAGGGCGGATAAGCGAAAACATGCTACTGTTGGCGCCTCCCTTCTTTCTTTTCCACCTTTTTCTCTTACTCCCATCCCGGCCCCCATTACTAACCTTCCTTCTATAATTCCCAGCTTAATTGACAGCAACCGAAGTGCTACTGGAGTAGAACCATCTGCAGCCACCATCCCACAGCACCTATCGGACGCCTATCGGCAAAAGTCACTTATAAGGCCACGCTGTCCCGTTTCCATAGCGACATTCAACGTCCGCACTCTAAGACAAACAGGTCAGCAGGCTGCACTCGCACGCACCTTGGACACACTGGGTGTTGATGTGTGTTGTGTGTCCGAAACTAGGATTAAGGACCCTAACGGGGTTATTGAATTAACTGCACCCAGGGTTATCTTCTCGTTATTAGTTTGCACGCATCCGGAGACGCCGATGCGGCACTCACGGATCAAGTTGGTGTAGGTATCATTCTCAACTCCAAGGCTGAGTCATCGTTGGTTGATTGGATTCCGGTGAACAGCCGTTTATGTGCAGCCCGTTTGACGACATCAGTTAAGGTGAATTCGAGATGTAGTACAAAACGCAGTATGTTTGTGATTTCCGTTTATGCTCCCATCGACTGCAGTTCTAATGCAGTCAAGGAAACATTCTATCACGAACTGAACGCGCTACTACGCAGTGCTACTAGTTCAGATATTATAGTACTATCAGGGGATATGAACGCACAAGTAGGGCATCTGAGCTCTTCAGAAGCTCAGCTGGGTGGTAAGTATGGACTTAACGCCGAACGGACTGACAACGGCGAGCGTCTGCTGCAACTGTGTGCGGAGCACCAGTTGTTTCTTACTAGCACTGCTTTTAGACACAGTGGGCGCCGAAGTGCCACTTGGCGTCCACCTGTAGCTGGCCAGCCATAGACCCAAATTGACCACATAGCCATAAGTTACAGGTGGCGTGGTTCCATCGTGGATTGCCCCTCATACTGGAGTACCTGTGTGGACTCTAATCATGCTTAGTACGCTGTCGTTTCTCCATGAACTTTACCGGAAGGCGCACAAAGCGTCCCCTACGATTGACAACGAAGGAATTGTTTCAGCCCTCGGTCAGGCAAGCCTATCAAGAAGCACTGCATACTGAACTCTCACTGTCTAGTCCTAATGACACTGAACTTCAGTGGAATAGGATCTCGGCAGCCATGCACGGCGCAGGAGCATCTGCTTGTGGCACTATCAGTCGTCACCGCACCAGTTACTGGATATCCGAGAGGTCCGTGAACTTGTTGGAAGCTAGAAGACACCTCTCGGCTGGTTCTGAACACAATGAGACCAGACGGGCTATTAGGCGTGAACTAAAGCGGAGCCTGCGTGCTGACAAGGAAGCTTAGTGAAGCATTCGGGCTCAAGAAATGGAGGAGGCAGGAGTAGTAGGCAATTACCGGAAGCTTCTCCAGCTAATCCGCACCACTGGTCCCAGAAAACCAGGCGTCAGTGAGACAATCAGAGACAGCGCGGGTGTGCTGATACACAATAAGGAGCGCCGTATGGCTCGTTGGGCTGAACACTTTGAAGATCAGTTCAGCTGGCCCCCTGCTCCCGGAACTCTTCCTACTCAGGTGATGCAGGACGTGCCATGGACGGTTAGTTTAGAGCCTCCGTCGGAGCCCGAGGTCCGAAACGCGATCACAGCCCTCAATCGTTTTCGTGCCGCTGGCCCGGATTCCCTCCCACCTGCACTATTTAAGGATGGAGGTGAGGTCCTCTGCAAAGCACTGACCTCCCTATTCGAACGTATTTGGAAGAAAGTCCCCTGGCTAATTAGAGTGAATCGATTATAGTGGCAATATACAAGAAGGGCAGTCGCACAGACTGTGCGAATCACAGGGGTATTAGCCTAACGCCAGTTGTGACAAAACTACTGGCCTCGATAATGGCTCGCCGCCTCACGGCAGAACGGGAATCTTGGATTAGGGAAGAGCAGGCCTGTTTTCGCTCAGGACGTGGCTGTATAGAACATATATTTACTTTGCGGCATGTGCTAGAGCAGCGCCACGCATACCGCAGACCGACAATAGCTGTGTTCCTCGATTTCAAGAGTGCGTTCGATTCAGTCGATCGATCGATCTTTTCTGTTTGAGTTACTTGCGCGAAAAGGTGTTCTCACGAAATATGTGAACATCCTTCGTGCTCTATACTCGAACACTACACGCCGCGTCAGGGTCTACGGTGTCCTGTCGGATAACTTTCCGACTACAAGTAGCGTTCGTCAGGGTTGTCCGATTTCCCCATTTTTGTTCAATTTCGTTGTGGATTCTATCATGGAGTCTTCCCTTGCGGAATCTCACGATATAGGCGTTGAAGTGCTGCTTGGTGAAAGGTTACTTGATCTAGATTAGGTGGACGATATCGTCTTGCTTTTCGACAATGTTGAGGCGGCACAATCAACCCTGAATAGCCTATCCAGAGTGGTCCCATTATTCGGTATGCACTTCGCACCTTCAAAGTGCAAAATGTTGCTACAGGACCACCAGCCACTTGCTGACCCCTTGACGCTTGCTAACGAGGAACTCGAGGTGGTTGATCAATTCACTTATCTTTGCAGCTGCATCAGCAATGATGGGCGCACAGAAACTGACGTGAGCTCACGCATTGCAAAAGTCAGCGCTGCCTTCTTAAACCTGCGTCATCTTTGGCGACAGAAGGGAGTTTCCCTCCGTCTGAAAGGCCGGGTATAAAAGGCAAAAGCGAGGGCCGTTCTGCTGTATGGTAGTGAGACTCGGCCCCTTCGGTCTGAAGATTTGAGGCGCCTTTAAGTCTTTGATTATCGTTGTTTGCGAAGCATTGCTGGTGTCGGATGGCACCAGCGTATCCCCAACGATGATGTGCGTAGGCCAGTACTAGGTGGTGATGATCATGCTAGCACCCTAGAACAACAGATAGCACTGAATAAGTTGCGTTGGCTCGGGCACGTGCTACGCATGCCTAGTCACCGCTTACCTAGGAGGGCCTTGTTCAGTCTGCCAGGTGTAGGATGGCGCAAGGCTCGAGGTGGACAGAAGTTGACTTGGCAGCGGGAAATGAAGTCACTGACAACCAAACTGGGTGCCGTTGGTCCGTCTCGCCTTCCGGGTTGGAGTCCACGTGACTCAACTTGTGCTTGGCTCGAGACTTTGCAGGACATGGCTCGCGGTAGACACCAGTGGCGCGTCCGCTGCCATCTCCTAATCGGATTGCCTGTTTAAAGTGTGTTTGGAGCTGATTTATCTGCTTGGTAATGACTGATTATGACGCGTGGCAGTGAAAGCCGCAAGGAAGCAGTCTCGCCGATGCCGCCTTATCTTTGTGACGGTATGTTGTCTACACAAGGTGTAGGCGCCTTGACCCTGAATGTTTGCTTAGGGCATTAAGGTTTTCAGGTAAGTGCCTCTTTTTCTCCCTCCTCTTATTCTTTATTTCATAGGTCCTCATGTTTGTATAGCAGCGAAGCATCAGTTCAAATGGCTGATGTACTGCTGTTGATGATGATGACGATGATCGGCCATGGGTTTGATCCCCAGTAGGGGACCGAGGGAAGGCGCACCGCTGACAAGCCCCAATAGGATGAAACGCGTCTGGTGCTTTTCAGGATTAGGCTGTGCTATCTAGTTTGTGAGCAGATGGGACGAGAACATTACAATTACAATGAAACGGAGTTAGTCGGTAATTACATGGGTCAGGGGAGACGTTGCATAACCCAGTGTCACTGGCCTAAACATTTTGCGCATGGATATCTCCAATCATGGAACACGCGACCATGCGCTTCAAAGCGGTACTCACAAAAATGTCCACCGGCATATTTAGCCCAATTTTCTTCTTTACGTTTCCGTAAGTCTTATTGCGTTCTTTTGAATCAAGTTGACGGGAATTTATGACTTCAGCAGTTTGTTTTTATGCACTTCCGCAGTTTTTCTAAACTGAGGATGCTAGCAAACCTGGTAACGTAACTTTGAGCTAAACCATAACACTCTACTGTGATTTATATTCCAAGTCGAAACTACTCCCAACAATTGCCAAGGTTGGTGTCTAAGTTGCCCAAAAAATCCTCAACAAACTTGTTCGCTGAAATGTAAGTAAAACAGCTGTGCAAGGGTGGAGATTGGAGCCCAGTGGTTAAATTCTGACACCTTGATCACTATAGCTCTGAGATTTGTGAGCAAGGCTTGGTGTTGGGAGGTGCAACACTAAACCGCCTCCAATACGGATACGGTCCATGTGATCGTAATGACCGAGGTCTACTTCAAAGTGAACCGAAGTCTGAGTAGAGATTGCGAGTCGCAATCCAACCACACAGCGGGTACACCAAATGCCACCTGGAACTCTTTACCGCTGTGCCAAGCGTTGCTCGCGGACCCAGGAGCCATAGTGGTCAAGGTGCCAACCTTTGAACACTACGCCTCGAGGTCCAACCCAACTCAGGCCATCTCCATCTGATGACTCCAAAGGAGGACGAAACCGGTAATGGGGTGTCGGGGTTGGGAGGAGCAACACCTAACCACCAATTCGGTTACGGTCCTTGTGATCGTAATGACCGAGGTCTACTTCAAAGTGAACCGAAGTCTGAATAGAGATTGAGTGTCGCAATGCAATTACACAGCAGATACTCAAATCCAAATTCGAAAGCAGTTATATTAGTAATGAACGACCTCGGCAATATCTGATGGGCATTTACCGATCCACTGCTCATTTCCGATGGCAGGGCAGCACAGTTTATTGGAAGATCAAGGATACATTAATTAAAAGTGGGGAAGTTGATCGAGAATGATTTTACCCAGAAATTCATTACTAACCCAATATATCCAGGGTTCTATGCGTTTTACTAACTGCGCGGACGAACAGTACTTATTAGAACGCTTGGACATCCGCCAGTTGGTTTTCAAAGTGAATACACAAAAACGAACAAATATTACAAAAGCAACATCTGCAAAGATGGTCCATTTAACGTCAATCGTAAAGCTCATTTGCATACGGTGCACATAATAGCAAGTTGATAAGGGACGAATTGTGCAACGTAGGACAAAAGAATAACACATGTTTAATATGGATTTATATACTTCACGTAGTTTACATCGATGAGACACGTGATCACGTGCATTTTTTATGCCTTAAACATTACACGTGACGCGCTCTTCATAGTCTAAAACTGTCACAAATTGGTGTTAAATTTAGACTGGCATGTTCTATAAGAATGGGGATCAAGAAATCCATGCTATGATCACAAAGGGTTTTTGCTTTTAAATGAAGTATTTCGACGTACTCTACTTAACGATTAGTGCAACAATCGATTCTAAACTTCGTTTGAGGCTTGTGAGACTATACTTAGATATAACATGTTGCGCCGATTTAGTATCATGGAATAATGACGTACGTAATCTACTGAGGTGGAACTAAGCATGGTGTTGTTACGAAGTTAATATTTCCTAAAAACCAAAGTACATATTGGCACCAGGACGAGTAATACTAGCATAACTTATTCTGAACGACGTCCTTACAACTGCTTACTTATTATAAATTTGCACCGGCTTTATACCCAACTGTGAGCGCTACACAATCTGAACATGGGGCTAATTGTAAGTAAGAAACTGTAAACAGGTCCAGTAAATTAAAACACCTGTGTACTCTATTAAATTTTATCTCTGGGCTTTCCGACTAGCGGTATTTAGCATTTTAGTTAAAACGCAAAAGGTTTTTATACTTGAATCTACGTTAATACATTTCACTATCTCATCAGTTGTGTCGTTGTGACTAAAAGCCCAAGTCCCCTTCAGAAGTTAATTTTGATTCAAACCTTGACTCCATCTATGTAAAATTGTTTGCGTTAAACTTTTATGATAAACGCAACTCGCCTCTGAGAGGAAAAGTTGGGTGAAAATGTTTTGTCTGTTATCATCTGGAGGCAGGAATATTTAGGACAGCAAACCTCTGCCTACCTTTTATTATTGTATAACAATTCGACAACACATAACAACAAGAATCATAAAATCCTAACTCGAAATCGCTCTTGATTTTATGCTGTAATTGTGGTTTCATACGTCAATGGAGGTCAACTTCCGCTTCCAATATTATCGCAGCTGTCGGTTATAGCATCGATTTTCCTGCGATGATTAGTTCAATTACTGCGGTTCGTATGTCGCTTTGTGGAGAATGCGAGCGATCACTTGTGGCCGGCTTTTATGCTATAAAGTCGTGCGTTCACTAGGAATAATCTTCTCCTTGGTCTGATAATCGTGAAATTCCTTTCAGTTATTTCGAACAAATTGGAAGTTTACTTCCAATCCAGTGGGTGTGCCAACTAAAGAACATTTCGGTTTGAACTTGACCAATGTAATCTCATTACTGGTTTAAAAAGTAGGTGTTTCTCTTCCGCATCACTATATGCCGCGACGGGAACTGTTTTTGGTTACAATTATTACTAGGTTTAAACGCAGTGCGTCTGAAACGTAGGTTTTACCTTGTAATGTCATCACGCCAACTCCATTACGTAACCGACAACGGATATCTCAATCGTTCAGCGCAATTCTGTTAGCCCATCTGAAGAAACCCGTGTGTGCACGATTCGCGCCGTATAACTTTAGTGCGGATCAAGATCTAACAACTTCTGGAGGTGCTTAAGTACCGTATCTTACCGAATGTAAGCCAGTCCATAGATAATCTGAGAGGATAAACCTGCAACATCAAATTTGTCTAAAGTCCCAAGTGCCTGTATTGGCCGACTCCTAAAACATCAGCAAAAGAGAAACGACATTGTTTCGTCACTATGTTGACGTCACCACTACCTGTTCTCACTTGGATGAGTTCGAATGAAACCTGCTGTAAAGTTGGACTTGAGATCTCGGTTCACTTGAGGTGGACCTCGGTAATTCCGATCACAAGGACCGTATATAAAAGGGAAAAATTATGGTGTTGTTCATCCCAAACTTCTCTAGTATTGATGGGTTGTGATCAGAGGTTTTGGGGCTTAGGTCTATCAGAACACAACTTCCCCGCACCTGACAGCGTACTGACCGGATGTGAAATTGAGAAGACGGCCTACAATATAGGGTAAGGAGAAAGGATGTCAGACAGGCCGCCCGCATAGTCGGGGCCTCATGCATATGAACCAAAGTAGAGCAGTGGATGAGAGCAAAATCCACGCTCAGGGGTGTGAGAAGACGTACAGTCGAAACTGGTTAATTGCCCACTATTGAGATAATTCAAAAGTGGGCAATCCAGCGGGGTCGGCAATTAGCCGACGTTGTCATTGTACCGAAAGAGAAACCACCATTTAATTACTGTACTGTATATCACTTTCATTGTAAACTGCTAGGAAGGGTAAAATACGTACTTGTAACCAAATCCTACACAGGATGTTTATTCAGCAGAGCATGATCTAATATTTAGAATTACCTCACAAATCATCTTACCTGCATAGCTACAGAAACTGGCGCTACTGTACATTTGTGATTAACAAAGAATCCATCGTTTGTTGTACATTATTTTTAGCTGCTAATCCAGTCAGTTTGGCACTGATGAAGTCCAACCTGGACAAAAAGTCATTGCCCAGCCCATGCAAAGTCCGTAGCAATACAGATAATTTACACGTTTCTTTGCTCCTGAATGCGACACGCGGAGGCACGACATCCTCTGAGTCTCTGCCTTCTTTCTCTTCTAGTCGGTTCTCCAAATGTTACTGACGATTTCATCTTCAACGGTTGTAAGATCTGAGCTACATTCCACATCATTGCCAATGGCGACAAACTTGTCTGCATTAATGACTGGAAGTTGGTAAGTGTTGATCTCTTACTAAGCGATGACGACGTCATCAAAAGTGTATCGGATGCCAGTTAATTGAAGCCAAGTTGGCGAAAGCAGGCCCCAATTATAAATAAATAAAGTAATAAACTTCATTCTTGGCAATGTGAGGCATACCTTTACAGGCATGATCATGCTAAACTAACACAATGTTATCAAAAATGTAAAAAATAATGCATCTTTAGTAAAAAGGTGAATGTGTGTATTGGTGTATATACATAGGTAATTGTGCATGATTGTAGCTGTGTAGAGTGTGCCTGTGTATGTACCGCAGCGTCTTTTTACTGTTTGTTATCATCCGGAATATGCGAATAAGTGACTGACGTCCGTGAATTGGATAGCATTTTCCGGATATCCACTGGGCAGTGACTAGTTTGTGGCGAGTCACATCCGCCGGTAATCTGTCTCCAAGTTTTTGAAACCAACTGAATTGAGTCAAACACAAAGCCTTGAAGCTGACATGCACCGCCAACGATGAGCCATATAACACGTTTTCTATGTGCTAAAGGCAACGGGCCATACTTTCCTTTGTACAACAGTTTTGCATATGCATAGTCAGTCCTTGGTCCACAGGTTAAAGAATACTGGTCATTTTAGCTGGCGAGATGCCATTTGAAGCCTTTTCAGGCCTTCTACCTATGGATGCCCTGTGCAACTATTCAAAGGCAACATAACATTTCTACTACTTTGGCCTAGCTCTTTGTCCCATTCGAGTAGCAGTTGGTGAAAACTTCTTTCGTCACCCACACAATTTTGTTCGCTCTGTAAGTTACGAGATGTGTGCCCAAGTTCACGCCATTAAAACATCGTGGAATTATACTTTTTCAGTCAAAACCAGTTTTCTTTTATCCGTGCCTGACAAATCCACGCAGCACAGGAGAGTGATCCTATAAATGGATATTACAATCCGCAGATTTTGTCGACTGGAAAACTCCAAGAGCCCACTAGAGTTGCTCGGTAAAAAGAGAACTGTTTCATCTGCATTGTAAGTGTCGCCATCATCAGATACATCTAAAAGTTTAGGCTGACGATCTTTTAACCACGTTTCATAGACTGCTCTGTTCACGGAACTTTACGCCATGCGCACGTTTATACACAATTTGATTTCTTCCATTTTTTTAACCACCATACTGTGGCGGCAAATGTTTTTCCAAGTCTCTTCTGAATTTTCCTGCCTTTTTCAGAAGCTGGCCTGTAACTGTTTGCATGGGTACACGTACCGATATTATCCACTCTTTCAATGCAGTTCCAAGTTTTTTTTACCCTTCCCGTATCGTTTCCACTTCTGATAGCTCGCAGTGCCATGCGACAATTTCTGCCGGAGTTCCTTCGCGCTGGCAATCAACCTGGTCAGGCTACGAAGAGAATTGTGTAAATCACGCGATAACCTGGCCTGCGAAGTTCCTGTTGGGTGCGTTTGAATTTTGTCCAAAAAGTCCAAGTATCCATCAAGGACCATCAGTTTTATTACTCGCCATACTTCTGTGCAAGCTATCGAGTACTGACAAATGTAGAACGGAAAGATTACCCGACTTTGCTCAGTTGCTGCGTTTTGTATGAGGCTGTGGGCTTGTACACAGCCGGTTGTACATTTTGCTTGCGCGTGTATTGAATAACTGGTAACGTTTTCTGCTCTGTCAATAACGCCGCGGACATCTTTTTTGTTCTTGACTCCATCGGACCAGCTAGCTGTAGGGTAATCGTAACCAAAGGTAGTCTGATCGAGGGCGTAAAATTTACAATGCGACAAGAGCGCAGCCCACGCAGCTGGGTACTTAGGCGGTGAGACGACTCGACAATGGACAATTTGACGGTGAAAATTTAATATATTTATGGTGAAAGATTTTATATTCTGAAAAGCTGCTCAATTGAGCCGGGTGAGCAATCAAGCGGGTTCCACTGTACTTTTAAGACACCGGATGGCCTTTGATTCGCTACTGCCATCCGTCGCGAACGTCAAATGTGCAATATACCGGGAATTTTCGACACAAATTTCCGTCTGGAATACTGTCCGTCACTAGCGGGTGGTGATAAGCAAAGATAAGCGCAGTCGTGCGCAGTGAATTCCTGGTTGCAGATGGTTTAGCTAACAGCGAATAGAAAATGCCACTATAACAAACAGTGTATATATAAACTTGTTCAGTTATGCCCATCAGCATGCTTAAAATTCAACGGAGGTCAGAGGAGTGTGTGTATTTTACACCAGCTGGATCCACTATGTCACGGCTCAATGAAGACATTGTTGTGCAACAGTCGCAAGCAGAGTAACCAACGATAGTTGCTGTTGATTCTGAGGAAAAATAACTTTTTAAGCTCTTGGATTCATTGCTGACCGGTATAAGGGACAATTACTTGAGAACCTCTACTTACCGCAAATGTACGCGGATTGCGTAAATTCAGTAGTTCAATAATAACCGCCTGCCAAACATCCTGCGTACGAAGAGTTTACCCTAGAAGCGCATCAGACGCTGATGTATCCACAGGTCAAACTGCGACAGAGCTACGCACAAAAATCTCAGAGAGCACAAAATGTGCATTTCACAGCCTCCTTTGACTGGTGCCGGATACCGTGCGTTATTAACTGACTCAGCTGTGGCTGCGCATGCGTTTGACACGATACAACTGATCGTATTGGACAATGTAGAGATTATTAGAGAGTATAGGATCAACAACCGAGCGGTGGATTGCCGAGGCGTTGGAATTCGCCATTTCGAATAGCCGCGGGAACAGAATGTAGAGGGTAGAATTCTCAAATTCGTGTCAGCGACCTTTATCCGGCCAGTATGACGAGCGTCGGTATGCGGATCGAATTAGAAAGTACAACCCGAGTCTCCGTTATCAACCTTATGGGCATATCTTACGATGCCATAAAGATTAAAGGGACTCCGAGTTTATGCCCACGATAGCTAAACCACTTGAGGCGATTTCCTGACCAGTGACTGTAATAACACCTTGGCTCAAGTTAGCTACTGCGATTATCATCTCTATTCGCCATGGAACGCTTCCCCAATTGCATACTGAGTCATATGACCTAATGAAGATTTTGTCTCAAGAGCAAACGTTATCCAACAAACACTCCCTCGATCGTTACCATACCTCTCTGAACTAATAAACAAATAAACAATCTATTTCTCAATCTTGGGAGATAGACCGATTACTTGGCCTGATCATTTGACAAAAGATAATCAAATCACGCAGACATTTATCCGATTTTTAGCATGGTCCCAATGGAGTGTTCTATTATTTAGACGCAATGAAAGATTGAGAATTTGTGAGTAGGAATGAATGTCGGTATAGCCCTCAGTACAAGCAAAGTAATATGGTCATCAATGGAATCTTCCCTGGGGAACTGCCTTCATGTTGTGTAATCCATCGAAATGCAGCTAATGTATCATTGTCACTATCAATCAACAGGCTTGTGTTAATCCGGAAAAGCACCAAACGTGAGCGTCCCGACCTTCTGCGTCTCGTCAGCGGTGCGCCTCCCAGCGAACACTTGCCGCTCCCATGACTTCTAGATGCCAGCAGCTATTGCTACTTCGCCATGGTTGGGAACCACGGACCTGCGTAATTGACAGTTGACTATGAGATAGCTCGGCTCATCCCTCGAAAAGTTTCATCCGCACTTCCAAGTCTCACCTGGAATGTGCGGACGCTGCATACAACAAGTAAGCCGTCATCATACCAACTCGTTTTGCTTGCTGTTGCTGTATGCAAGTAGGGTCGTTATCACGTTGACCTTATTTTTGCCACTGTTATAAACAATTGGTCCGTCATAACGTTGTCTCCTTGTACGTAAGGGGGGCTGTTACATGCCAGGAACTCCCGCCATACAGAACCTTCCTTGATTCAGCTGTTTCGAGACATGCAGTTTTATTTTCGTCAGTGAGTATGTAGCAGTTCGTCTTGCATGGGTATATTGCCAGTTTGCGAACATCAATTCGTCACCTCAAAAGATTGGCCCAACCGTGGCCAAGGATGATAAAAGAGAAAAATGAATTGAAGTGGGATTGAAGAGCGGTAACGGTAGGTGAACGTATCTTGTCTGACGGCCGCCCGATTCAAATGGTAGGTATATAAAATTTAAAAATCAGTAACATCCCGAAACAGTCATTGAAAAAAGTGAAGGCTCAAAGGAATACTGGGAAATTTCGACAGCTGCAGGCGATCGAAATGAAGAGATTGATGGTGCAAATTCATTCTGCAAGACGCTGATAACTGTTGTAGGCACACAAGTTACTAACTTCTGGAAAGAAGTCAAACGAATAAGCGGTGTAGAGCCAGTGTAAAGTGTGGGTATACAAATTTCCTCATTGACCGGATTGAATCTGAGGTTGCGCGGATACTGATCCCGCTGATCTTGACGCACATCCAGCTTGGACTTTCACCAAATTAGTGTTGCTGAAAGAAACCTTGGAACATAAATTTCATATGCAAGGATGGGTATGACTGGGTGACAAATACCTTGTGTAATATTTTTAAATTTTTCCTGGTCCTTGAAAACACAGCTTCTTGATCGCTATCGATCTTTCAGACAGTTTGGTCTCCTTCGGTAAGAAGAGAAGTTGATTTACCTCAGTTTTGTAGAGATCATTAAATTGACTTGCCGTTACTGAGTGTGACAAAACGTTCCATACGACAGAGTATCAGCCAACTAAAAGTTTACGCGAATTTCGAATTGGACTTTTTCTTGATGAAGAACAACTTCTCTGTTCCTTAATTTGTACTCAGTAACCTCCCTAAACTGCAATTGTGTCCTTGTGCTGAAGCTGAGGTTGTGTATCAAAGCTTCGTATCAAGCTTCGTAACCAAAGAGGATCGATACACAATAATTTAGATCTATCCTGTTATGTTGCTAGCGACGATTCCCTTACAAGATTTTTAGTGAATGACCGCTGCAGACGTTCCAGGGATACTTGCGCACGTGACTGTATATGATCGGGCAGTACGCCAATTGGGCGTACGCAAAACAAATAAAATTAAGCTTGGATTTGGGTAAATTTATTGAGTTGTTTATTAAGCCTAACTCGCTTCTTTCCCTTCATAACTGTTGTGGAGAATGAATAGGGAGATTTAATAATTTAATAATAAGTTACTAAGAATTATACTTTAATACAAATAATAATAATTTAATAATAATTTAATTTATTTTAGTCCTAAGCGAAGGATAGACTGAGTGATGTGAATTGATCACCAGTTCGAATTAAGCATCCAGTTGAAATGTTACATCTGTGAAAGAGGTCGCGGAACTTGTGAACCCAGTGCTTAATTAACCATCCAGTTGACTAGAACTCAAAGGAATTCAGGTTCGTTGGGACAGTTTAATAAATAGTTGCAGATATACTGGTGGAAACATATAGCCGATGTTCATTTGTTCTGCCAAAGGAAATGGTTTTCTAAATTTAACTTTATGGAAAACATCGTTGCCATAAATGAGGGGTAGAGTGAGATCAATGAAACTACCTTGTGGAACTCCACTCGTTATTGCAGGTGGCTGCAACAGTACAGCGTCTAGTAAGACGTTCAATGTATGCCTCTCTAAAAAGGAGATTACCTGAGCGTGTGGTAAGTCGCAGAAACTGACTGAGTCACGTCTCAACAAAAGCCGGAGGCTTTTGTGCATATTGAGGAAGATCATAAGTATCTACGTTTTAGCACCTACAGCCGAACTCCCGTATTCTAGAACATCTATCTAACTGGTATTACATCACCTTCAACTCATAAATCCGTGTTGTAGATCACTTTGGAGTCTGTGTGTTAGAAGACATACAACTAGGTACTTTTTGATAACTTTTCCTACATTCCAGTGCGCCTACGCTTTGTAGCAATTGTGCGAGTGTAACTAGCTTGTAGCAATTGGAAATTGCCAGCCGCTGTTTCACTATACGCCACAACCCTTTTCTTTAGCGAATTCATTACAAAGATTGTCACTATGTATAATATTGGAAAAGTCACTGGTCTTGTTATACTTAGCCTTAAGACTGCGGAACTTGCGACATATTCTTGTTGATAGTTTGTTGGTGGTATTCATCTGTCTGAAAGGCGCGTGTATGACCATACGTGTTAAAAATTGCGGTAGAATCCCTGATGCAGGAACTCCCATAGTTCTGGTCAGGAAAATTTATCCCAGCTGTGCGACCGGAGCGGCTTATAAAAATCAGACCAGTCAACATATCATAGAGGAGGATTTAGCATTATGGATTTACAGTCGCTCCAAGAAGTGACTATCCGGAATTTAACACGATCATGATCACTGCCCGGAAATGTACCAGCACAGAAACATCAACGCGCGGAACTTTAAGAATAAATACCAGGTCCAAACTATTGTCCATAGGTGTGGCAGAGGTAACTTGTTGTGTTGTACCTCTCATACTGACGCATGATAGGAAGTCCGTGTAAATTTGAGGACCAGAGATTGAAGTCCATGACATTTGTGGCATGTTCCACTCCTCGGTCCCAAATTTTCCTGTGGAGTACTGTGTTGCTGCAAACCGGAAGGCCTACTCAAGGCTAGCCATGGCCGCGTCATTACAAGATGGTGGATTATAGACACAGCCCACCCGAAACCCTAGATTGCTAAACAGTGTTCTTATCCAGACCGAATCATCAACTGAGCATAATTGATAATCATTCAATTCCTCTACCCAAAAGTCTTCTCGAACGTAAATAGTAAAGTTCACCCTCTGCCTAATTCACGTCTTTTATAAACTAGTTCATAGAACGGTATTTGACTAAGCGTACCTGGTGTATCCTCACTGCATCAACTTTGGGTAATGAACAGCAGATGAGGATTAAAAAATGTATCAGTGGATTGAAGCATGCTCGTTTTATTGACAATAGCACGAGCAATGACAAGAAAGAGTTGAAGACCATTTCGCGGTCCAGGGGATTCTAATACATTCCTAAGGATTTGCTGTAGTTCACAGTGAATCACCGGTGAGGATGTAATTAGTTGCTCTAGCTGGGAGCTAAAAGTAACCGTGGCTGGCCTATCCATTTTAGAAGAAGTTAAAGCAATTGTGTTGTCAACCGTTCGCGAATCAGCTCTGGGAAGTTGTCGACCTCCGGCGTGGTCGCAAGGGGATACTGCAAAAACGATACTAGTCAGCCGAATGTGCCGCGTTAGCAATTTCTCAGTTTATGTTCCTTTCACTTGGGTTGGAACTCTGTTCATGCATAATAGCGTGCTGATCACGGGTGACATAACTGGAGGAAGTTGCTGGGTTTGAGTAACCGGTATATTTGTGAACGTTGCTCATTTTTGCTTATAGTGTTCTGAAGTTTATTGGACTGACCTATCATGTGCTCTTCAGTTAAGAAGTATTCACACCATCCTGATCAATTAGATGAATAAGTACAGGAAGAAACTGCGTATAAGATTGGCGGCGTAACCTTTACGCACGCAGACTAACGTTGCTCACCTTGTGTCATTACTTTGACTCTAATAACTTGTGCTATGCTCATGGAGTCAGGAACATTGAGTGCCAGTAGTGTGTGATTGTAATTGATTCGATCACACTGTGTCGACACCATACTACATGATTCAGTAGGTGGTTTGGGCAAGTGCAGGGCTACGGGTTCTCAATGGGGACCTAGAAACTTAGATGTTAATGACTTGAATATATCCGTATGATATGGCTGGTATCCATTACTAGTGTTCTAATGTGAATCACCATTCACTCAAGTAGATGCTTATGGTCGAGATAACTGTCTACTAAAGAAAAAATTTGTAAAGTGTGGCAGTGTGCGAATAACAGTCAGCTTGCTGATCATGGTGGTTTAGGTAGGTTGATAAAATGAATTCAATCCAACTGGTGCTGGATTAGCCTGCATCCTCTTAGACACTCTATTGATTGTGATCAAGTGTGGTTACATACCGGAAGCAGTCCAAATAACACCAGCCGTCCCAAGAACTATCACAGAATCGGATATGTTTACGGCTAGAACACTGTGAATGACACTAAGATCGATGGTTGTCGTACAAACCATTTTGGTGGTAGCTCTTGAGGACTTTCTTACTATGGTAAGGGCTGTTTTGCTAGTAAGCCGTAACACTTTATTGTTTGTCAGTTCGATCCCTGTTTTGTGTTTTCGACAGTACGCTTTTCCCACTCATGCTTTCCAACAATGTACTAGCGCTCCCTGTTAACCCTTTAGTCCCAAGACCCGAATGTTGCACACATAGCAAGTTAACACAGAAGTAAATGGGGCTATAATACATCGGACTCATCCTGATCCGGAAAGTGGTCGTTCAGTTCGTTGGCCCTCGCACCATCACGTCTGACCGCCCTGGATTACACAAGCATCACAGCAGAGAAATTATGCTCTACGTCACGCTTTGCTGTTGAAATTCCGCAACTATACTATGCACAAACCCAATCATCCACATAAAATATGCTGTGATCCAATACAAACGTTCAGCGTCTGAAACGATTATGTGGTTCATGATAGATTAGAAGCGCAGTTGAAGTGTGTGCATTGAAGGTACTGCGCTAGGAAAACTTCCACTGTTATGTGGGGAAAACCAACCTAAATGCTGTTTGCATTCAAATGTTCAACACTGAAATGCTCAGCGACTACTTATTCCTTATCACTGCAAATGTCGCTGCCCTAAAAAGTGATTTGCATGCGACAGGTTAACCGAAGCAGTCCATCTCAGTTGAAGTACGCTACGGACCGAAATAAAATTAAGAATGGTTGATGACCTTGCGTCTATCAATGCAAACACAAGTATCCCGCCAGCAAGAACAAGTAAGCTGGAAGAAATTAGAGGAGATATTGTTGCCCTGTGGCGATGAGCACAAATAAGCTAAACTTCCCCAAGCAGTTATATATGAAGTAGTCCGTACTTACATCAGAGAAACCCGTGCCGCTTACCTGCTCCAGTACAATGAGCATCGTCATTTGCCCTAGATGATACCGTCAGTTCCGTTCGGTATAGTAACAGATGACTTCTCAATAACCTTAGGCCACATACAAATGCTGTTGGTCATGTGACGGGTAATACTCATTCGCCAAAAGTGCATAAAGCAGGTTTGGACTTGACTTGAATCTGTATAACTTGTCAACATGCTGCCGATGCCTTTCTTTCTTATAGTTGCAGTCTGTAGATACCGCGTTACGGTGTGACGTAGCCTTGTCAAAAGTCGTTTCTCGCTCCTTTGGTGCAATGAAGCAGTGGCTTTGGACGGGTATAAAAGCGGCTGCTTGACATGTACGGCAAGAGGTTTAAAGCGACAATTACAAAATAAAATAGATTGTCAGTTAGAGAACGCCTAAGATATATGACTCGACATGAGGTTTGCATTAGCACATGTTTAGGAGGAAATTTAGGAGGGCCATAACACTGCATTCTCTTTATCCGGCACTTATACCGTCAAATGATTGTCATGGACCATTTCACGGTGTAAATGTGTTGGGGTATCATCAAGGTGTTTTTGAATATGGTTAACATGGGGGCACTAATTATATGCGCCAGAAGAAAGTACCAGAGTTGTGACACTATGGAAGAAAATTTTCGCCGACATTCAAGTCGGCTGTACTGAGTGATCAGATTAAACTGATGTATTCTTGGAAATGTGTTTTGACTGATTTGCAGAAGATAGTGGCATGTGTGGTTGCTGCTTTTAGGCTCTGATACAACACTACTAAATCTTCTCGTACAATTTTTGAGTTCTCGGCCTGATTACATAGGTTAGGTGGAATTAAACTCCGGGATTTTTCGCCGCACTGCATTGTGTTGCTTCGAGTGCGGTGACATAGTGCTTCTGCCATAGTTGCCACTCTTAGCCAGCGTATTCAGTCTGCGGCCTCAGGTGCGCGCCAAGCATGCTCGGAAAGACTGCGGCACCAAAATTCACGAACGTTCTACCAAGTACACAGCAGTGTTGGTTTGCTTACTTTGATGCCTTCTCAGCCTGCCTCACACAACCAATACCATCTGGTTAGAGTACACTGAGATCACACTCATGAGAAACTCACCGTCGAATTTGTGGCCACAACCAATAGTTTTGAGTACTTTAATGACGTGTGCTCAGAATCTTTCTTTGGTGACGTTGAACTGCAGCATGTTCTTGATGAACCACGTATACGCTTTATCCAAGTCATCTTGTAGGGGTGCGTGATTCTCCACTGTAATGATAGCATGCTATATCTTTAGGTCATGGGCGAATAGTGGGAAATCTGAAGATAGCACACTCGCGGGATCATTTATGAAGACCAGGAACAGGCGCGGCCCGAGTACCCAGCCCAGCCACACTGAACTTCGATTGGTTCAGACAGGGTGCTGCGAAGCTTCACATTCAGGTGTCGTTGAACGAGAAAGTCACCCATCCAGCCCAGAACGGCATCGCCGACAGCATGATCCTGGAGTATGTGTAGTAGATTACAGTGGTCTCCATGGACTCCATGGTCTTGGAGATCACCCAAAGAGTGTTATCAGACAATTATATGCTAGTTCTGTACGGCTACTTCATCTGTAACTTAGAGTGCTGCACATGTGCTTCCACATTATGGAAACGGGCACCTTGAGAAGACATTGCTGAAAGAGGTTTACCAAGGAATTCAAAGTTGGACTTGGAGAATTCGCTGTGTGGAAATATTTTCTGTTGTTCTTCCCAACAATGGCACCCCACGACCGCGGTTTCGTCCTGGGTTGGACTCATCAGGTGGAGATAGCCTGAGCTGGGGTGGAAATCAGAGCCTAGTGGTTCACGGTTGATGCCATAAACACTATGCCACTGCGATCCGTGAGCGACGCTTAGTACAGCGGAAACGAGTTCGACTTCGGCGTTGGAGAATTCGCTGTGTGGTTAGCTTATTATAAGCAACCTCCATTGAGCCCTCGGTTCACTTGAGGTGGACCTCGGTCATTCCGATCACAAGGACTGAATGTGAAATAGAAATATTTTGTTGTTGCTTATCTCAACACTGGTTTACTAACGCTTCACGCACTCACGTCAGCAAATTTCAGCGCCTTCGGACAAATGCCGTCTGCATCCTGGGACCTGTAATCGCTCAAGCATATCAGCCGTTTCAGTATAATTGTGCTTGTATAGGATATGTGGTTAAGGACTTATAACATCCTGATCTAGTTAGGCAGGATGTAAGATGATTGCGCACTTTGGAAGGTGCGACGAAGTTGTTTTCCGTGCCGTTTGTGCTAACCCGCATGCTGTGTATGGAGCAGCAATGCCGTACTTAACCCGGCGAAGTTTGTTTACATGTCTGCATAGCAGCTTGGGGTTAGAAGAATATTTTTTCTGAAGATCATGTTAATGCTTCACTTTATCCTCCCGGATGAGTTTAACGCAGTTGTTCCTTTCTGTTGTATAGACATCCCAGTTTACTTTGCTCCGAAAGGCTATGTGGACGAGACATGTCGAGCCCTCAATGCCATGCATTTCCAAGTCCTGCTCCTTAGGAAGGGCTTCAAGGTTAGACTCCATGATTTTCTATTTCATACTTCCTTGCCACAATCCTGTTGAATCTGTTGATAAATTCTCCGCAGGGCATCTCAGGGGACCATCTGGTTAGGAAAGACCAACTTGTTGCATCAATCTGGTCGGACAGATCACCACAATTGTTTACGACGTGGGATTTCTCAATACTGACTTTAATATATCCTGTGCAGCACATGTAGCGTAACATTGTTGTAGTATGATAAAGAAATAAATGAATATTTATTGTCGACATAGCGAGGTATGCCTATTGTGCATGGTCGTGATAATACATTGTTGTACAAAATAACATAATGAGCAGGTCCAAATGTAAGCGTAATAAAAATATAGTCCTTTATGTGGTCCCAAAAAGCCCAAGGAATGAATGAAGTATATCCTCTAGGTTATCGAGGCACTCCTCGTCAGGTCTAATCAAAATTGCATAGCCGAACTTGTTCGCAAAGTACAAGGTGTAAAGATAATGATTACAAAGATCACTGTAGTGGAACAGGTATTCTTGAGGAACTGGTCCGTTGAGGTTGTGTACACAATGCAGATCAGGTGAGTGAAGCATGAGGACCACTCTGTAGAAATGTTTTAAGAATTGTGGCATGTTACCGTTTAAACATGTACTTGTAGATGTCTGTGAGCGGACTTATGCACAAAACTTGTGAAATGTGGTATCGGTCAACTTGCCAATGCGTGGCAAGGGGGCAGTGAATTTATCTAGTGGCGAGTCACTTTCGCCACGTCGCAGTGTTGTTAAACAGACACATGTGAGTTTTGTAGCGAGAACGCTTGCCAGTTGAAAGCCCACCACGTCCCCAAAGGAAGGCGCGTGATTACTACGTCGATCTTGAGTTCCTCCTTGGTAAAGACGAGGTCCAACATAGCCGATTTGCTCCCATCCTGAAACGCGTAAGAGAATTAACATAGTTGTACAGCGGTATACCAGCAATTAGCTCTAGTACTTTCTCCTTGAATTGCTCATCGAGAGTAGCTGGCTTGCCCAACAACCTACTGGTAGTGTCAGCTGGGTGATTCGGGATTTTCCCGTTCCAGCACATGGTTCGGCTGCAGTGTTCCAGGCCATGGTGGGTTTTCGCCGGGCAAGCGTTTTCCCTATAAAAAGCCACATATGTCCGTTTAACAACACTATGAGTTGGTGGAGGTGACTTGCCACTAAATGAATTTACTGCTCCTTGCTTCGTCCCGGGGAAGCATTGTATTCCAACAACTTTGTGCTGTAATTCTGGGGAGCATTGGGCCCCTGTCTGATAGAGGAACAAACGAAAGACGTATGAACTGAGCAGTCAGTCACCGGCTCCCGATAGGCGCGATTCTCTGAGTTCGCTCCGTTGCCTTGCGGGTAAGCTATTCAGCCAAAGGCTCGGAGTGGTGTCCCCTAAGTCAACACTCTACTTAGGCTTGGGCAAACGGGTAGTATTTCGCCCTCTGACGAAACCATGAACTTTTATGTATTGTGTTGTATTTTCTTTTACTATTTTTCTATCCTCTTTTGTGTTCCATGGTTTCTGGTGGCTCTGTATCTATTCACAGACTGTTACAAATAAATATGTGGCAGGGTTTTCTAAACCGTGCAGATTGAAGTCCCCTACCATGAGAACGTGGCCGTTTGATCCTGCCAATAAATTCTTCATAGCAGAGGCTAGAGCATGGACCATTTCTAAATTGAACATCGGTAAACGGTTCACAATGGCCACTTGATTTGTATCGTCTAGCCTTAGGTGTAGGCAGAACCATAAGTCGTCCAAGGTTTGAATCCGATGATCGTTTACGCGGTCAGGTAGTAGACAGGAGCGGTCGCAAAGAAATACACCGCATCCGCTTGTTAATCGGTCGTTGCGCAAGAGTGATGTACCAGTTAGTGCAATCTGAAAGTCGGTGATCACTTCGTTCATCTATGTCTTGGTTACCAGTGTTTTGAACAGATCGAAGCTGGGTCAATTTACTGAGAAGTCCTTGCGTGTTGGTACACAAGCAACTGAGAACAGCGGATAGTAGAAGCGTGTCTGAACACATAAATGTTTCACGCGGATTTACGCTAACCCTTCTTGGGCCGGCTAACTGTCGTATTTGGGTGATATTGCTTGCCTAGCTTCCTGGGCCGTTTTGGCTTTTACGTAAAGCACCCACTGTAATGAGACACGGACACGATCAAAAAGTCACGATGGCGGCGGGCGGAAAACAGGCGTTTATTCAGTATAGCGTAGCCTATTTAAAAGAAATAAACACTGTTAATCTTCGAGCCTTCTCAGTGGGTCTTCTGTTTTTCGGTTTACCTCATTGGTCGCGTTCCCCTTTTATTTCATTGGGTTATGCTATTCCTCTTCGGTCGCTGTCTTCCTGTCTCGCGCAATGATCACATCTTTCGTGCTTGGCATCTGATTGGCCGTATTTCTTTGGACCGCTCATATTTGGCTTTGCACTCTGAAACTTGCCGTTAATAGCGATTCTCGAGTTGCCAGTGCGCCCTCTTTGTTCTATTGTCCAATCCGGTTTGTCGGTTTCTGGATACGTGTGCCACTCGTGATTCGCTGTCCAGCCATCGCTGTGTCTCCCGGTGGGTTCACGCGTTCTCTCGATCGAACTGATCTGCTGACTCCGGTAACCTGCGCTTAGGTGGTAAGGTTCAGCATACTGGCCCGGTTTCCTAAACCCCGTTACACCCACTACCTAATTTTTCATAGATTGTGTGTTCTGCCCTCTTCGGACTGCTAGGGTGTTGCACCGCCCACCGTTGCAGAAATACAAACAGCCGTGCCACAGACAACGTTTCACTGGTTTCTTGATCCCTCAGACAACGGTGGCCTTGCTTCGACCGCCTTCAGACGTAGTTCTGATGGCAGTTTGGTGCGTAACTTTTGCCAACTTCCGATCAAACTTTCAAATTTTGGTTGGAGTAGAGCAAGGCTTTTAGTGCTCTTTCCGCTGATACCGCTAAGTTTGACGTTGGGCTAGTTACAATGTCGTGGAGAGAACGGGCTTCGCAGTTGCAGCGCTATTCTTCCAATTTTTGAACTTGGGCCTGCTACTACTCGGAAGACCGGATTTCGGAAGCAGCTTAAACAAAGATCGATCTATCGTCGGTTTTCTTGTGATATTCTCCTGGGTTTTGCTTTCTTTGCCGACGCTTACACCATGGAACCTCAAGTAATATGAGAACGCCACATGCCGAATCACAAAGACGGTGACCTGACACGAGGACATTGTCCGCTTTGTTTCCCGACTTAAATGTCATGTGAACTAGCCTTGGCTTAATTTAGTGAAATGAGTTTGGGTGAGGGACGATGGGAAAAATCCAGCCACTTTGACCTGGATTAACAATGCTTGACATATGGATTCCCAGTGCCTCAGGTCGTTCAGTAATTTAACCTTGACAGCGTTTACCTTTGACTCAGGTAGGTTAGATCATATTATATTCAGCGAGTTCTGTGTCTTTCTAATGTTCCTAATTTTGGATAAGAAGATGTCTCCTCTTACTGGCGGTGTGACAGACGGACTTCTAGAAGGAGAACTGGTATTCGGGTCACTGCATGCATTCTTTGGAGTAGTTGCAGAATGGTCCTGGAACTTTGCCTCGGGTCTGCATGCAGCGAGGACGGATACGTACGCTGTCAGCTTTTCGGTAGTGTTAGTTGAACCCAACCGAAATTGTGTATTACGTGACATGGATACACTCCCAGGAAACACCAATCTCTGCCAAATTGGGGTCACTGGCGTTGACAAAATGTGATGGTGGCTAAAACCAAGAGCGAGAACGATCGGCTGCCTAAGTACGGTCGGTCAGGCGATGGCTGGAGTGGACGCGTGAGCTTTTAAACACCCAGCTAATTGTGCAGCACTTCAGAATTGTGAATAGAACGCTAGTGTGCTGAGCCAGTGTGTGTTGTTTCGCTTGACAAGGCTGGGAGAACCAGACACGCAAAATGGTAACAGAGGAGAAGAAGCTGACGTGCCGTATCCCACTCGCTTTTGGTGGACAGATGTCGATCCCACTGCCTACTGCTCTGCAGATAAGGAAAGCACGTTACCTGCCAACTGGAAATGTGGAAAGCAAATTGGATGGAATTCGCAGCGGCCTTCCAGTTGGAGAGATGTCCAAGCCTTACCAGATGGCTATGTTCGGATACGCTGTCGGCCACGAAGCGTGCCGTATAACCAAAGCATGGAATTTATGTGACCATGATGAAGTATTGAGTTTTCAGATACTCGAGAGACTTTAGAACTCTTATGATGGTCAATTCACTCTTCTAGCTAGTTGCAGTCGGTTGGTCGATGCTAGTTCAGTGGACAGTATCTGTCAACCATGGACGAAGGATTCCCCACTAAAGTACCCAGACGGTCTTAGCAAACAAAAGTGCATCTTTCCAACGCCTTTGATGCAACAACGACCAGCATCCTCACAGCCTGCTCAAAGAACCACTGACAATACGCTACTATCGGGAAGCTGCATCAGAATAGAGTGCACTTTACCACACTTTCACTTCAAAGGGTAAAAATGACCAAGGCTGCAGCCGAAAGGACACATTGTCATAAAAACTAAAACTAAATTAAAATACGGCTCCTTAGTAGCAAATAGCCGAATAAGTATCCTTCTTTTATGATATTTGCAGGAAGAAATGCGCTATCTACAGAGAGTAAGCAAATTCGATTCAGGGTTTCTGCAGTCAGGGGCGAAGGAATATGATGACAACGGCTAACGTTCTAATGCAGCCTAGCATTATTGGTACTGTCATTACTTTAGACCGGAAGCTCACCTGAATTGAACGAGGATAGAGCAAATGCAACACGCAACCTGCGAAAAAAAGAAAGGATGACTTGGTGACTGAAACCAGGGAAGAAGGCCACCATCTGCCTCAGTTCGGTCGATCAGACGATCGATCGAGTGGACGCGTAAGGTCTGAATACCCAGCTAATTGTACAGAAACCCGGAATTGTGAATAGAACGCTAGTGTGCTGAGCCGGTGTGGCTTGTTGCTCCTGACGCGGCTAGGAGAATCAGGCATACAACACAGACACTGGTTGCTAGCCTGTTTTCTATTTTCCGTGTTTGGGGTTGCCGCCTCCGCGCCGTTAACTATACACTTACTTTGCTGTTTGTGTTCCAAGTTTGAGCATAAGTTTGGGAGACAGAAATCGAGTTCTCCCGTAGCTAGTTCCGATGTGAACGCCATACCGGCCGTAGCACGCTGCGCAATCGATGCCAGTTCGTCACATTTCGGAGCCAGCACTGCCGTGCACATAAATGGTGAGTCGCTCGTACAGAACCGAGTGGAGTCCGATTTGCTGTGTCGTCCTTTCACTATCGCCACACTTAATGTTACACACATGGGATGGAATTTCCTATCATATTTACTACATGGTATTCCAATCCAAATAATCTTGGTGCAAAGTTTCAACTCACAAATATCGCTGTCTGCAGCTGCATGAGCCGTGTACACTTGTGTTGTGAATAACACATGCTGTCAATCGACGGTGTCCTACCTTTGGGGCTACGTTTGCAAACAAAGCCGACGGAGGTCATTGCGCGACCAATCTGGTGTGGTTAGTAGGTCCTTGGCCATCAGACATGCAAGGATTCGGCCTGGT
Source organism: Dicrocoelium dendriticum (assembly GCA_944474145.2). Classification (NCBI taxonomy): domain Eukaryota; kingdom Metazoa; phylum Platyhelminthes; class Trematoda; order Plagiorchiida; family Dicrocoeliidae; genus Dicrocoelium; species Dicrocoelium dendriticum. Next base: position 13,384,417 of record OX104067.1, on the reverse strand, counting down.
GGAAAGTCGAGATTTGATGGGCGTGGTAGAATTCATGACAGTTTGCTGGGTAGTAAGGATCGTGGCTTCTTACCGAGCTGCAACCATCAATAGGAGTGTCGAATTAATTTGGTAAAGGAATCGTGGGATATCGCTAAGAGCACTGTTGAAAGAGTCCACAAAGGATGGTATCCAGTGGAAAATGGGTTAATGTGCACCTGAATTTCGGTGCCAACACCTCTGAAACTGCCGTACTCGATACAAAGTAGATGTGTGCTAGACAATCCTCCAGCTACAGATTTATTGGATTTTGCTGGTAAATCAAAGTTGGTTATACTTAATCCCAGTAAGGTGTGTCGATAATTGTGTGTGGTAATTACAGAAACGGAGGAACTTCCAGTTAGTGCGACCACACACTCTGTGAAACCACGATAAGTCTTTGGTCACTTTACAGACAGCTACGCAACTACGAATACTGAATTCATGTACTCGTACTGATCAAACTGAGTCGGGGATCAACATGGGTCATTTTATTCCTGTGCGTTGACATGTTATTAAATGTTTCAAAACCAGTAGTGACCACAAAATAAATGCGAGAACAAGGAGACATATGTCATCTTTCCTGGCCCCTTTGATTGCACTCATGGCCTCGCATTCTAGATATCAAACATCCCCTGCTGCCCCTCCAAACACCGCACAACACAGAGTTCGCCCCGGTTTGGGCTCTTCAAGACACAACAATAAGCTTCTAACTAGAATCTCAAAAGTCGCTGGTATAAAGCACTGGTCTGGTTGTCCTGGAGACAACCGCCAAGCGCTCTATGCCGGGTTCCAGTCCCATACCAGGCTGTCTGCCTGATTAGTACAAATGGGGGCGAAACGTGTCGTGGAGCGCAGTTATGGGAGACAGCAGCACGGAAACCCTTCACATCGGATACGGTACCAATGATCGAAATGGCATAGGCTGGCTTCAAAGGCAATCAAGGCCACAACCGAGATGGCGTGTCGCAATACAAGACTAACGGCGGGTGCTCCAGAACACGATAATCACCCTTTGATCGCTGTGTAAGGCAGTGCTCGCGGAGCTCAATGGCCTAGTGATCAAAAGGTAAGCTGTGAATCAGTAGTTGTCGAATTTCTCTCATTATTTAGGCGATTTCTACAACAGGAGGTTAAATAGTGCTGAACTCGGTCGTGGGATGCAGTGCTTTGAGAGAACAATGCTGAAAATTCCCACTTCCCGTGCGTTGTAGGTGACCAAAATTGCACAGGTGGACTTCAAAGTAAACCGTAGCCGTAATGGAGACAGCCTGTTACAACCTAGACAAATTGTTGGTATTTTAAAGCCTTGTAATGAAGCATGGCTTTCCATCAGAATCTGCCCTGTATGTCGCTTGTGTCGGCCACAACACCAGCTAGATAACTATGATAATCACAGTAAACCCATGGCATTCCGTGCCTAATGGCAATATATAACCTATTCACAGCCATTACTATAAGCCTGTGGAGGAAGCACTATACAATATAAAATATAACCAGTTTTCGAGCTAACAAATTGCTCCACTTTATAGCTTCATCCGCAATTTTTTAATATGATGAGTATTATCCGGAAACAATAATGTCAACAGGTAAATCTTCATCACTTGTGAAGCTGCCTGCATAGATGTCACGGATTATATTTTTACAAGTGATAGCATACTGTCGCATGAATAATACACATTTGTTTGATTGTTTTCGTGTCTGTGCTCATGGCCATTTCTATGGCTCATATGTTTATGTTTCATTGCAAATTGGGGGTACTGTTGCGTTTCGCACATGCTGCGACCACTATGGTTTAGTTAAGTTACGCAGGTTTTCTCTGATTCACTTAGTAGGTGTTACCCGGGCCTTTTTGAGACATTTTCTCAGACTAATCAGCTGGCTATTACATGAAGTTGCAATAGGTAGGAATTCACTCCCCATGTAATTTGTAAGACTTAAACTGTTATTAATCTTCTTCATTACTCAGAAGTTCAATAACGAACGCTTCATCTGACATCCCAAATCAGTTATTCCCAGTTTATTGCTCGCTTCGCGCACCTAAGCGCGGTGGATTCGATGCCAGTATGACTAACCTGGCAGTAACAAAACTAGCGGCCAGAATCTAGAAACTCTGTCATGGAGGGGATACAGGGGACACTGGTGTGATGACGAGAAAACAGTATTTACATTCGCGACAGAAAACTTATCTACGTCAAATAATTCCACCCTCTGTGCGCTCTAATGCCTTGGGAGCAAATATCACTGAGGCTCGAGTTACGTAACCATGGTTCCTGTAGGACAAGAGCGTTTGTGGAATTTTGGCGGGATGGCGAAATTTCAAAAGTGACACGATGTTTATTACGGCGAGTTTGTTCGCATAGTCTCTCAGTTTTTCTGCAAGCTGAATCGGGTAATGTAAAGTGAAATCCTTACGCTACGTCATATCCGACAGGGTTGTTTAATTTTTCATTATTGCTTCTTTATTGTGCCCACGACTGCCATTCTACAAGGGCATTACTACTACGCTAGGTATTCAGGTCCGTGCAAAGCTGGTGGCACCATCGGTTGCAGACATCACATTGCATGCCGCCGGAACAGTCAGTTACTGGCATATTGCAGCATGAACTGCCACAAAGTACGACAGCTTCAGAATCCATACTTTCGGGAACAACAGCCTCGGTGTATTGCGAGATCGACATAGCGGAAAACAGAGTGGAAGTATAACGCGCATACAATAGTAAAACAACCTCAAGAAAGAGACAAAAATAGGGTGCAAAACGGGATTAAAACTGCGAACAACCGGAAGAATTATCAGTAAGCGCCAAACATGCTTTTACTAGAACCGCTTTGATTGATCCACGATATCTTGGATCAGAGAAAATTCGAAAACAGTCGATTTTCCTTTCAAGTATTTATTCGAACTGTTTTCCACAATATTGCAGCTAAAGATTTCGTTTAGTATGGCACGCCAAAATATCGAGTTACTGCTAAGTACGCACAGGAAAAGTACTGGTCCAACTATTTAATGCACAGCATCCACAATCTCTTTTCTGGTTTTTACAGCAGTGGATGAACTTGCAGTGATTACGAAGTGGCAGTTAATTATTATACTATCATGGACCGTTAGTCATTGTCCGAATTCGTAGTTATGTTCTTCAATTTATCTGGGCAAGCTAAGTTTCCTCAGCCTTACCTGACACCTTCGTACTCTCAAATGAAATCGAAACTTCTCTCCCGTCTACTACAAGCAGCACACAGTTGGTCTTACCTGAATGCGCTAAAGTGCTTTTGGACTCAATTAGGCACTTTGGATTTACTAAAGAAAAATCGGAAACACTGTACGTTATACAATGACCACCGGTGTTCCTTTTGGCGATATCTGAATCACTAGTCGTATGGAACTGGTGTATTAAATCCTGATGTCAGGTTCCGTGTAAAACCTACCAAATAAGCTTTCCTGATTGTTTCCAGTGTTTATCCCGTCTATCCCCTGGATAACAGATACCTAGTATTCACGAAAGACAGACCAAACCCGATTATTGATGCGTGCATTACACACAAATAAACGAAGTTACGTCTGTCTGTTTAATATGCGTTTGCACCAACGTCGTTTCTTGCCTAAACATCCTCCGTTGTCCCACCTCTTTAGGACTTGTTGAATAAAGATGTCAGGTGGTTATGATCATAGATAGAGGAACAAACTAATTCAGAGCAAGCAATCCACTCACTTTCTATTATTATCGAAGCACTGCGATTTCAATGAACCGTGTTTTGAAATGTGATGTCACGGCATTTAGGGTTAGAGCAGTTCTAAGACACAATGTTCGCGATAGAAACTTTACTCTCATTTCTTTTGCCTCCCAAACGATACAGCCAGCTCAGAATAGTTATGCCAAACTGGACCAAAAGTCACTTGCAGGTATTTTCTTAGTCAATAGTTTACATCCATGCTTATGGGGCAGTCAGTTTACAATACAGACTGATGTTAAACATTGCTTCCGAGACTCGATGGATGACAAGGCATACAACGACTTGATGCACCTCAATTGGTACGCTTGACACCCAACATTTTTGCATACAAATATCAAATCTTTGGGTGACCACAATACTTAACCTGATACCCTTATTGGATTGCCACAGGTAGTCCAAAGCGATAAACAAAGCGAAGCAAAATACCATGTTGTCCTACTGTCGCAGCACCCCAACCTCTAGCGGCATGAATAGAGGAGCTATAGATTTGGACTCTGCCCCTTAGACCGTGAAACGATAAACTCTACACGGTTGGGATCCGCTCAATTCATAGATATTGCACTTCTATTTTTCAACTACCTATTCGAGATCAGCCTGCACGAGGAACGTAAACTGCCGGAATCTTCTATCATTTGTTCAGCTGCTCTCAGGTGATCTTAGCTGAGGGAAGTGCACAATGCCTATCAAAATCTATTCGTGCAAATGTCATGGCTAGTTCCTACTACTGGTGGCCAACGATGAAGCAAATACCAAAGCACTGTATCGTGTACGTATAATAGTTTAAAGTCAAAAAAGTTTATGAACCCGACTGAGGAACATTTTCAGCATTTACACTAGCACTGCAGATGTGGTAAGATGTTATATTGGCAGGAGATCGCAACCAAAGCGTAAACAAGCATGCGTGCAAGTCACCCAAGTAAACTTTCATGTGTGGTCATGCTAAGTTTCTTAGAATCCGGAAGAAAGAGGGTTAATTACGGCAAGATAGAGTGGTGATAACCTGTTGTGCTCGAAAACAAAACTCTAAAGTTAGGGCAGATAGACGAGCAGGAGACGGCTTTAGATAAATCAGCATGAAGGGATAAAAATGATCACTTAAAAGCTTTGCTGAATAGTGGTCATATGTATGAAGTCAACCAGAGACTCTCTGGAAACTTCATTACATTTGGAGACCAGCTTAGTGTAACGCACAATCAATGTAAAATTCTTCTGTAAAAGACCAGGAAAAGTGCTACTTCAGCAATGCACCCAATGCGGAAGAAATAGACAGTCATGAATTGGTGAATTAAAGAGCAGGTTGCTGGGAGCATTTTAGGGTACAGAATGATACTTTTCGCATCTTATGCAACGTTTCGTCAATATGTGCCGACCAAGATATGTTACGAGATAAAAGCGCACGTTACTTAACACTGGTTAAACTGGGAATAGTGTGGTCGCTTACGACTCTGGGGCGCGAAGAGTTTGTCACCTTGAGCCGTGTCAGTGCGAATAAAGGCGGTAGTTATATCGAGACATTTAGAAGGGTTAAGAATAAGCGATCTGAAAGACGATCACGACAGTAGTTCATCCAACCAAATGTAAAGATACATTGATGATTCAGAACTTGGAGCAATGCTGTCTAAGTCTACGCAGTCAGGGTACTAACATTCAATAAATTTGGGGTTCGCTTTAGTTTTCATACTGCTTGGTTAATGAGTTGCTTGCTTTCTGTACAAACCTCTACGAGCTTTATCCCCCCCCAAATCTTTTAATTCCTAACTTTTTACGCCCGAGGTGAATTATCGAAAGGAATATTCTTCCCGCATTTGCTTACTTTTGAAGGTTGGGGGATTTGGAAGCATTTTGATGTATATGGAGAATAGTAAAGGAAAGAGGATTGCTCCTTGTTGGCCGCCCCAGTTATCCTTAACAGTGTGGAACCTCTTACCGTTTATCTAGGCAATATGAGATTTGTTTAAGTAATATTTGCTCATCAGGTTGTACAGTGATGATTGAACACCAGTTGTATACAGCTGATTGGGCAGGATAGGTTTGTCGATACTTCTGCAAGTGTTGACGGCGTCTAACGTGAAATTTCGAGATCTGTAAGCAAACTGTCGGCTAAAAGGTTGACAGCACTTTTACTCTCTTCGTGTATGTCAGCCCTGGAACGCTCTCCCAAATTAATCTGTTTCCGCCCCCATTTTACCTACCTTTAAAAAACGCCTTGATGCTGTCCTAACTCACCTACACCACAAGATATAGTCTGTGTATCTCGACAGATGATATAATGCGATGAACGTCACACAATCAGAACTAACTTAAACAACTGCAGTTGGCTTTGGTTGCGTGTGCTAACATTCCGTTGAGTCCACCAAAGCGTGTTTCACTTAAGCTCGGTTTTCTATTCACAATATTGTGGTTCGCTTCTTCGCCATCCTACGGAACTTGCTAAGCATCCGCTTTTTTGCCCGTAATATACCCTGGTTTTATTGTACCACTGAGATACATCCACGGCCGGAGTGCTTTCTGACATCTAAGGTACAAGTAGCCACCCGAAGACTTTCAGCCTAGCGGATGTACAAGCGATAGGACGGATCTTCGTGAACAATGTCTTTAATAGGAGCGTTATCCTGACAAGCCTACAAATCTCATGGATAATTCTACGGTGTAGGCACTGATTAAATAGATCCGTCAAGGGCATGGTGTAGGTATTGTCACACACACTTTCAAGACAAATGGTGATAGGACGTCGGGAGCACTGGCCTTTCTAGAGTCCAGATTCCTGAGTTCGCGGTTGACTTCAAAGTGTCAGAATGTAATTTTTTGACCAAAGCTAGAGCACAAGAGCAGAGGGAATGAAGGGGTGGTGGCTGTCTTCTGTGATGAAGGACAGACCTCAGCATTTTGTTTATCTACGTCCACAGATCATGGGATCATAGGATTGTAGAGAGCAGAAGGAGAAATCCTTCGTCAGCTCCATCGCTTCCCGAGCATTGTGTGAGGCCACGGTTCGATGTTAAGCGGTAATCCACAAGGGACCGTGACAGCTACAGTGGAAGCTGCAAGGGCACTTCGTACTCAAAAGATAAGGATCTAACATTCGTTTGAAACAATCCGCTGTCTGGGCATCGAATACATACTTGGGTAAGTTGTTCCAATCTTTGACTACGCGAGTTGATAGAGCGAGAGCCTGGTGAACGCGGAGCCTTCTGGGTTTAAACAGTTTCCAGTTTTGGTCTCGAGTTGAACTGTTTGCATTGAATTGAAAGCATGCCTGCGGCTCCGTCCCCATCTCTCCTCTCAGGATGCGCCTGGTGAAATTCAGGTCACCGTGACGTCGGATATAATCCAGGTTCACGCGCTGAAGTCTCAGGGGATAAGACAAGTCCCGTACCTCCAAGATGTGTTTCGATCCCCGCCGTTGGACCTTCTCAATGAGGTCACATTCGAACTTGGTGAGAGGGAAGACGGCAGGTAATCCGCATTCGAGAATGGGGCACACATGGGAAGTAAACAATAGTCGGAAGATCTCCGGAGTCAAAAGCGAGAAGGCTCTTTGTATGGCATGGGACATCCTGTTGGCAGCAGCAACCCTTCTTAAGGTGTTCTGTGTAGTCCGTAAATCAGGTGACACCAACACGCCGAGGTCTTTTTCAAGGATTGAGGTTCCGAACAACGCCGCACCAACGTGGTGCGTCCCGAAAGGCTCAGGAGCACCAATGGGGAGGTCCGAGCACTTATCGCGACTTATGGGCAATCGCCATTTGTCTGACCATTTGTAGCCTGTAACCGGTCTGCATCGTCAAGACAGGATACCTCCATCCACAACTTCAAGTCGTCAGCGTAAATCAAGCAATCCAACTGAAGTTCCGCCGGGAGATCATTGATGAAAATCTTGAAAAATTCTGGGCCCAGGCGCATCCTGAGAGGAGAGATGGGGATGGAGCCGCAGGCATGCTTTCAATTCAATGCAAACAGTTCAACTCGAGACCAAAACTAGAAACTGTTTAAACCCAGAAGGCTCCGGGTTCATCCTGCTCTCGCTCTATCAACTCGCGTAGTCAACGATTGGAACGACTTACCCAAGTATGTATTCGATGCCCAGACAGCGGATTGTTTCAAACGAATGTTAGATCCTTATCTTTTGAGTACGAAGTGCCCTTGCAGCTTCCACTGTAGCTGTCACGGTCCCTTGTGGATTACCGCTTAACATCGAACCGTGGCCTCACACAATGCTCGGGAAGCGATGGAGCTGACGAAGGATTTCTCCTTCTGCTCTCTACAATCCCATGATCCTATGATCTGTGGACGTAGCTAAACAAAATGCTGAGGTCTGTCCTTCATCATAGAATGCAGCCACCACCCCTTCATTCCCTCTGCTCTTGTGCTCTGGCTTTGGTCCAAAAATCCCTGAGGGTCACCGATATTCATGAGCACATGAGCGGAGTAAGTCTCGTTCACGTCGACCCTCATTGTCCGGTCATCCAAAAAGTCAGCGATCCAAGAGAGAACGTTCCCAGAAACACCGATTAATCGTAGTTTAAGAAGGAGCCTTTCATTAGGAACCTTGTCAAAGGCCTTGCTGAAGTCGACAAAAATAACATCCAGACGTTTCACAGCGTCTAATGATTTCGCCCATCTTTCACAGGCCACAAGCAGATTCGAAGAACATGAGCGCGCCCGCCGAAAACTATGCTGCGCACAATAGATTACGTTCAGGTTCTCGAGGTGGAGAAGAATTGCCCGCCTGAGAATCCTGTCCACTACCTTGCATAATATTGACGTTAAACAAATGGGTCGATAATTGGCAGGATTTTGACGATCCCCTCCTTTGTGTATGGGTTTAACAATTCCCACTTTCTAAGCAATCGGGCGTCGTCCAATTTCAAGAGAATGCCGAAATACCCGGCAAACTGGATCGGCAATGTAATCGGCCACAGTCTTGAGGAACAACGGATGCAACCCATCAGGACCCAGCGAGGAGTTCGGATCTAATTCATGAGTGCCTTTGGCAATGACATCAGCTCTCGTTTCTACATGCTCCAACGAAGAAGGGAGTATTGGCACCGCGTCACTGGGAAACGGCATCTCCACCGAGTAAACAGACGAATATTGCATGGCAAAGAGACTGGCTTTCGCAGCGTCATCGTCAAGTAAACCCACATGCGCCAAGGAATACAGAGCAGGAATACCACTTCCTGTTCTGGTACTTCTCTTCAGGTAAGAGAAGAGTGTCTTGGGCGTTGTCTTGGATTGCACAGCCAAACCGAGTTCGTACTCTTGCTGCTCCTCTCGTTTTTTTCAAGTTGCAGATATTTCAGGCCCCTTTATTGTTCGAATAGTCAGACTCGGATTGCGTGAGCTTTAATCGGACTCACAGTTTCCGTCTTTTGTTCATTAGGCCCTCAGTTCTCGATCAATCCACGGAGGACCTCTGGTAAAAGGTATTTTGTGGACAACAATGACCTGCTCAACGAGCGAAATCATGTTGGAGTACAAGAGGTTCCACTCATCGTCCAGATCCAGGGGTTCGTGTATACTCCAGTCCACAGTACTGGCGGCTTTGATCACATAGCTGCTTTAAAAGTCTCCACAGATCTCGACAGTTGCGTTTGCATATAACGGCTTCGATGCAAAAAGTTAGTTATTTAGTTGTGAGCTCTGTGTTTTATTGCTAGTGAGAGTTGTTTGTCACGAGTAGACACTTTACCTGTTATAAGCTGGTTTATTTTTCCTTCTAAATTGCTTGAGTGATGGTGGTGAAAAACAATCCAATTGTAAATAAATCGTTACGACCAAACAGCAAAGAAAAAGTCAAAGCTTAAAATAGTGAAACGTTCACACTGCATAGACACATTTCGTTGTTGAAAACAGTAACAGCAATAGAAATCTGCATTTCTTGGAGTCTCACAATAAGCGATGACGAACATTCTCCTCGTCTCACTGTTCTGAAGGGCATATTAGCGAATGAACCAGTGTGAACATTAACTTAAACGAAGGGGCAAACTTTTGCGATGAGGTCTAAAAAAGATAAACTAGACAGCGCACTGCATCACTGGGAACCACCTGAATTTCAATGTGACTGTTTTTACGCCGATTATTTCGGTTAAACTGAGGCGAAAATGTTGCTACTCCAAGTAAACTCGAACTAAAAATTGATGGACTTACAAAATATCCTCAAGACTGCTACGGAGGTTAAAATCATTATATTACACTATTGTCAAAATATATATGGTATGTGACAGTCTGGTGGTTCTCCCGCTTTTATTGTACAGAATTCTAACTTTATTTTTTGCATTGTACACTTAGGCGACCAATGTGAACCGTTGAACTGCTTGTTTAATTTATTTTAGTTCAAGAAAGTGCTTTACGCACCAATAAGGGTGAATATTCAGCTGTTACATACACGCTTTCAGCGTAGTACAAGAAATAAACCAATAACTGCATAAGCAGATTACTGAGCTACGGGGTCGGCAACGACCATGGTGAATAAGTTACTAGATGTGATATAGCGCCGCTCGCTATCTACCGGCTTACACGTTACTGCCGTGCAGAGGACAGGGTAGCCCCCTCACCAAGCGACGAGCTCACCAAACTTTAGCTGCCAGTTAACTTATGGCATTATAAGCAGTTTGGTTTGCGTACTGATTGCAGAAGAGTAGTAGGGGGAGTTGAATGGTATAGGTAGCAATTCGTCACATCTAGACTCACTCAGACAGCCGCCACACGCCCCAAAAAGCACTGTACGCGCGTTTCATCCTTTCGGGAATCGTCAGCAGTGCGCATTCCATTGCCGTCCCCCGTAGCTCAGTGGTCTCAACCACGGACTGGCAACAGTCGAGTTGCGGGTTCGAGCCCTACCAGGGTCCGATGGAATGCGCACTGCTGACGATTCCCGAAGTGATACAACGCGCGTACAGCGCTTTTCCGGGCGTGTGGCGGCTGTCTGATTGAGCCTGGATGTGACGCATTTCTACCTATACCATTCAACTCCCCCTACTACTCTTCTGTAAACAAGTAGCTTAGCAAATGGAATAAACATCAGTATGTTGATGATGTAAACTTGTTATTAAGCTCCAGGAACAATGGTGTCTGGTCGCACAGAAAAGGTGCCAGATATGGATTAACGGATGAGTGATAAGCCCTTTTGCGGGCAAAAATGGATGCATACTTTTGTCTGACTGAGGATGTTGATACACGCTCAGACGGTGAAGAGAGTGGATTGTATCCGTAAGCGTTCTCGAAGCAAGCCTTATGCATGAATTGGTGTGCGTGGACACAAGTATCTCCTCAAAGGTCGGTTTGGGAATTCCACTACACCGTGATAATTGCGTCAGTGCCCTAACTAGGATTTTGAAGTGCTTCCTTAGGAAACCATGAAATCTCACAGTGGAGCAATAGATGAAAAGGGATAAAACACATGCGGTGATAAATCGCAGAATTAAGTAGCGGGGGATAGAGGTGGTCTCAAAAGACGGGCGTAGAACGAAAGCCTACTCACCTTCGTACGAACGTCGCTAACATGGAGTGACCAGGAAAGCTCACGACTGAGTGTTACACCCAGGTATTTCACTGACACACTGAAGTGCAACTTCTTGCCATCACTGTGAAGTTCGGGGTAGTCCATGAGAAATTGCTGATAACCATGGCCATTATGTAGGGAGAAAATGATGTTATTGCCTTTTCATGCGTTCAGTGATAAAAGTGTGCTCTGGACCATAGTACAAGGCTGGCCACTTAAGCTTGTAAGTTAGTTGCTGTGGCTGCCGTCGATTGCTGCATACCCAAGACTACGTCCTCTGCATATTTCAGCTACACCGCATCGGCTGGGCAGGTTAAGAGGCGAGGTAGACGCAAAAGATGTAGGAAGATAGTATGGCCCCTTGAAGAACCACAGTGCCTGTGATCAGCAGCGGGAAATCTTACCTCCTAGTCAAGTAAAAAGGGCACGTCCAGTGAAGTAGTTTCTAAAAAGGTGGACAGTAGAGAGTTGCATTCCGGCATCGTTCAGGTCCCTAAAAGAAGCTTACGGTTTCCACTGCCGAAAGCATTAGCGTGATCGAGAAAACGCATACGTACGAATTTGACCTAGTTGTCTAGTGACTACAGCACGGAGTGTCCACGATAGGCTGATGCATCTTGAGTAGACCTCAAACTATGATATGTAAACTGTAGCGGACCATCTGAAAGAGTCCGATTCATCAACGTTTCAATATTACCCTTCTCGAATACCCTCAACTTCACCAAGGTGCGGGCAACTGGTGGGTATTCATCTGAACCTTCCTTTTCCACCCGTGTAATTCTGGTACCTCTACAGCAGTCGGCAATATTACACTCTTTCATGCACGACGTGTATAGGTCAGCAAGAGTCTGGGCCCTGAACTCAGCACACACTTTGAGGACAACTTGTGATAGTCCATCCGGATCGTTTGTTTTGTTAGAGTTCAGCTGTAGTAGTTTATTGCCCACTGTATTTCTGCCAATGGCAGATAAGTAGGTTGTAAACCGATACATTCGTGGGAATTTGGTGTGAGAGGTGGAGTTGTCATTGAGGCAACAGAATTTTCGGTTCAGTTCTTCCAGGCCTAAATATGGATTTGACATTAACTTAAAGACTCCACTAAGTTGTTTCAGTATACCCTAGACATCCGATAGCTACTATTTCAAAGTATCGTCTAGACCTTTAGGTGGGTTAGATGGCGCAACTCAATTTTAACAGAAATAGTGGGTGAGTTCACCGTAGCGTTGTCTTGCGTTTTGAACCCTTTCGCTTTGAGTATACGCATGCGTTTTAGGTATGGAGATGAAAACCGATCCGCACGGATGAAAATGGTTTCCTGTGGACAGCAAGCATCAAAGCAGAAGCTGATGTAGCTTATTAACTGGTCGCAGTATTTAGATAGATGGTTGTCAAAAATTATGTTAAAATCCGTTGTTGAAATCATTTCCTTGAGGCGATATATATTCTCAGGTGAACATTGTCTTCTCTTAGGGCTGCGATCTTTACAAGGCGCAGTATCCCTATAATTTACTTTGCTGCACACGACAGGAGATAACTTGATCTTGGAGTGGTTAGAACTACCGATTGGTGCCTGATTGTACACCAAACTCAGCTTCGCCTTGTTCTCAAATATAATGTATATAGTTGCTTCAAGTCTGGTATGGGAATTAACAAGGAATTGCAGCCTAAGTTCTGTGAGAAAAGTAGGGTCAAAGCTGTAGAAATCACAAGCAACTATACAATGAGAAGAATCTAGGTAATCGAATACACTTGAAGTGAACTGACGGCAACATTATTTGGCCTCGGAGGCTGGACAACTGGGGGCAAGGTAGATATTTTCAAGCAAAAGCGATTGGTGGCCACTTAAATATCTAGGTTTACATTTCAAAATCGATTGCTTAAGTCGGGAACTACTTTGCTTGGTGCCTAGTTCGATTGCAAAGCGCGATCAAGCCGTGTACTGTGTTGTTTTCATTCCGCTTGAATAGCGGCTAAAAAGATGTCGTCTGCTTGTAACTAGGCAAAAAGGGAACCTTTCACTGTACAAAGGAAAATTTCTTCGCAACTTGCTCTGATGTTTGGATACACTATCACGGTCCACGCTAAAGTTATACCGCAAAACCTGCTTACCGAAAAGAATCCGCAAGTTACAAAAGGTTTTCATACCTTACATGCAGTGATGATATCCACTAGGTGTCGTAAGACTGTCATTCAGGGACAAACGGTTTATGCAACAAAGCAAGCTCAGGGAAAGTAACAGCATGAGTTGGTTTTAGAGGCCTCGATGTAAATAACTAGGTCAGTTCCATAACTAATGACGTTGCTGCATGCAAGAGGTTCTTCCTTTGAATCAGTCAAACAAACTAACTCCAGCGCTGCCAGATTCAAACCAATCAGCGTATAGGCGAAGATGCGTAGGCGTCCAATTATCTGCTTGCGGCAACCTAGCCGCATGCTTCGTCATGTAAGTCCGTACTGTACTTTGCTTGCATAATCCCATTACGCCAGGTGGCTTCAATAACATACCACGTAGTAGCCAATGGTTTGGTGCACAGGGCGGTATAAACCTTGAAAGTCTATGTTCTGAACAAAAGGCCATGGATCTTTGTGCACCATACTTTATCGATTCTTGTTTTTCTGCGTTGGCACACCACTGCAGTCCATGAACAATAGTCCTCTGGAGAGAATGTTCAGGCATAGCCTAAGCACAAGTTTGAAGGTATTATTTCTAGAGTCTTGTCAATCTAAGCGTTTCTAAAAGTAGCGCATTAGTAAAAATGAGGAAACATCTCCTAAACCCCAAGAATTTCTTGGCTAAACGAGATGTCTATTTAATAGGTCTGGCGGGTGTGGTAGCCGGGAGTTAAACGCAGTATTTTACGAGCTGAAAATATGTTAACAGCGTCGACACAACTACAGCATTCGGCCGTACAGATCCGCAGTACCAGAGTCCGAGGAGTACAAAATTGATGCGAAGCAAACAAAGGAGAATAACGCAAATCGATAAGATGCAACTGCTTCAACCATACCCGTTAACTTAGGATGATAGGTTACTACACGTTAATAACGTGACCTCATTTTCCACATGTGGGAGGTTACGCACCCGGCCGGCCATGTCACCACCCATAAGTTACGCACACTAGCCTGACCGGATAACACCGAGCAATGTTGAGACATCGGCTTTAACTTCTAATTGGTTTCACTGTTCTATTTATTCTCACTTGGCTAAATGTAAGAGTCAGATGACAAATTCATGCGTCTGCACCGTGTTCCTCTTTGGACTTTTAAACAGAATACGGATGTGTTTTGTACTTACTCAACAGGTTCAGCCACGCTGTGGACGCTGGTCTAAACCAGCCGTGCTCAAGGAGAACCTTATGGCCCCCTGCATGTCATAGAGAAATTCCGGGAGGTGCGGAATGAGAAAGACTTTTATGGTGGCCTTAGGGAGCCACCCCGTCATAGTGGGTTGTGATAACACAATAACAAAATTCATGTTTAAAAATTTTCCGCTAGGTTTTCTCCGCGCACTATTCTCTCCTAGTCACTACCAGTTAATGAAATGAAATACGCACGAACAAAGGATTGGTTACAACGGTTTGAAAGCCGGACGGGGCGGACTTTCTTTTGCCGAGCTGGCGGAGTCCGCGAAACTTGCATATATTTTGCCAGCCTCGCCTCAGACATACAAGCAGCCTACGGCAACTCAGACTGGGCAAGTGACAACTGAGCCGTTTCCAGGTATGTGAGAACTGGTCACAGTGAACCCACCCAACTCATCAGCACACCGCAGCAGTTACTGCACAAAGCCACATTGACACTAACTGAGTTCTTCAAGACGGCATCATTGGGTGAGAACTCGAGAGCCGGACAGTCTTGCTTTCTCATTACGTCTCAGTGTAATAGGGGCTAAGTTACGCGCCTTTCGTCTCCAAACTGAGCTTGCCTGTACGTCCTGCGGCTAGGTCACATTAGTCTGCCGCCTTCCGAAGTCGAGTGGTTACTCTGCGCGCTTGAGGTGTTATCCGTCTGACTAAGAGTCGAAACAACTAGGACGCGTTACAACACATTATCAACATTCAGTACAGCTTAAGTCATCATATATAAGAGCAGTTTTGTTAACTTGCATCCCGCTTGTGGACATCAAATTTCTGTGGTAAATATAACATCACGCCTCCATAAGAATACTTCACCTAACAATATAACCCCTTGCCAACTCGCATTGAGCGTCAGGTTTGGCAATAACCGGTGTGCGTTATTATTATCGCATTTGGCCCGCGGGCCGGACATTTGACATTCCTGACGTGTAGGATTCATTGTTCACCTAAAAAGGTTCTCGCTTCTGTTCATACAACTCACTGCATGATTCATCCAGAGCACTTAATGGTTAAGATGTTGGAAGTGCACCTAATCGATTCACTGTCAACCGTTGTAATAGTGGGCAACTACTTCAAATCACCCCTCTTCATGCCCGTCTATTCCAGCAGTTGTAGGAAAAGAACAGTGAAAATTTCCACGTTACGCTGTTGCATGCAGAAGTTAGGTGGCTCTCCCAGCGCAACTGTCTTCTCCGCGTTGTTGCACTCTGGAATGCCATCATCACACTCCTTTCTGGAACTGCTTATGAAAGAAAACTCTTAACAGCTAAGCCGGAGGCATATTATTTGGCTGGCGTTTGTGAAGAGCTCGGTTTATTAAACAAAAGACGAGGGTAAATTGAGTAATTTCATCTCGATCAAAGAATCCACTATCACTTTACATAAAAAGCTGAACGTGTGTGCTCAAAACATGAGAGGTCTGGAATTTTCGCAGTTAGCAACCCACGCTGTAGTTACGCAGGAGGAAAAGAATGGATACCTGACGTTACTGCCAGTTATTTATAACGACTCCGAAAAAAATAAAAGACGGGATTTTGACCTGGTTGTATGGCGATCCCGATTTGGATTTTAAATCTATTGGTTGTACAGCCCCGCGATCTTGGTGTTAAAATCCAGGGAATTTGCACAGCGCTTCAAAGGGGTACCCCAGCAAGATCCAAATGCACGCAATATAAATTGGATTACTGGAGAATGACTGCTTCGCCTAACAGATATGCCAGACGGTGGAGAATTGTTGAACCATAATTCCGTGGTGTCCATCCGCATGCTTCGTTTAATGTGGATTCGGTAGATTGGTTTAAAACAAAGTAGAAACAGCTTGGACATCACAGCATGAGCGAATATTAGATGGTTTCTGTCAAGCCTGTAGCCAAACATATGTATACGTGTGTCCATATTTCCACAATGCTTTGCAATTCAGACCTAACAAAAATTAAATACCATGTTAAATATTAATGGTGATTCTGTGTGATTAGGGGAGTGGCTGATTTTGGAATTAAAAATTGGCTTGGAGGGGCTTTGTTTTCCGGTACGGCAGGCCAAATGGTGATGCTTTCATAACTCGATATGAAAGATGTACATGTGTAACTTTCTGCCTAAGTATGTACAAGCAATGGCACTTGATAAGGTTTATTAGTTGTAAACGTTGCGCTGTTTTAACTGAGGTTAACTAAAGGAGGTCTAATTGGTTATCGAGCGATATGTTGGATGACACTGCAATTTTTCGCGGGATCGTCGAGTCCGCCAATCGCGCGATTTTGCACACGGTCTGTTGCTCATCAAGACAACCGGTTTCTGAGCTCTCTAAATGTATAGGTTTTAATGGGGTACTTTGTTGCGAAATTTGTTATAATGAGGTCAGGAACTCCAAACAGCTAAAACCTGTACTGTAACATATTTAATGGCAAATTTGTATAAAAATGGAAGTGTTAATATATAACCGTACGCAAGTGGTTATAAAGAAACAGAATCTAAATAATCGTTTAAGGCTGGCCGCGCTGCGTCTCCGTTAAATGAACGAAGTGGCAGCAGGTATGGTAAATTTTTCAACAAATGCGAGTGTCGATGTATAGCATAGGGTTTGTAAGTAGGGACTGGTTGGCAGTGGAGTTTACCTGTGGAAGTCGTAACTGTGTAATCGAAATGGTGGCTAGAATCATTATTAATTGTTACTTAACTGCCTGCGTGTGCGTAAATATGTCCCCTGCTCTGAAATGTAATATATATATATAATCTAAAAGGGTTAAATGTTTAAAGAAACCCTGTTCCCCCAAATATCTCTTAAGCTTCGAAATGAGTAATCATCTACTTCGATAACTACATACCACTACTTCATGCAAAATCATCTTGCGTGAATCAAAATCATTACATTTAGCACACCTAGTATAAAAAGAATGCTGATTACAATAACAAACAGCAGCAGTCCCCACTGTTAAATAAATCTTTTCTCGACATCCACAATTGTATACCACAAAACCATTTGTAATTAAACACAATTTTTCTTTCAGGCAACATAACATTGGGGAAATCACTTCAACCCCCATTTTACATGTATTATGAATCAAACATGCAGGAATACATAAATTTACAGAGAAATCTTAATTACCGTATGCATTCCATACTTATGAATATATCATTATTGTTTACTGCCTTCATTAACCTATACAGGTATACATATATAGGCATATACTACTATATATATATATATATTTTTATATTTATAGGTTTACCGAGTAAGTAGCCCAAATGGGGAGATGCTCCTGTACGAAGGACGGAACACAGCTTGATTAATGAATGGTAGCCACAAAGTAGACCTGTCTCTTAGTCTGTCCATGGCGTGACGTATGGCCTCAGGACCCCAGGTACATTTACAACATTCTATGGCTTAAGGTCATCAGCAAACAATAGTGATAAGACCCAAAACTCTCCAGGGAGATCGTTTACGTTGATGGAGAACAGCATCGGTCCAAGAACCGAGCCCTGTGGGACGTCGCTAAGGACCGCTTGCCTAAAGGATAAGCTGCAACCTACATGTACACATTGCTCTCTTCCGTGCAAGAATGCAAATACCCAGTAAAGGGCGCGACCAGATACGCCGTAGGAGCTCAGCTTTTGTGATAGCCTAAAGTGAGATACCTTATCACATGCTTTCGAGAAGTCTACGAAAACCATATCCATTACGTGGCCATTGTTCATTGCCTCAGCCCAAGCTTCACGAGCAACCAACAAATTCGTCCAACACGAAAACCTCTTCCGGAAACCATGTTGTACACTACTGAGTAGATTAACCCTAATCCGATGATCTTTCAACAAAGCTCGCACCAGCTTTTCAAGCAGTTGGACTACGACGCCAGTCAGACTGACTGGCCTATAATTGGCTGACAGACTCCTGTCGCCATTATTGAAGATATGACAGATGACAGCTTCCTTCCATTCAGAAGGTAATGTACAGCTGTCAGGTGACTTCTGAAACACCATCGTCAGCGGTTCATTTATTTTTCCCGCCAACTCATGCAGAAGCTTCGGGTGAATTGAATCAGATTCAGCTGCTTTGGATGGGTTCAGTTTTTGCAGCAGTTTAAGGACTTGATTTTCCACCACAGTAAACTCAGCTAAATGGGAACCCTCAGGTATTGTGGGGACAAGTTCAACGCTAGTCAACGCGGCCTCACGTGCAAAAGCCCCTGCACACTGCTCCCCAACTACCCGAGCCTTGTCTGAGTCCGTATCCGCACGAGTTCCATCGGCCCGCATCAGTTGAGATTACCGAAGTTGAACCACGGCGGCTCTTAACGTAGGCTAAGAACTGCTTCGGATTTTCGCAAGCTCCAGCAGCCAGTTCTTTTTCGTACAACAGCCGAGCTTTCCTTAAGTGTTGTTTACAACAGTTTCTAGTCTCGCGGTATCTATCATAGGTGCTAGTTTGTTGAGCCGCACGGTAAGACCTCCAGCACCTAGAACGCTTCTGGAGCAGGTACCTGCTAGTGGTATCTATCCACGGCGGCCGTGTTCGTGACTACCTTCTCGCTGCTGGCGGGATGTAAGGAGTAGACACTTTTGTGAGATTCGACTTAAATTTATCCCAGGCCGCCTTATCCGTATTAACCACCGAGATTTCGCAACACAACCCAGAAGCCTTGCTACGCATTGCCTGATGGTTAGCACGCCATATGGTTGGAAATGGTATAGCAATGCGCCGGTGACTCTTGGTCAGAGTACACCTGAGTGATAAACAAACATGACCACTGACACCTAATGGCGAGCTGTAAGTGACGTCACTTACGAAGTCTAGTGACTTGGCAAAAACTAGGTCCAAACTAGACGGTAGTTGGACATCCATGTACCTAGTGGGGAGGTCCACGTACTGATGCAATGGTACTTGTATCGTGAGCTCAAGAAGGTCTGCACGGAAAGTAACTTCCGCCGAGTTGCAAGAAAGCTCTGCCCAGCAAAATTCTGGCAGGTTGCAATCCCGCGGTATCAAACACCTGTTAGGCGATTGGGAGCGAATAAATTCAAGCAGTTCTTTGACCTCACTCCCGTGGCTTCTATACACAAGTAAAACTGTAAGTTGAGCGGAGGAAGTGCTGATTACTACCGACAGAGCTTCGACAGTTTAATCTGCCGACTGAAACATGTAGGTGCGTAAAACCTCAAGTCCACAGCTATCGTAAAGCGCAACGCCCGCTTCTTGTCTGCTAACGAAGCGGTTATATCTAAATAGTGCGTAGTCAGACAGATGTACTTCACCGTCTGTGATGTCCCGAGACAGCAATGTTTCGGTGAATGCAAGTATATAGGGATGAGACCTCTCTACAAGCAGACCTATCCCACACATCTTATTACTTGGGCTGCACACATTGCTTAGCACCACCTGAAGGTACTCTTAATGTCTAGCCCTGGGTCGTGCGCTACCAGTATTGGGACTGGTAGGGCGGAGACCGCCGGTCGCATACCACCCAACCCGAGACCTTGTTCACCGACCGCTGGTCCGGTTTTGAAGCCCTTAAGGACCTCTCTTAGGTTCAGTCTATCTGCTATTGGGAGGTCCGGCTGGACGCTAACATTAGTACCCTTCAACATGAAGGTAAAGTGCAACAGTGCGTTGCGTTTCTCCGGGGTAGATAGGACTACACGAAGTAAGCGCGGTCGAGGGTTTAGGACGTTAACTGGGACGTTACCCAAGCTAGTCAGTTTCCTGACGATTACTTCGCAACCGCTGCGTAACTTCCTCCACTTCCGTGACACAAGCGTTACGAGGACGCCGCTGTATATCATACAAATCGCGCCTTGTTGAACGAATGTTCTATTTAAGGGGCACAAATGCGCGCATCTCCTGTATGCGATGAAACCTGCAATAAATTAAGCACAATGCATTGTTGATCCGCTGTTAGCCTCCAATTTTCGTCTCATAGCTAAGGCTTCCCCCTAGTGAAAACTGTTCGAATGCAAAAGACGGGCTTTTCCAGTCTCGTAACAATCCCCCTTAAAAACCGCTGAGAACCGAGCAGGACAATTGTAACCGGTACCAGTTACACTATGTATCCATCAGGCGGATACACTACACATACCACTTTCCAGAAACATTAGAGCGCTTACCATGTACGCACACAAACTGAATATATCGGTACGGGCATCCTTCCGGTAGCATGTGTCAAATCTCCCTTTAGTAAGCGTTCGCAGTTTTAACGCTTCGACGAATGAACAATGTCGCCGTCGCCATCTGAAAATGTTTCTGATCCTCCTTCATCTATGAAAAGTACAGATATGGACACTTGAAGACACGTCGGAATGCACAATAGTCATCCATCATGGCTGCTTTCGCTAGAAGCGGGAAAATGATTAACCAACGTAACCCATTTAAACCGTTCACTTTAATGATTTCTACTTCTCCTCTTAGTATATTAACAACGAAGTTAACATACCAACAAACATGCACATGCGTCGGAAGGCCCAAAATTTTCATGTATCAACAAACAACCTTGTGTAACATAACCACACTGACAAAAGATCAGTGATCGCGATTGGCGGATCTGACGCTCCGATTATTTGCCGTATTATCTGTGATCGCCACAAAAACTGCTCGCAACTTCCAATTTGCGATTGCGTGTAGTTTTTTCAAATATCATAGGTATACTGTGAAGCAACCTGAGAAATACTACGCCGTAACTCGCTAATTTGGCGTGCCATATCGATCGAGCTGTTTAGCTGCAATACTGTGGAAAGCCGTGTTTGAATAAACCCTGGTAACCAAAGTTGCCTATTGTCAAATTTCTTCTGATCTAAGGTAGCTTGGATGGATTAAATCCGTTCTGGTCAGAGCGTCCTTGGGGCTTACGGGTAATTTTACCGCTTTTTCCCAGTTTTATTCCTGGTTTGTACCCAGATTTTGCCTTTTTATTGAGGTCGTTTAACTATTGTATACGTGTTATAATTCCAGTCCGTTTGCCACTATGTCGTTCTCGCATGCACCGAGGATGTTGTTCCCGGTGGCTTGGATTCTGAGGTAATTGCACTTTATGGCAATCCAATCTGCAGTATACCAGTACTTGAGGATTCCGGCAGTATGTAGTGCGATGTCTGCAACTGATAGTAACACCAGCTTTGTACTGACCTAAATACCGATCAGTACACAGCGCTGGCCTCCAGCGAAAATTTGCTTTACAGTTGTGCCAATTGCTGTAGTCGCTGGCACGGTCGCGTGGCCTTTCCTACGACAGAGGTATCTCTTGCTACCCGGCTGCGAAATGTAGAGCGTTCGTTCTTAATGCTCGCAGATCTTCGATTTAAGATTGACATGCTCATGACGACGCTTCCGGCCTCCAGCAACGCAGATTTGATGGTCTGCACCGCAGCTGCACTTGTGGCGCCAATCTTTATGTTAGCCGATCACAAAAATAAAGCTGCTTTGGATCTCGTATCTAAAGGTACCTTGCTGGACGCCGAATTGTTGGTTCAAAGGTCCCGTCGAGTGACGCAAAAGAGAGCCAGGAAACCCGTAATCCCTCTGCTAAAGAAGAAGTTACAATGGTCTCGTCACCGGAAGCAAGCCATGTTGTTATTTTTCAAACCGACGGTCGTGCGAAGGCGAAGATTCCAACACGCACTGCTCTTCAGCCCAAGGTGCCGGCTACCTGGGTTTCTCACCAATGAGGTATGTTCTGAAGGTGTGCTTGACTCTGCTCAACGCGAGAAATCAGCGCGGCACCGTGCTCCCGTTATCAAGAAGAAAAAGCAGACCAAAGCTGCCATAATGCCTTTCGGTGGAATCGAAGACCAGAAAAAGTAAGCCCTAGACTTTGGAATGAAAAGTATACGCTGCGCTTGCTACATCATCGGACGGGCTAAACACATTCCCATCACCATTGGTGAAGCCACCTGCTGTAAGTGTCGAATCAACGTCTTGTGGGGTCAATACACTTCGTCGTGGCGCTTCTTTCACGAATAATAGCGTTAGAAACCGTAACGCGGCTTAATCTACTGCTGTTCTTCCTGCTGCTCGTATGTTGGACAATCTTCAAAGGTTTAAATTGTGCGTAATAAAGCTTCTTCCGCCTGGTTTTCCAGTCGTTAATGTCAGGAAGCTGATAAGACGGGGAAACTTCCCAGTTAACGCACCAAACCCTCGAGCGCGGCTATTTCGTGTGGTACTCTCTACCCCGGAGGGACGCAGCGCTCTCATGCTGTTTCCCTTTAAGCTGAATGGTACAAATATTAGCGTTCAGCCGGACCTTCCGCTGGCCGAAAGGCTGAAGTTAAGTGTGGCCATCAAGGACCTCAAATGCAGGCGCGCGGCCGGGGAATAAAGTCTGCTGTTGGTGGATTTTCGGGTGATCAGCCGGCGGTCCTTTCCCGCCCTACCACTGCCAATTCTGGTAGCGCAGGACCCAGATCTGCATTTAACGAATACCTTCAAATGGTGCTACGTTATGTGCGCAGGCTGAGGAATAAGGTCTACGAGTTGGGTCTGCTTGAAGTTGGGTCTCCTCCCGCTATACTAGCATGCACTGAAACGTAGCTGTCTCAGGACATCACGGATGGTGTAGTACCTCTATCTGGCTACGCAACATGTAGCTGCGATCGTTCGGCTGGCCGGCAGGCAGGAGGCGTCGCTCTTTATGTGAGCTGTAAACGACATTTTGAAGGCTGGATTATTTCACTCGGGCTGACAAAACTTTTGAAGCTCTGTCGGCTGTGATTCCCACATCCCGGGCTCAGGTTGCTGTTGTAATTGTGTACAGAAGCCCCGGGAGCCTATCCAAATAGGTACTTCACTTCGTTTGCTCTCAGTCCGCAAACAAGCGTTTGTTAATGGGCGGCTTCAACCTCCCGGAGGTTTGCTGGGCAGGTCTTTCTTGCGACTCCGCGTCAGGCACACTCGGCCCTGATCTGCTTGAGCCTATGTTCAAAGTATCTTCAGATCAGTTCATTGACCTCCCCATTAGGTACATGGACGCCCAAGTACCGTCTATCTTAGATCTCGTATATGCTAAGTCAATCGATTTTCTTGGTGACATTACTTGTGAACCTCCACTGGGTTCCAGTGCTCATGTTTGTTTGCTCTTCAGTTGTACGCTGTCTAGACACTACCAGAATACTGTTGAGTCTCGCCCGAACATATGGCACGCAGACTATCAAGCAAAGAGAGCCAAGGTTTCGGGTTTCCATTGTGAGCTCTCAGACGACGATTCTGTCCAAGTTGCCTGGGATAAATTTAAGTCCTACCACATAGAGTTCTCTGCTCCCTTCATCACAGTCACAAAGAGAAAGGGGTCACGAGCACAGCCGCCCTGGATAGTTTCCACCGGCAGGCATCTGCTGACAAAGAGGTCTAGATATTGGCGGACTTACGAGATGCTCCCTCCCCCTATACTTTTGACAGGTACCCTAAGGCTAGTAAGAGGTGTAAGAAGCACCTAAGCGATGCTCGGCTCCCTTTCCAGAAACGGTTAGCGGACGAAGCTACAGAGAATCCAAAAACATTCTTCGTTTATGTCAAAAGGCGCTGCGGTTCGAACATGTCAATTCCAGTATCGATTTGTGATCCCGGTACTCAAGCGCATACGGACTATGACAAGGCCCGCGTATTTAGTGGGCAATATGAGACAGGGTTTGTAATGGAAATCTCTTTGACTGGCGTTGCGCTGATTTGCAAGATCTCAGAGGTCTCAAAACTTTTGGAATATATTGTAGCAGAGACGGAAGTTCGAAGGCTGTTAGAAGAGCTGAGCCATTCTAAGGCCTCTGGGCCTGATTTAATCCACCCGAAACGGTTGCATGAGTTGGCTGCGAAACTAAGTGAAGCGCTGACTATGGTGTTTCAGAACTCCCTTGACGGTTGTGCAATGCCTTCCAAATAGAAGGAAGCTGCCATCTGACCCACCTGCAAAAATGGAGACAGGGGCCATCTGCGCTCATTGGCGTGCCGCAGGGCTAGGTTCTTGGACCGCTGCTGTTCTCTATCTATGTGAGTGACCTACCCGCGGAGCTTGAGGTACCATCGCTGCTATTTGCTGATGACCGCGTGTTGTGGTTAATACGACGTTGTTTCCGCATTTTTACGGGCTGCATCCTTACTAGACTGTTCTCGGCTTTGGTTTGGCCTCATCTGGAATACTGCGTCCAGGCTTGTCTTCCCTGCTTCCTCCGGGACAATTTGGAGCTGGAGAAGGTTTTGCGAGTGCTTACTAGGTTAATCCAGAGATTACGGGTACTAACATAACCCGTGCGTCTACTAAGTTTGGGAATGCATACAATGCACTACCGAGGGCTCAGTGGAGACGTACTCCTAATCTACCGTATATTAACTACAAAGGTTGGTCCAAATTTGTCTGGGCTGTTCAGTCTCCCTAGGTCGCCATTTCTACGCGGACATTCTTTGAAGCTGGAAAAACCGCGGTCCGATCGAATTAGGGCGGAACACCGGCTGTCACGCCGAGTGCTCGAGCGCCGGAGTATGCTTCCGGAAAGTGATACCAGGGAATCTACGGGTAAGAGTTTGAGCGGAAACTGGACGCTCTTGGGTGGCAAAACCAAACCTTTCCATTTTCCTAAGTAACTCCCATCTTCGTACTCCGATTTTCTTTTCTCTACTTCTCTTCACGCAGTGGCATTATTTTCTTATGTTAAGTGCACTTCCTTATTCTGTACCTAAGCTTTCTCTTCCTATAGTTTGCTTACTTCACGTGACAGCCACAACAGGGATTGCTAGGGCAGGAAACCTGGGCATTAACTGGTTGACCAAGGTGCCGTACGGATGTTTCTTATTTTGGACCAACCTTAATTGAGCACTTCCTCAATTCCTGGCTTAACGAGCTACTCAAGATGGAACACACGCGAAATTCTCCTATCGTTCCAGTCTCACCTCAACTTGAACTTGAACAAAGCAGTAAGCAGGTCGCTGAAGGATTTCCTTACCGGTAGGTCCAGTTTCGGTGCGTGCATTCGACACGTGATGGGACAGTGGGGAAGTGGGGGTTACCGTGAAACACGGACTCATGTGTGGAGGACCTCTGGCCGACGGATGACGAAAGCGTGCTTGTGGTACATGGGGCGGCGACGCATGTGTAAAGCAGACGAGGGGTTGTAAGTGTTTCGTTTGTTGGAACAGGATAGCAAGTGTCGGGTGTATAGGATTGATGAGCAAATAATTACGGTGTAGGTTGCGCCCTCACGCATGGAAGGCTTGGTACAGCAATGCTGTGAGGTGCCGTTGGCGGACGCGCCGCACCAACTCAACTGCGAGTGGTATATCCTGTGGCACTGTACGTTGGTGGACGTAACTGATGTTGCGAGGGCAATTTGCTACGCTTTATTGCGCAATAAGAATTTGGAAAATTGCACGGAAGCGGTGGAAGGGATGCTTGGAATGATTCCTGCCACATTCCGGGCTCGGAAGAGAGTAATGAATAAATGTGCTGCTCAAGTGGGTGCGTTTCAACCTGTGTACCCACAGGCGCATCTGGTATTTTGTCGATTTCATGCGGTGCGAGACATGACTAGACGTTGCTCTCATTTGCATGATGCGTCTCCAGAAGGTAAGACATTTCGACGGCGGTGGTTGCATAAATTGATATATACCAGCGATGTGGAATATCGCGCTAAACTAATGCACACTATAGAGGTGTGAAATGCGAAATGCTATGAGTAATTTTGACTACTTTTGACTTCGGAAGGCACATTCTCCTGCCGATACAAAGCCAGAACAACCGGTCATTACGAACTCTTCAATCCGCGTTGACCGCTCAATAGTCGTGGTTTCCTATGTTTCTAAGCAATTTATACTACCAACCCCGGGGGATCTGCGATTCTTTCTTGGGAACCATATTCTATCCTTCACGACATCAACAACAATCCAAATTATTTCAATGTATATCCCTCGGAGACTTCATGTGGTTCTGCAGAGGATCGACACGTTTTATTCAAAAAGTACGTTTAGTTCCCGACCTAACAATCTAGCACAGGACAGGAGTCAGGGACGCAATAGGCCCCCGGCTAACGCATCAGCCGGCAGAAAAATAGGACGCAACCTGACTGCGAATAACCGAGCACACAAACGTTCAACCAGACACATAGCCAGTTACAACTTGCCATTTAATGGATTGGAGGCAGTGTTTCAGGGTCTGGTGGGTTTTCGCCTGGCAAGCGTCCTCCTTATAAAAAGCCACAAATGTCCGTTTAACATCACTGCGACGTGGCGAATGTGACTCGCTACCGACCAATGCCACAGCCCTTAACTTCACACTGTCAGGGCAACTAGCGTCACCCTTCTAGATAGGTACGTTACATTGGAATTCTAAATCTGCATATACTGTCGCCTTTTTGCTTTCAACGATATCACCGCTGACCTTTGCGTTACTTGTGCACAAACTCATTGTATTGTCACATCTCACTTGAGCGTGCTCTCCAGTTATCTTCCAATGGCTCTTTCAGGCTTCGCAAGCTATTATTAGCTGAGGTCCCGGTTTCACGCCAGCCAAATTATTATTTCGCATTTTCACCATTGTACAATTCCAATCATGGCGATATGAGCCATTTTCTACTGTCACTGTTACGGTTGCCATAAAATGTCTGTACAGTTGTACATAGCTGATCATGCCTCCATGGGCGTGCCTCGCATAGTCGAGAATAAAATATTTAGTTATCTGCTTGATGCGCACGTGGTTACCATAAACGTCCTTACAGGCGACGTATCGACTGCAAACTGTGTGCACATTTGGTTGCTCCACAACAAACAGGTGGAGAACGAGAAACGGCAGCTGCAGCTTGCTAGTCATTACGTAGTACGCGCGTACGCACATCCTCGTTACCGACACGTTGTTGGCATCTGGCACCAGCAAAGCTTCCCAGACAACTACTGTCTAGCCGGGTACTTCGTACGCGGCGGGAAACGGGGTCAGAGACCACTGAGACACTTCATGGTATGGAACGTCTCGGTTAAGCCACTTCCATCTGTCTTCTTATTGAAAACAAATTAAAGTTTCCCAACTCAGCTTCACACGATAATCCACGCTGACATATTAACCCAGTAGGTAGTCTTTGAACATTCTCAATGCAAGTAATACCTTTCTGTAGGTATGGTGCCCATGCATGAAGCAGTATACCATCTGTGGTCTGACCAGACCTGGGAACAAGGTGTGAAAGACCTCCCGCTTGGTACGACGCAGAACTCTCCTGCAACGAAGTAACCTTCCGCTGCTATGAGATCAACGTCATCCATGTGTCCTCCGCTATTCCTATATCTGGCCAGGCTCATAGGTGAGTTTGCGTCACTTTCCTTCTACCTTTCCTTCAATAGACAAGAATGCAACCGACTGCCTTTTCGTCGCTTGTCCAGCGTCACCGTTATCCTGCTGTTCGCCTGCGGCTGAGGTCCTCCCCGTTAACCTCTGCTACAAGTTTCCTCAGCCACCATGAAGTTTCCGTAGGTAAATATAGGTTCCCGGTTTACTTTTAATTTCAAGGCTTACACTTGTTCTACACCGATTCGAGCCTCCGGAACATGCCACATTTGTCCTCAGTTGCTATGGAAGCAACGTCATCCATGTGTCCTCCGCCATTCCAATATCTGGCCACACTCACAGGTCAGCTTGCGTGGCTTTCTTGTTACCTTTCCCTCCATAGACTGGCACGCTACCTACTGTCTGTTCGCCGTTCGACCACCGCCAACGTTATTCTGCGGTCTGTCCCTGACAGAGGTCCACACTGGTAACTGATGCACACATTTCCTCAGCCCATGAACCTTCCGTAGGCAGATATGGCTGCTATGTTACATTTTATTTCATAGCTTACGCCTGTTCTCCATACAGTAGCAACTTGGTAACCTGCCACCTTTCTCCTCCCTTGCTGTGTGAGCAACGTCATCCATGTGTCCTCTGCCATTCCTATTCCCGGCAAGGCTCACAGGTCAGTTTGCGTGGCTTTCCTTTAACCTTTCCCTCCATAGGCTAGAAACCAACCGACTGCCGCTTGTGCACCACAACCGTTATCCTCCTGTTTGCCGGTGACAGAGGTCCCCAATGGTAACTGAAGCACAGCTGCTTGCAGCCGCCATAAACTTTCGGTATGTGGATAACGCTTCTCTGTATCTTTTCACTTCATGGGTTCAGTTTACTGCCCATAACTTCGCACCTCAGTCCATCGTCCACCCGGCCAGTTCGCCGCGTACACCAGGTGTAAGCTTATCCATGTGTCGAATACCTTTCCAGTACCTCAGGTGTCCTTGCCTGCAGTGACCGTAGTCTCATCTACACCATGCGCCGACCGTGAAGAGTATGAAAGTACGGCCCGGTAAGCATGCATACATAAATACATGTATATTGATGTTCTCTAAGGCTGCACCACATTACCATATTCAGTTGCTCCATCGCTTCCATACCATCAAACAAGTGAACTCCAGGTTGGTCGTTCTTAGGGCTCCCATCAAGAGCACGAGAACATGGCCCTCTTAGGGCGCAACATATTTAGTGTCCACGCATTCCGGGTAGTGTACGTCCATAGACAAGCTTCCTACAATGACGCGGATATTAGAATTGTGTGGACGTCGATCACCTGGTCCTCCCATTTCATGTGGCATACGTATTCACCTTTCCAGCTACCTCTCCTATAGTAAAACTATCACTTCACCTCATAGCTATTTCAGCCCCTAGCAGGTAGGTTGGCAGGTTATGACGCCCCATGTACAACAGCCACCAGTTCTCCCCTACTTGTTTCATACTGTGCGGGGTTCCATGTCACATCTACTCATTTAGCGTATTCTTCCATGCCTTTACCTAACGAAAGTAGCTACACCCAATGACTCAGTCATCCGCTGTGCTTATGTGACAATTTGCATGCGCCCGCAGCATACGCGTGAACACTTTGGTTGGGATTGAGCGACGATGCAGTGATCAGTTGACCTACCGTTTTCCTCACCATCCTGTTACATATGTAACCTCCTTCCATTGCCCTTGTATGCCAGCGGACAGTCAGCCGGTTAGTTACATGTGCAAAAATGTTATCCATTATTTCAATGACAAATATAGCACAACTAGTTAGGTAAAAGGTTCCCTAAATTAGATATTAAAAGTGGGGCGACATTTACACTTCTGCACAAGAAGGCCTTACGCGTACAACTCCATCGAACCAGTGCCTATCGCTTGCCTCACTTCCTTCTTCCAACATGAATTTCGACTATCACAAACGCAAGCATTACTTTTCAGCTCCTTACGAATTTTTATTCTGTCGGATTTGGTTGGTGGCATCCCTCTACTCATTCCGTTGCCACTGTCCAACCACACCGCCGATCACGATAAGCCGGTGAATATAAACCACGCATGCGTGGTTTATAATGCACCCACTCGCAGTTCCAACCACGCAACGCCAACGCAGTGTGAAATCCGAGGATATATGACACAGTGAAAAGTAATTGGGAAACGCTCTCTGTAAAAATGGGATAAACTATACAAATAGGAACACCATCGCAAGGTTTTCGAGATAACCTAACCATACGGCCATTCACTGAACCACAGTCGTTGCAAGGCTTTGTATTTGCGAGCGTCATACCATCCTTTCTAGGCAACAGAGCATACCCCCAGACAAAAACGACCGAAATCTACAGACCCTTGTAGCCAGCTTCGACGAGGTATCGCTGCATAGACGTGCATTACCGTTATCGATATTCATATGCAGCGCATGACAAACAGGCTATCACTAATATTGAAATTATAAAGTAACATGTATACGTCCAGGCTTATTGCTATGCCGATATACCACAACCTTTAAATCGCATAGGAGGTAAGTTACTCAGCAAGCAAAACGCACTTATCCAACTATTTATTCCAAAGGATAAAAGTTCAACAACATCTCCACAATCACTGTATTTTACATGAACGGTAGCATTCAAACACTTGAACCATCGCCAAAACTGTTACATATACTAGCTTTCATCCACCTTAAAACTACCTAGGTTAGGTATCGATGGCATTCCACCAACTAAGGTGAAAAAACACATAATTGCAACATACCCCTAAGCATAGTGCCTCTAGTAACAACTGGGCGTATGACCCCATTTACCTATAATTATATGTATATATATATATATTCAAATATAATTATACATATACATATGCTTGTACAGACATATGTACATATATACATAACCAATTATGTCCACACAGTTAACTGTATGCATGCATAAATATTAGAATAACACATTTCGGTGCGCATAATTCTTATACATATATATATATTTAACCGGTGAGTTATATTTATATGTACATATATATGTATACTTACTACATAAATATATCGTATACTGTTGGGCGGAGCCTGGGATACTAGTAGATAAACAATGGCACGCAAGGCGCGTCAAATACGACAGTATAGAAGTCGGAGGCAACTGAACCCAACGTGTATTGTGCAGGTTACAAGAATAGGAAGCGAGTCAGACAGAGCGAGAAACGTGCAGCGAGGTACTTCCCAAAACGGTTTGTGTCAACGGACGTGCAGTCAATAAAACAAGTAGACGTTTCGAAGGTTAAAACAACCGTAACATCCAATGTTACAAAATACTGAAATAGCTTGTTTTCCGGCACACTACAAGGGCCTCCCCATAGAAGGCTGTAGAATGGAAGCCTTCGATGGAGCTGTTAGTGAGGGAAACTGAAGGTGAGGGTGGATGCGAATATTTGCAGGGGCTTGAGTAAGGGCTTCCAAGGTGGGGTGTGTAGCAGAATTCGCTGAGTCCAGGCTTTTGCTAGTTATTATTTAAGACGATCGTGTGGACCAGCGTGCATCATCGGTCGACCGTCGGGGCGGGCTGGTCGGACTACAAAAACAACTGGCTAGTCCAGAAAAAAGGCCGACAGGTCCTTCCCTTTGCTGCAGACACGACAGTGCGCTTGGGCGGTGTCACTCCCCCCACCGCACCTTAGTCCACGGTCCTCGTCCCACGAAGAAATCCAGGCGTTCTCGTCCCACGAAGAAATCCGGGCGTACTTGTCCCACGAAGAAATCCGTCATCTTCGTCAGCAACGAAAAGGTGGCGTTTGGGGACCAATCCGTTCGTGGCTGTCTACGACAGAGGGCGACTGTCCGTTCCGTGGGTGAGGGCGGGGGCCTTGGATCGGCTGGCGAGTCACTCGGGGGTTGCGGTGAGCCGGTTGGCGAGTCACTCGCGGTTTTCCTGGGCAGTTCCGGCGGTTGAGTTTCTGAAAGGTAGAACTCAGAGGGGGTGGACAAGGGTCCGGGAAGTGGCTTGGCGGCGGAGAGGGAACGTGGCATGCATGATAAAAGTAAATACCCCTTTTAAGTTTTTAAAATGTTTTGGGATTTTTTGTCGATTTTCAAAACATTTGGGAATGAGACGCAGGATAACCACTAAAGACGAAAAAGGCGTGTTAATGGAAATAGCAAACGTTTACAAAATCTGAAAAACGGACCGGGCGTTTGACCTGTCTACCGCGTCGGTCGGTTGCCTGGGGTTGCGGCGGGATAGGTTACGCGCCAAGGGATACGGAGGGTTCCGGGCTATCCAGTGCTCGAGAAGTTACCACAGGTGCGGGTGTTTATGCGAGAGCATCAGTATTGTCAAATAAAGCCACTTTGAGGCGGTCTATGGACACCGTTGTTCGGTGACCATTCTGGTCTAAAGTAAAATGTTGCGGAGGCCGTTGCAGAACTCTGAAAGGGCCAGTGTAGGGAGGCTGGAGAGGGCGCCGCACTGCGTCCGTGCGGTGGAAGACGTGGGTTTAGGTAGAGAGTCCGCTGTGCATGTGCACATCTCTAGTCTGTTTGCGAGGCGGGGTCGGGCGTAGTGAACGCATGTGCTGAGCTAGGGAGGAGGCAGTTAAGTGGAGGCATACCCGACGATGCTGGAGGTGAAACAAATTCTCCTGGTAACATGAGCGTCGTGCCGTAAACCAGCTCTGCTGATACACATTGCGTCAGCTTTAATGCTGTTGCCAATGCCAATGCGAAATGTATACGCTCCAGCAAGGGTCGTAGGAGGCGCAGAGCGAGGCTTTAAGCTGTCTATGGAAGCGTTCAACTAACCCGTTGGCTACTGGGTGATACGCTGTGGTATGAATGCTGCGACAGCCTAAATAGTTACAGAACGTATCGAATTGTGAAGATTCGAAAGGCGTTCCTCGGTCAGTTGTGATGTTAAATGGGCATCCGTAGTGCGAGACCCATCGGTCAAAGAAGGCTCGGATAACAGTCTCAGCTGTGCAGTCCGTTACGGGCATGGCTTCTGGCCATCTGGTGAAGCGGTCGACACATGTAAGGATGACTACGAATCCGCGTGAAGGGGGCAATGGACCTACAAGGTCTAAGTGTACATACGAGAACCAAGAGTACGGGGCAGGGAATGAACCAAGCGGACTGCGGGTGTGACGATGTAATTTGGAGCGCTGGCATTGAAGGCAGGCGCGAGACCAGGTACGAACATCTTTGTTTACGCGTGGCCAGACGAAACGTTCAGTGCCCAGTTTCAAAGATGCACTGATACCAGGATGTGATAGTGAGTGCAGTGCGTCAAAGACTGTACGTCTGAAGGAGACAGGCACGAGGGGTCTAGGACAACCTGTGGAAGTGTCACAGAGAATGGTTCCTTCAGTGGTTTGGAGAGGAACAGGTTGAACATGCAGCGAAGTGGACTGCAGAGTGCGTTGTATATCCGTCTTGAGCCTGAGCCGATGCCATTGCGGCAAGATCGACGGTAGGCAAAGACTGGAGAGTGAGGTTGACGCGTAAGAGAGCGTCGGCGATGGGATTGTCGACACCTGAGACATGGCGTATGTCAGCAGTAAACTGCGTGACAAAGTCTAGGTGTCTTGTTTCCCTGGTGAGTATTTGTCGCTAGCAGAGTTGAAGGCAAAGATAAGGGGCTTGTGGTCTGTGTAGACCGTGAAAGCGCGGCCTTCGAGTGTGTGCCGGAAGTGACGTATCGCTAGGTAAATGCGAGCAGTTCTCTGCCAAGCGTGCTGTAGCGGGATTCCGCTGGCTGCCGGCGCTTGGAGAAGAACCCAAGTGGTTGCCATTGCCCACCAAAGTGTTGTTGGAGGACGGCTCCTACCGCGACGTCTGAGGCATCAGTCGTAATAGAAAGGGGCGCAGTCGATTCGGAATGAGCGAGGAGTGCTATGTTGGAGATAGCATCCTTGCGCTCGGCGATGGCTGCCTGTGCTGTGTCAAAGAAAGCGAACTTACGTTCATTTCCCCTGAATAAGTCAGTCAGTGGCTGCATGAGCTGAGTGCAGCGCGGAATGAAGCGTTGATAGTAGTTGACCAAACCACAAAATCGACGGAGGTGCTTGAACGAAGTCGGAGCCGGGAAGTCCTTGATTGCCTGGATCTTATCAGGAGGGACTTCGATACCAGACGATGAAACGAAGTGGCTTAGGAATTCTACCGTTGTTTTGCCGAGTTCGCACTTAGTCGGGTTGACGGTGACACCGTGCTGGGTCAAGCGCTGGAAGAGAATTCGAAGATGCTCGATATGATCTTGTTCCGATGAACTGGCTACTAAACTATCATCAAGGCAGGAATAGGCGAAGTCTAGACCACGAGTGACATCGTGGATGAAGCGTTGGAAGCTTTGTGCCGTGTTCCACAGTCCAAATGGCATTCTTAAACATTCAAACAAACCGAAAGGAGTGACGACGGCTGTTTTAGGAATGTCATTGTCTTCCACAGGTATCTGGTTATAGACGCGAACCAGATCGATGTTATTGGCTGGCTAGCCGAACAACCTCCTCGTGGTGCCAGCTGGGTGGTTCGGGTTTAACCCGTTCCAGCAAATAGTTGGGCGGCAGTGTTCCAGGACGTGGTGGGTTTTCTCCCGGCAAGCGTTCTCCCTATAAAAAGCCACAAATGTCTGCTTATCAACACTGTGACGTGGCGGATGTGACTCGCCACAAAATAAAGTCACTGGCCCGTGGACATCCGGAAAATGGTATCCAACTCACGGACGTCAATCGCTTATTCTCACATTCCTACCGATAACAAACAGTCAACAAATCTGCGGCACATTCAAAAATACAAGCTACATTCATATACAATTGCATACATATATACACCCATACACTTACATTCACTGTTATGCCAAACATGTACTCTTTGTACATTTTGCTCACACTATGTTAGCTCAACATGATCATGGCTGTACAGGTGTGCCTCGCATTGTCGAGAATAAAAGTTTACTTATTTATTTATTTATTTATGTTGCTGAAGATCGTCTTACCTGTAAGGCATGCAGTAGGGTCCTGCATGTGTGGGATGGGATACTTATCTGGGACGGTTAGGCGATTGAGTGCGTGGTAATCACCGCAAGGGCGACAGTCACCAGATTTCTTGGGCACCATCTGTAAGGGGCGAGAACCAAGCGCTGTCGGAAGGGCGGATTATTCCAAGATCAAGCATGTGCTCAAACTCCGCCCTAGCTACCTTTAGTTTCTCGGGCGATAGTCGGCGTGGACGGCATGACACAGGTGGGCCATTCGTCCGTATGTGGTGCGTGACTTGAGCTGCCACGGGCAAAGCTGCATTCATTGGCTGAACGAGCTTAGGATATTGCGAAAAGAGATTAGCGTAGTCTGGCGAGGTCTGGGGAAATGCAAAGACCGGGGATACAGATGTGACATCGGCGGTGATGCCACGTACACTGAGTTTTGTTGCAGTGTCGGCTATCATCTGGCGTTTCGCATCGACCAAGAGATCGAAATGCCTGAGAAAGTCAATGCCGACGATGGCAAAGGGGACTGCAGCGAGAGTGAATACCCAGCGGAAAGTGCGCCGAAGACCTAGGTCCAGGGTAAGTGACCGATGACCATAGGTGGCTATTGGCGTACCATTGGCGGCACTGAGGCTTGTCGACAGAGAAGTGGTAGGCTCGCCTGGCATAGGGGGAATGACGCTGACTTCCGCCCCAGTATCAACTAAGAACTGGGTATCGGAGTCATAATCCCTAATGCAGAGGAGACGACTTTCAGCTTCACCGACTTTCTTGGCCAATACAGGCCGGCGTGGCAAAGCATGTATAGCGGAGTAGCTACACGGCTGTATGCACTCACGGGCTTTAGTACCGAAACGAGAGTGACAAAAGCAGTAACCAATGGCATCAGGTTTGGTGCGACGGGGCGATGTTCCGGAGGGGTTGCGGTGCTTACGGTTTAAAGTGAGTTCCTCGATCTGGCGCTGAAGCTACGCTATCTGCCATGATAATGCGCCTATTGCCGACGGCGAGTTAGTCGCTCCTGTCGTGGTTTCGCCAGCGCAAAGCTGCTTAGGTGCTTTGGTTTCAGTCTCTGGGTGGTGCCGTTCGAGGACGCAGTCTGCTAGATCTGCAATTGCTGTGATGGGCAAGTCACTTGCTACTGCAAGGATAGCCTGTGTGCTTTCAGGAAGGCGTTGCATCCACAGCTCGCGGAGAATCCCTACGTCCATGTTGGACGTGCCGATGAGCTGTTGCATTTTGCGCAACAAGGCTGAGAGCATCCTATCTCCTAGCTGCAGATCATCGTCATCATCAGATCATCATCATCATCAGTTGCTGCAGACGACCTTGTCAGAAGGCGTGATTCGCTGAATAATAACCTGTGTAAGAGTCTCGTATTTCCTTACTAGTGGGGGCAAAGTATGATGTCTCTCACCTGCGAGGATATACTCTGAGGAATGCAAGATATTAGCTGATTATACATGGCGAAATCAGAAGAAAGCTTACGAATATAAAATAAGGATTCTAGGTGAAAAACCATATTAAAGGATCATTCTCCCAAAAAGGGGGAGGGGCTAAGGCAACAAAATTGACCATGACAGGCTGAACAGCGTTAACCGCGCGTGGAGACGGCTTATCCTCTAGATAATCCATTGCAAAAAGCAGATAAAAAACGTGGTAGGTGAGAAAACGATATGATCACAAGTAATGAATCACAAAATCACTGGAACCCACTCATCAGAATGAAAATGCAAAATGGCAGGCGACGTGTTCCTGACAGGGGGGTACCAATTGTTGCGCGGAGTCGGGGATACTAGTCGATAAGAAATGACACGTACGACGCGTCAAATACGACAGCATAGAAGTCGGAGGCGACTGAACCCAACGTGCATTGTGCAGGCTACAAGAATAGGAAGCGAACCAGAAAGATCGAGAAACGAGCAGCGAGGTACTCACCAAAACGGTTTGGGTCAACGGATGTGCAGTCAGTAAAACAAGTGGACGTTTTGAAGGTTAAAACAACCGTGAAATCCAATGTTACCAAATACTGAAAGAGCTTTTTTCCGGCACACTACAATATATACATACATGTATATAACTCACCCGGCGTATACATATATATATGCATGTAAATTCCAACCATTAAAGTAACCAAACCATTTCAGTAATTGTTGAGATGTTGATATATGTATATATATACATATATACATATATATTCATATCTGGTACTTGAATCCTTTTTACATATGCATACTTGCATCAATTCAAGTATATGTCATTAAAGTTACAAATAAACCTATCTTACAAATAACACCTCACAGCTACCAGCATTACCCATTAGCATTGTACATTTGATTGATGAAGTAAGTATACCTTTCATTTATCATTCAAGTTGCCATCCTTCATTAACAGATCGCCATCGGGATTCGGAGCTCAATTGCTCGATTCCAGCGGAAGCACGGTGCAGGAAAGGATAATCTTATCGTGGGAATGTTAATACCCCAGTAACTTTCGGGAGTTTATCCTTTGTGGTCGTCAACCTGCTTGCTTTGATGCTAAATTACTTGAAAAGGCTAACGACTGTACTTTGTTTCAGCACACAACAATGCCTACGCGCAAGTTTGCAGACCAAACGCCGAACATTCTGAAACCTACTCACTCTATCTCTATTTAGTTACAGGGCCTCATTTCCATACGAGCATCAGCTTAACAGTCCCAATCCACGCGTTATCAATACACTGTTTGCTTATTACTCACTGTCTTGATTGACAACGCAGGCCATTGACTTAGCCTTGTCTGTCGCTGCTCTTACCCAGGGGACGAAGGATGGTCAAGATTGTACACCGCAGCACCAGCACCTCGCCTTGTTTGAAGCTTTTCCTGCACGTATAATAAGCTAGACCACGGACACTCATTATGTAAAGGTCAGAAGGCCCATTTCTCTCTTCTGTTACAGCGCTGCACTACAGCCCGTTTAACTCAGCTTTGACTTCTCTGATCCCATGCTCCACATGATACACTTCTTCACACTGCACTAGCCCATTCGTTATGTGAGTTTTACCGTTATTCCTCCTACTTGCTTACACGCCGCTCTTTAGCTGGCTTTCCGACAACTAACCCCGCTTTAACCCTTATCTACCCAGTAGGTACGATGTACTTTTTTCTGCGCCCGTCACTGCGCCTTAACTTAGCCCGTAATGGCTTCCATCTAACACCCGCTCATCGCAGCTTCTCGGACACCCATCTCACTCAACCTCCCAGCTATTTCTCTAGCATCCGTTTACTGAACCCGTTAAAATATTCTTCTCATAGCTCGCTAGTCTGGCGTAGCAACTGCTCCGACCCTTTTATACGTCCGAACAACAAGCTACATCATTGGCGACTGAGCGCTCAACTTACATCGTGGTTGCATATTCCATTACTTCCTATGCTCCATTGATTCTCTCAACGCATTCACCTGTCAACAAAGCCTAACACTTCCGCTTTCCACAGACGGTAACTAATGCGTAGGCTAGGACAACTCGAAGAGCATTAGACTTTCGCATTCAACAAATATCGGGGTCTCGTATTTGCATGCAAACCAACGGATCTCCTACATAATCTGGTTCTATCCATCCATTGATTTTAACCACCACAAAATTAGTAAAATGTAGTACATTAACCTAGCCCCTATCTCTATACTTGGCAGTTTGCTGGGTCATGTTTTTCATTTTTCTCTTCTAATGGATTGCATTTTTACCTAAAACTTCTCCGAGTATACCTGCGACTCCCACCTGGTCCTGGAACCAACACAGGTTACTGAACTCGTCCACGCTTCGCAATCCCGACACGCCAATGGAATTCGGAAAGCTATGCTACTACATACAAGTCATCTGATTTGCTGGGTTTATGAACTCTAAGCATTTGCGGTTGATTCCGCAGAAGCCAAACACCCAGCCAAGGGAAATGACAACGAAACTTGACTGCGATTAAGCGCAAAGAAAATTGGTCAAGCTGCAGCCCTATCAATGTCATGCCACCAACCGGCAGTGTTTCAGGTTGTGGTGAGTTTCGCCTGACAAGCGTTATCCCTACAAAAAGTCACAATTGTCTGTTTGACAACACAGTGACTCGCAACACAGTACAGGCAATACGCCCTATCAACCATTGAGAATTTAACCGATACCATACCTCACAACTTCGCGCATATATCCGCCCTCACACGATTATCCGTAAAGTTTGATCAGTGACCTGCCACTTACGGGTTCCAGAATCGAAGGGTAAGATAGAGCTTCAGTTAGGAAGTGATAACCCAAATCTGCACTGGGCCTTAGAACAAATTCGCGTGTGTGCTAGTGCTTCGTATGCTGTTAGAACCTCACTGGGCTGGATAGGGTTGGTTCCAAGCAGCCTGCCGCTTTCAAGGAGGATCACTCTGAGTCGCCTAAAGAAGATAACTTCGTTTCGCTCCGAAATCACCTCCCTGCATCAGTTATTTGAACATACATATGAAACGAACTTCGACGGCATTGACAATGCCAGCTTGGCCAAGTCCGTGAACGACAGGCGCGCACCAAAACTCGTGGAGACAATCGTAACAAGCGTCGGCGGTCATTATGTAATCGCGTTGCCATGACAAGCTGATCGGACGCGCTTGCCAAGAAATAGCCAGGTCGCACTGATGCCACCCGCACTGTTGAAGAAGCGACTGTTAAAGGATGCTAGGCTACTCGCGGCATAAACAAAGGAAGTGAAAGATGGTAATAAAAGATACGCTGCACTGGATCTACTCCAAGTAAAACAGATCAAAGGAGAAACGCGGTACTACGCACCGCACTCATTATCCAATCTGCCTAAACTGGGTAAAGTACGCGTAGTTTTCCGCTTGTCAGACCTCTTATCACGATACTTTTCCCAAACAACAGCTTTTGCAAGGGCCCGATTGCTCTACCAGGTTAGTTGGTTCCCTTTGCAGGTTAGGTCCCGCTCAATGGCGATGGCATCCGGCATTGAAGCAATATTTCACCGTCAGTGATTGCATGGGATTGCTATGGTGGGAGAACGGTAATCTCTGCTTACTTCCTACTGAATAGCGCCTGACACCACTTGGGTCGGGTGCTACTCCGTTACCTATGTAAAGTCCACTTTGTCAACAGCCATCACCCTTCGCCTGGACCCACATTATTGCCCTAATTCCCCTTGAATTCACTCTGTTTGAACGTTCCACGTATACCGCCCTGCATGACCCTTAGTCGTTTGTTTTCCACGCCCACCTTACATTGGTGACACCACCTGTCTCGCTACTTTCCTTGATGCATGCTCCACTTTATCGATCACTGCTTCGCACTTGTTCCATTTGCGTGTTACTATTGAGGTCAGGGTAGACCGGAGATTTTGTGGGGTGGACACACCACCCATCCAGCTGACATATGCCCCTAACCTCAGTTCTTCATAATGTGTCCCCCATTGAAGCTGCTTGATGTGATTGGACTAGTGGCTGTTGGTTTCTTGATTGGCTCACTGGTGCATGTCTCGCATGTCATGTAACCGCGCTGGGTCATTTTGCTGACTGGACGACCGTATTGATGTCCTGTTCTTGTAACGGCCAACTGATTTTACTTGGCTTTGTTTGAGGACATTGTTGAAGTATGTTGTCACTTTGATCTTTTACTCTTTGTATAATAGCACCGTAGTTCAGCATCGACTGTGGCTTTTTGTTTCTCCGGTGCCTACACACCAACTCCGATCCTTGTCGCTCATTGATCCCCTGTCGAAGGCCGCGAATCGGTGCCCTACGCGTTGTCCAACCATCCTAAGCGATTTTTGAAGCTTACAGTGTTCCACAATCCTTTGTTTGAAGACGTCACTCTTTTGGACTTGCAATGGAAGCACGAAAGAAGACGTCTATGATTCTTGAACAGAACACGATTGGACCCCGGCAAGTTAAATATTTGCCTGTTGTTGACGATAATGTTTCTTGTTCTGCATATGAGAAATTCACTATTACTTATGGGAATTATACTTTCGCTGTCATCAGCTCGCTCGATAGTTGAGATTTGGTGTCCAGTCGGATCTCATACGGAATAATTGTTTGAAAGTGGTAGTAAATAGAATCGGACAAATGTGCGTATACGGCGATGAGAATACAACCAGTGGTGACCTTCAGTTCTGTGGTGGATCTGGAATTCGACTCCTTACACCTGGCATACCAGGGTAATCGGATGTGAAAAGTGTCAGAATGCTGAACACTCGCTAGACAGAGTAAGGGAAACACTAACTGACCAAATGATATGGTAATTTTAGAGGTAGGAAAAATCAATTAAGCGGTTGGTGATTGAATGTTCAACGAGTTCCTAATCATTATCAACAGCAATGTTCAAACCTACCGTCTCTCCAAATAAACACGCATCTTACTTATAAATATATCATACGGAATAGACTACTACGCTTTCACGTCAAGTACCGAAGGAAGCGTGGCATTTTTCTGAACGCTGGCTCAGTGTTGTTCCTCGTAAACATTTCGACCTTCACATAAATTTTTCTTCTGAGCGCCTAAGTGCACGCGTGCATCCGCTACATAATGGTTCTCCAAAAGTCTTGTCTGTCTCCTACACACACCCACAATGCAAGATTTTATTCTCTCGCATTTAGTCGAATAGTGAGACATTTTTATCGTATTTGGCACACTTTGTTGTCTGCTCAAAGAAAGTCACAAATACTTTACGCACGCGACTCCTTGAATGATATTTGTATACCTTTGTCTATAAAATGTTTAATTTGTATTGCATCATTTTTGATCGCTCCCATCATTCGGTGCATTTTGATTCGATTTCACTTGAAATACACCTGCAAATGTTTACATGTGAAATCCAAAGATGAGTTTCTCAGTATTTTTCCATCTCTGAGGACCATTCCAGTTTTTACCTTGAAGTCTCCAACTAGTAACATTTGGTCGTTCAATCGTTGTGCCCCTTAACTACGCAGCGAGAGTTGATGGGATCTGTTTACCTTTAAGGCCGGACGTTGTTTACTGCGTGCAATACGCAATACGCACACCGGTTGGAAAGAGAGATGGATCAATGTTTTATTTCTCGGTCATATGTGTAAAGGTCGTCCGGTGGATGCAAAGCCGTGTTTGGTCAATCAACCTTAGGAATGTATAGGCCCGTTGGTCCCGGGTAGAGAAAAGCAATCGAAATCATTCATCACTAGAATACACTTGCTGCGCTGATGCGCGTTTGCCCTTCCCGTGTAATGAATCGGTTTTAACAGCAATGTGGAATACGGAAGAACTGGTTTAGTACTGGTTGAAAGCAATGCAGGGAAATGCCAATGTCACTGCAGTGCATAGCGAATGGTTAAAAACACCGCTTCACATTTCATTCCTCAGCTGTGAAGAGAGGAAGATGTATTTGCAAACCATACATAATAATACCAAAATACCTCAATATGAGTGAAGGAAGGTCTATGGTGAGTTTAAATACGGAAACCGGCTGACTGGATACAATAGGGAAAACAGTAGGAGAGCCACTGACACAGTGAGTACGCTGAAGTTAATCTAGTAATCTATAGAACATCAAAGAATCGTAATTGACAAATAGGTTCTGATAGTTAATTCGGAGTGCGGCCAATCGGAAATTAACAGGGTCAAATAATTTGTACGTGTCTTCCAACATGCAGTAGAATGATAAAGGAAAGTGTAGTTTTAGTTTTATGCTAAACTTGGCCTGTACCACAGCGATATAACAGAGAAAGAGTGAAATCAGTTGCATTCAGACAATTTCCAGCCCTGTTTTCTCACATCCCAGTGGTTCTCTTTGTTTCTATGCTGCTCACGTTCATCAGGGTGGTCATCCATTCACTGGATCCAGTGTCCTCCCCCAACGTAATTCTTGAATCCAATTAACCCAACAATTATCTCAATTCACTTTTATTGTATTTTGCTGTTGCATGCTTCCATTTTCATTGTCCCAGCC
This sequence comes from Dicrocoelium dendriticum, assembly GCA_944474145.2. Lineage (NCBI taxonomy): Eukaryota > Metazoa > Platyhelminthes > Trematoda > Plagiorchiida > Dicrocoeliidae > Dicrocoelium > Dicrocoelium dendriticum. The sequence continues at coordinate 13,341,655 of OX104067.1, read as the reverse complement.
TGCAGCTTCTCACTAAATTGTGACCTTTACTACTCGGATTTGGCATTGACTTGAACGAGGCTGAAGGGTCAGCAAACAAAATAAATCCCTAACCCGGTGAAAAACACACAAAAGACAGCAGTCATACTGACTGACTTGCGACCCCATCGTTTACCCGACGTGGACGGAGTGACAAGATATATAACGGGTGAACATGGGCAGGCAAGGAAACACCCGGTGCTACGGATTTGGGGGAATCTCTGCCAGAAGGAACATTGAGAAACTTAAAGTAGTTAGTTCCATCCAGAAATTTGAAAAGCACGGTAAGAAGACGAAAACTGGTAGATGCATACATTTCGTATTGTCTCCTCAATACCATTAACAATAACCGGTATACAACTATATACTTTAATATGCGTGTGGCCGAATAAGCATGAGGTGCAAAATGAATGACGGAAGTTCCACCCCTATGTCCACGGCAGTCTTAAGCTGATAAATAATTGCTTTTGTACACACAGGACCGGCTTCGTCCGGCTTATCGCAACGGTCTCGGCGAAACGGAGGTTGCGGGCATTATGGTGACATAATACACGTGTGAACGTTGATCCAACCTCTATCCGGTGGCGCGTAGTCAGTCGGTGTTTAACTATTGAGGAAGCTGGCGGCTTGCGCAAGCACGGAACTTCAGTGGGACAGGGATGCTGGTCACTTTCACGATGAACCCACCTTGGCACGTGTTCATTTATTCGGCAAGTCAAAGACCGATTGTTCTGTCTATGTAACTGTCTCCGCAGTCGCACACGAATTTGTAAATGCACTGTGAGTTGGTCCCTGTTGGTTGAGCTTCCTTCGTTGGAGGCACCGGCAAGTTACAGGTTCTACTGATGACCACAACCGGAGCAACATAGTAAGTTCTCTGTGTAGCAGAGATTAAACGTTTCGTGGTTTTCAATACAGTTCAGTCACCCTTGAAAGGCAACTCGATATGGATCTTTTCCTTGGCTGCCGTATGCACCAAGTCTTTCGCGCCTCGCTGTTGGCTGTGTTTTTCTATAAATCTACTTGAATAACCATTTGCAACGAGTGTTGTTTTAATTAACTCTAGCTCGTCGGCAGGCAATCAGTCGAGCAAATTTGTCTAGCGCGAGTAACTAAAGTTTTCTCAAGGGTCTGCTTGTACCGCACTGGTGTGAAGCTGGTGAAGTGCAGGTATTGGCCGGACCAGGTTGCTTTTCTGTAGATAGACCTTTTACTGAGCCCGTCATCCATGCGAATGATGAGGACGTCTAAGAATGGCAGACCGTTCTTCTGTTCCACTTCGCAGGTGACCCGCAAGTTGGTATGTGCGCATTTGATTTGCTGCACCAACTGGAAAATCTGCTGCTCCGATGAACAAACGACCAATATGTTATCCACATAACGCTTATAGTATGGTTACCGGGCGATTTCTACGGATATGCCTCTTTCTATCATCGGCATGAAGAAATCGACAAATACAGGGCCTAGTGGGCTACCCATTGCCACATCATCGATTTGAAGACAAGGGGGGTTCTGAAGTCAACACTTGCTGTAAACATAAGTAAGGATTCCTTAAGGAATTCGACTGGAATTGGTAAGGGTTAACTAGATTGCTGGGCTAGCTCACATATGTAATCAACTGTTTGTTGTAGTGGGACGTTGGTGAATAGAGATTCCACATCCAAGGAACACATGACCTTATCGAAGAGGTCGATGTCATCTAAATCACCATTAAGTTGAAAAGAATCTTTAAGACTATATGGAATGTTTTGTAACCGCTTCTTCTTCCTGTTGTAACGCTTCTTCTTTACCTCTGCTCTCTGTCACTGACGACTGTCGTACTGCTGATAGCTGCCCCTTAAGCTGCCCATCGCAATGACGCTGGACCTAACCGTGGTGCGATGGTTCGTGTGCTTCAGAGATCCATTGAGCTATACTGGGTGATGCTTTTGCACCTTCAGAGCCACTCATACCAGATTGGTCAATGGTTAGAGGCCAGACAAACTCAGCTTCCTGGTCCTCTAGGTTGGAGTTGGAATGAGGGTGGCTCCTTATTCCTTAAAACGGACTCCTTGTAGTCCAGTGCCAAACCCGCTGCCTTGCGGCCAGGTATTTGAACCAAAGTCTTTGGTGGAGAACCCTAATCGTTCTCCTGTCTAGGCATGGGAAACCTGACAGTATTCTGCCCACGCAATACTATGAATCCTTCCCCAAACAAATTTCTGATGCTCTGGCCACCGCAGAGGATAGTCAACGGTGCCCTATCTGCTGCATCGAGCAGGGTGGATACAGGTTCAGATGCTACTGCTTAAGCCTTCCCGTCTTCTTAATACCCTCTTACGCTTTTTCACCCTAATCGTGCCGTTCAATATTTACTTTTATCCCCCCTTGTTTTCAACCCCCAATTCTCGGCCCTCCCCCACCTTGCTTCAATAGTCGCTTGTGTTTTACTTTCAACTCACATGAGAACGCGGAGCGTCATTCCTTCACTGTCAACAGGCCAATGTCCAAGCAAGCGGCCCATTCCAGTTCATCGGGTTCCATTTGGAACCCTCCATCCTCCTTCAGATTGGCACGTTTCAATGTACGCACATTGCTGCAGATCGGTCAACAGGCTGCATTTGTCCACACATTAAACACCTTCTCGATCGATATCTGCTGCTTATCGGAGACCCGCCTGAAGGATCGAGCTCTGTACTCACTCTGCCATCCCCTTCAGGTGACACCAACAGCACTTTCTCATTGCGCCTATCCGGTGACGATGCAGCTTTGAGCACCGGCCAAGCCGGTGTTGGTATTGCCCTGAGTCTCCTGGCTGAAGCTGCTCTGGTTGATTAGATCCTAATCAGTAGCCGGATGTGTGCGGTCCGATTGGCTGGCTCGTTCAAAACTTCGAAGTCGCGTGGGACTAACAGGTGTCTATTCGTTATCGCTGCCTATGCACCGACAAACTGTAGCGATGACTCGGTAAAAGACGACTTCTATCGCCAAATGAACGAGCTCCTTAGCCACAGAAGAACCTTGGACACTGTAGTGCTTGCTGGGGATCTGAATGCTTAAGTTGGAGAATTATGCACTGATGAGCTGCATCTGGGCGGCCAACATGGTATAGGCTCCCGTAATGATAACGGTGAGCAGTTACTTCATGTGTGTGAGGATGCTCGCTTATTTCTTGCGAGCACTACTTTCCGACACAGCACCCGCCGGAGGGTGACTTGGCGCCCACCAGCCTCGAACCAGCCATGGATGCAAATCGATCACATTGCGGTAGGTTGCCGATGGAGAGGCTGCGTCCACAAGTGTCGCTCGATTTGGAGAACAGGTGTTGACACCGATCATGCACCTGTATGTGCTGACTTGAGGATGCGATTTGGCGGACGCCCGCGATGATGTCGTGAGCGCATTGACACCGGCAGATTGGTGAACCCAGCTGTTCTGAACGCCTATCAAATTACGCTGTCATTGGAGTTGGATAGACGCTCACTGGATGCAATTGAAGCTCACTGGTCTCATATGCAACAGACCTTACTAGAAGCCGGGAAATCCTCATGTGGTATGTCTAATCAACAAAATGGACATTGGGTCACTTCACAGTCTCTGGGACTTATAAATGCTCGCCGGCATATTCCGACTGGAAGCGCACACAATGAAACTCGCAAAGAGCTCCGGGCAAAACGCCGTGCTAGCCTGAAGAGAGACCGCGAATCCGGGTTGTCTCGTCATGCAAGAGAGATGGAAATGGCCGCTGCCGATGGTAACCATCGTGAGTTATTCCGTCTTATACGAGAAACGGGCAGCAGGAGACCCGATGTTAGTAAAACTTTACGTGGCGAGAGTGGACAGCCTATCCAAAACATGTCAAGACGCTTGGAGCATTGGGCCGAGCACTTTGAAAGACAATTTAATCGCTCGGAATCGTTAGATTTATCGCCGACCAGTAACCGCTCTGCTCCGTGGGCTGTCCCTTTGGATCCACCCTAGCGCTCAGAAGTCGAACATGAGATCAAACTGTTGAAGTTAAATAAAGCCGCGGGACCTGATCACCTTCCTCCAGCCCTCTTCAATTTCGGGGGACCTGCTCTTGTGGATGATTTACACGAGTTACTAGTCAAACTGTGGGATCAGGAAACTGTCCCAATCGATTGGAGCCGCTCCAACATAGTCCCAATTTTCAAGGAAGGCTCACAATCGGAATGCGGCAGCCATAGAGGAATCAGTCTGATCTCCAATGCCTCCAAATTGCTTGCTTCTGTCATCCTTCACAGACTGACTGGCACTCGTGAAAGCCAGATTCGTGAAGAGCAAGCTGGGTTTCGTCGAGTTCGTAGCTGCATTGACCACATCTTCACTTTGCGTCAGTTGTTGGAGTATCGTCACCTATATTGGCGACCCACCGTTGTCGTGTTCCTCGACATCAAACGTTTACTCCATTCGGTGGATAGACATGCACTATGGGACTGTCTACTCAGGAAAGGTGTACCTGAGAAATATGTGAATATTATCGGAGCATTGTATGCGCGTAGCTCGGGCAGAGTGAGGGCTTGCGGCAAGTTGTCGTCGCCCTTCAATTTATCCAGCGGTGTGAGACAAGGATGCCCGCTGTCCCCTTTCCTCTTCAACTTCGCTGTTGACGAAGTCATGGAAATCGCGTTTACAGGACACGACTTAGAACGTGTGGAGCTGCTCCCAGGAGAACGACTTCTTGATTTAGAGTATGCTGATGATATTGCCCTGATCTGTGACAGCTCACAAACGTGCCAAGCGGCACTGGACCGATTAGCACTAGCTGTCCGTCACTTCGGGCTTTGCTTCGCACCCTCGAAGTGCAAAGCATTTCTCTAAGATTGGTCTGGACCGCGTCCTACGCTGACCCTTGCTGGGGATCAGCTAGAAGTCGTTCAAAAATTCAACTACCTGGGAAATTGTATCAGCGCCCGTGGGATTGAAGATGAGATCACGAATCGTATAGCAAAAGCTCGAGGCGCTTTTGCTAATCTTCGCCACATATGGCGCCGGCGCGACATTACTCTTGCCCTGAAGGGTAGAGTGTACAATGCAGCGGTACGTTCGACCTTACTGTACGGTTGTGAAACCTGGCCGCTTAAAGTATCGGACCTGAAGAGGTTAGTTACATACGACCACCTGTGCCTCCGCAATTTAGGTCACTTCTGGTGGGAACACCGCGTGAGCAACGAGCGTGTTCGACGCCTTGTTTATGGCACAGGGAAAGGAAATGAACCGTTCAGCACCGTTATTTCACGCACCAGGCTACGATGGCTCGGACACGTGTTACGCATGCCAACCCACCGACTCCGGCGACGTACGTTGTTTGCGCGCCGCGGGTGTGGATGGAAGAAGAGGAGGGTGGCCAAGCGATGAATTTGTCGAGTGGAATGAAGGCCCTCACTTCGGAGCTGGCTTCGGTTGAAGTTTCGCGGCTCCCTGGTTGGGGTCCGAAAGACGATGAACACGTTTTGGCTGGATATGCTTGCTGATTTGGCTAGGAGCCGACCTCAGTGGCGTTCGTGCTGTGAGTTTCTTTGTCCCACCCCATCCCTCTTAGCCTCCTCCTCCAACCACGATCGCATTACTTAGCCTACTATAATTTGGCATATTAATTTTTTTGCTGCATAGTAGCCGGTTGGTAGGTTACCGGAACGATGCCCATCCGTTGCTGGTAGCTCAGCTGGCATGCAACTGTTGAGTTATTTTCTTTTTTCTTTTATGCATTGCGGCACTGTAGCTGTGGTGTTTCCCACCTCTAGCTAACGTGTATAATGATAATGATGACAGCCAATAGCGAGGCCCGAAAGACTTGGTGCATACGGCAGCCAAGAAATAGATCTATATCGAGTTGCCTTTCATGGGTGACTTTACTGTATTGAAAGGCACAAAACGTTCAATCTCTAATACGCAGAGAAGTTACTGTGCTACTCAGTTTGTGGTCAACAATAGAACATGTAACTTGCCGGTGTCTCCAACGAAGGAAGCTCCATCGATAGGGGCCAACTCACACTGCATATACAAATTCGTGTGCGACTGCGGAGACAGTTACATAGGCAGAACCAATCGGTCTTTGACTTCCCGAATAAAGGAACACGTGCCAAGGTGGGTTCAACGTGAAAGTGACCAGCATCCCTGTCCCACTGAAGTTCCGTGCTTGCGCAAGCCGCCAGCTTCCTCAATAGTTAAACACCGACTGACTACGCGCCACCGGATAGAGGTTGGATCAGCGTTCACACGTGTATTATGTCACCGTAATGCCCGCAACCTCCGTTTCGCCGAGACCGTTGCGTAAGCCGGACGAAGCCGGTCCTGTGTGTACAAAAGCAATTATTTATCAGCTTAAGACTGCCGTGGACATAGGGGTGGAACTTCCGTCATTCATTTTGCACCTCATGCTTATTCGGCCACACGCATATTAAAGTATATAGTTGCATACCGGTTATTGTTAATGGTATTGAGGAGACAATACGAAATGTATGCATCTACCAGTTTTCGTCTTCTTACCGTGCTTTTCAAATTTCTGGATGGAACTAACTACTTTAAGTTTCTCAATGTTCCCTTTGGCAGAGATTCCCCCAAATCCGTAGCACCGGATGTTTCCTTGCCTGCCCATGTTCACCCGTTATATATCTTGTCACTCCGTCCACGTCGGGTAAACGATGGGGTCGCAAGTCAGTCAGTATGACTGCCGTCTTTTGTGTCTTGTTCACCGGGCTTGGGATTTATTTTGTTTGCTGACCCTTCAGCCTCCTTCACGTCATTGCCAAATCCGAGTAGTAAAGGTCACAATTTAGTGAGATGCTGCAGGCTAGGAGAGTGAAAATGGAAGCATGCAATAGCGAAATACAATAAAAGTGAATTGAGATAATTGTTGGGTTAATTGGATTCGAGAATTACGTTGGGGGAGGACACTGGATACAGTGAATGGATGACCACCCTGATGAACGTGAGCAGCATAGAAACAAAGAGAACCACTGGGATGTGAGAAAACAGGGCTGGAAATTGTCTGAATGTAACTGATTTCACTCTTTCTCTGCTATATCGCTGTGGTACAGGCCAAATTTAGCATAAAACTGAAATTACACTTTCCTTTTTCATTCTACTGTACGTTAGAAGACACGTACAAATTATTTGACCCTGTTAATTTCCCATTGGCCGCACTCCGAATTAACTATCAGAACTCATGTGTCAATTACGATTCTTTGACGTTCTATAGATTACTAGATTAAGTTCAGCGTACTCACTGTGTCAGTGGCTCTCCTACTGTTTTCCCTATTGTATCCAGTCAGCCGATTTCCCTATTTCAACTCACCGTAGACCTCCGTTCACTCATATTGAGGTATTTTGGTACCATTATGTATGTTTTGCAAATTCATATTCCTCTCTTCACAGCTGAGGAATGAAATGTGGAGCGGTGTTTGACCATTCTCTATGCACTGCAGTGACATTGGCATTTCCCTGCATTGCTTTCAACCAGTACTAAACCAGTTCTTCCGTGTTCCACATTGCTGTTAACACCGTTTCATTACACGGAGAGGGCAAACCCGCATCAGTGCAGCAAGTGTACTCTAGTGATGAACGATTTCGATTGCTTTCCTGTATCCGGGACCGACGTGCCTCCACACATTCCTACGATTGATTGACCAAACACGGCTTTGCATCCACCGGACGACCTTTACACATATGACCGAGAAACAAAACATTGATCCATCTTTCTTTCCAACCGGTGTGCAAGCGTATTGCACGCAGTAAACAACGGCCGGCGTTAAAGGTAAACAGATCCCATCAACTCTCGCTGCGTAGTTAAGGGGCACAACGATTGAATGACCAAATGTTACTGGTTGGAAACTTCAAACTAAACATTGAAATGGTCCGCAGAGATGGAAAAAATACTGAGAAACTCACCTTTGGATTTCGCATGAAAACAGTTGCAGGTGTATTTCAAGTGAAATCGAATCAAAATGCACCGAATGATGGGAGCGATCAAAAAATGATACAATACAAATTGAACATTTTATAGACAAACGTATACAAATATCATTCAAGGAGTCGCATGCGTAAAGTATTTGTGACTTTCTTTGAGCCGACAAGAAAGTGTGTCAAATACGATAAAAATGTATCACTATTCGACTAAATGCGAGAGAATAAAACCTTGAATTGTGGGCGTGTGTAAGAGACAGACAACACTTTTGGAGGAGCATTATGTAGCGGATGCAAGCGTTCACTTAGGAGCTCAGAAGAAAAATTTATGCGAACGTCGAAATGCTTATGAGGAACAACATCAACTATGAAATTTCTAGGCAAGACACCACACCTGGAAATATGTTTAATCGATCGCACAATCAAAGCATGGTCATTTAGCAGTAGTTCAGGGAAGATTACCGGGGAACAGTATAATTAATGGGGTAGCATGCATTCAGTTACACGTCTCGAGATTAAACTTCGCGGCACGAAAAGTATACACTGATAATCTTCTAACCTTGTAAAGTGTTTCCAAAATGTACGTGGAGCAAAAACTGTTTTGCGGCATACAAACACCGATATCTTTGACAGTGGAGAAACTAGGCAGTGTTCTGTCCTTGAAAAGTAAGGCAACTAAAATTACTCGCAAATTCTTAGTACATTTCAAAGCATGAAGGGTAAAAGACCTGGTTGTGGATTAACTCACAAGTTCGTCTAAACCACATTGAAGCGTAGAAGACACATCAATGGATGGGGACATGAACCCCAATACAACATCACCCCCATTACCATATTTAATGAATGTTGTTGGTATGGGAGGACTTTCGACATATAATGAAAAAAGAAAATGTAAGAGTGAGAGTATCATGCATTAATCCACGCGGAGCATGAATTATTGTTACCGTTTAAGTGAGTAAAATGCGTACCATCAGTGAAATTTTCACGCAATAAGTTGCAAATATCAGGGTTGACTCCGTTCAAAATGCGTAGGTTGAGCAGCTCAGATCGGTCAAGACCCTAACAGGCATTTGAATAGTGAAGAAACAGAAGCCGAACGGACCTATACATTCTGCCCAAGGCAGACTCTTTTGAATGCGCATGGTATGAGAGAACATCTACTGTAGGGCACTGGCGTCTACAGGCAAAAGGATGTAACTTATGCACATGATCAGCCAGGGAAAAACGGCGGACTATTAGATTTTCCATGAATATGAAAAGCACTGAAATACCAGCAGTTGGCCGATCGTTTTGTGATTGCTTTGTAGGAACCGACTTTATTCTGGCTGATCTATAGATATCAGAGTTGACGTCGGTTGTGAGACATCTGTTGAAATATCAGTCAAGGACAGTGTGAAGGAATTGGCGCACCACTTCAAAACCATGGATAATAAAGCAAAACGACCATTATATGGCTATAATCTTCTGGATTCCCTATGAACCGAACCTAGGTCAGATAGGGAGGCTAGAGCTGAGTTACTAAAATAGATTGGTGGAAAATGTACTCGACGGAGAGGAGCTAAACTCAGCATTGAGTTTGTTCGCATCCATTGCTACAGCACCACTGATAATGTTTTGGCCATAAATTCAGCTTTCGCAGCCTCTAGAAATCGCGACAGCTATGGTTTCAAATACCGGTTTCCATGTACAAACTACTGAGAATTGTTATTTCATCATCGACTGCCAAAGTTAAGCTTTTGACGCGGGTGGCCACTTTGAACTTGTAGGACCATTCCTTTTTCCTTCAGAGTTGTCCATCTGCAAAAACGATCTAATGAGTCACATTGAGTCAAACTGTTCATTTTAGTCCGATGACATCAAAGCTTGCCAAGTGAGCAGAGCTCCCGAAGACCGTATCTACTTTCAAAATGAACTTGACAAGATTTATGAATGGTCGGTCGAAAATCGTCTTCTATTCAGTGTGGCTAAATGTCGAGTGCTCCATTTAAGACACCAAATGATTCACACATATAAGCTGGGGGAACACGATCTGCAACATTGTCCTCACAAAACGATATCGGTGTGCTGGTCCAGGAAAATCTCGGCTGCTCAAAGCAGTCCAAAGAAGCATCGAAGAAGGGAATTCAAATCGTGGGACTTTTACAGAGAGCTTTCGAGCAATTCAAACCGTCTATTTTGTACCAAATACTTCCCGCTTACATATGCCTTCATGTTGAACATGCCACTAATGCATGGCACCCATGATTATTGCGAGATCTCACGGCTCTGGAGATTCCGCAGCGTCGGACAACCAGAAATATCAAGGGGCTGCGCCATTTATCATACGAACAGTGGTTCAGAGCGCTTGGCTTTTTCTGCGGACGTTAATGCCGTTCGCGTGGTAACTTAACTATCGCTTACGAAATTTTAAATAACGCTAATCACCTGTCCCATCACCAGTTGAAACTGAGTCACAACAACAACAACAACAACAACAACAACAACAACAACAACAACAACAACAACAACAACAGTCGGTGGAAGTGTCGAAGAATCTACTACTTGCTGCGTTTTTGCCACGCGTGGAATACGCTCTCAGATGTTATTTCAGCCCCCACGTTAGTCGTGTTCAAACCACTTGTCGATGGTGCACTGGTCTTACTATACAATATCACGTAACCCAAACGACCGTTGCAAACAGCAGCAAAACAAGAAGAAATCAATCCACCCCTATTTTTGCCTGCAAATAAAGGACAATAATCTTGGATAGTACATAAAACAAAGTGTGAACTGCTCAGACGGGAAGGCTGTAATCGGCAACTTCGCAACTTGCGCCCGTTCACTATGTTCTATTGTTGTTTAGCCTACATTTTGCTCACCCCTAACCAATCACCCGGAGGGACATGACAAAGTTCGGCTTTCTTTCTCCACAATATACCATTGACCATTGACCACTGAGAACGGCGAAGAAAACCTGGCTGCTTTAGAATATATGGGTTCGATATGACAGTATAGGATGAATCAAAATTACTTTAATTGGTGAGATGTATACATTGATTTGCAGGTTTTCTTCAGTGAATACTGATGAATCGATTGAAGGAAGGGTTACTTGAGATCATGTGATATTCTCCGCCAAGCAATTACGATGTTGGTCGGTCTTGTAAGGTCGGTTCCTCAGCGTATCATAGCTGTGGATGATTGAGCGTTCTTAGGATGTAACTGTTCGAATTCCTCGGTGACGCACGCTTTTGAATGGCAAACAAACTGCTTTTAGTTGCGTAAGTAACATTAAGCTAGGCGTCTTCTCTGAGTGAGAGTTAGCAATTTTACCTGCTCAAGTGATTTGAAGAACGTTATATCAAATTAATTTTAGGCGGCAGAGCCCATAGTGCGCTGAAGCTTGTGGTGGCGAGAGCCTGACAGATCATCGACCACTGCTGCTAACATTGTGCTGTAAAATCATGTTCTGGGCGCCTCCTCTTAGTGACCGCTGGGTAGGAGTTGGGTTACATCCTTCTTCTATCTAAGATCCTGGACACAATTTCGCGTGAGTTGGTTCACTGGCTCATAGCTTTCTGCCCGCTGCCTTTCGGGCGTATATTTATCCTAGGCTTTGGCTGAGGACCTGAGACGTTCTCCGGTCAGGTGTGGGAGCCCTGCCAGTTGCCTAGTCCAACCCCAAATATGAATTACGCCAATACTAATAAATCTGTGCTGCGTCAGCCGTCACGCAGTGGCCTTAGACAAAGCGTCGACTTAACTGCTGCATACAGCCGGTGGATAGGCGAAAACATGCAACTGCTGGCGTCTCCCTCCTTTCTTCCCTCTGAACATACTCTCCTCGTCCCCTTTTTATCAAACCCACTACTTCCTCCAATCAATGTCGTCACCACCCAAATGGTGGCTAGCCAAAGCAATCGTATGGCCCCTCGCCGAGCGCTCAACCTTGAATACTGGAACGTGCGCACTTTGCACTGGTAGCGATGAAATTGACGCACTACACAACATCGATATTGCAGCGCTCAGTGAGACTCGGCGCACTGAGCAAGATAAGTTGCATGAAGCTGGTACAGACTACGCGTTCTACTGGGTAAGCATCGCCACTTCTGCACCAGGTGAACATGGGTCGGATTTGCACTATCCGATGGCGTCAATGGCCAGCTGGTGGGTGAAGCAACACGCATCATGGCGCGACTGATGACCGTTGACCTACTACTCCGAAGAGGTAAGTTTGTTACCTTTCTAAGCACTACGGTCCAACCATGTATTATCCTAATGAAAAGCGTGGCCAATTCTACACTCAGCAATCCTCCGTGATACGGTCTGTTCCGAGGAGCGATCGACTATTTCTGCTGGGTGATTTCAACACGCAAGTTGGGCGTGTTGCATCAGCGTGGACAGATGTTATCGATCCGCATGACATCAGTTCAGTGAATGCGAACGGTGACAGGCTGCTCTCACTGTGTGCCACTCAAGGCCTGACGATCACGAACACTCGGTTTGCACTGGGTGCGGGTGATATAGCTGCTTGGACGCACCCACGGAGTGTTCAAGCTCACCTGATCGACTATGTCATCGTACCTAAGTGTGATAAGCGCGAAGTGCGCATGACACGCGTACTTCGTGGAGCTGAGTGTGGCACTGATCACAAACTGGTTCGGACCAAACTGTATATATCTTTTCGTAGATCTGTGTTTTGCACTCCCGCAGTGAATCGGAGACGTAAATGTAACCTTCTCTTTCTCGGTACTGTGGCGAAACGTATTGAGCTGGAGAAGGCAATGTCTGCACGCCTGTGTGATGTGGACTGCATAGCCTCAGTGGGCGACCTGTGGCACCACATTTGAGACCAGGTGCCAGTTGCTGCTGAGGAAACCATCAGGCACGCAAACTGTAAGCAGCCTTATTAGTTTGATGAGAACAATGCGACAATTGGCTCATTAATGTGTGTGAAGAATGCAGCATTTGCTGCACATGTGGCAGACCCCAGTGACTTGGGGGAGGGTCAGTTTCGCAAACTTCGATGGTGACTGACCTGTGAGCTCCGTCGCATAAAGAATGCATGGTGGGCGGAGAAGGCGAAGCCGATGGAATGCTACGCCGAACGCTACCTACACTAGGAATTCTTTGACTCCTTGAAGGCGGCGTAAGGACAGAGGATGGAGCCGCTGATGATGGTAATCGATGATAATTCGAGCTCCACTTGCCCACAGACTGCAGACTTAATGCATATCTGGCAAAAACACTTGACTGTCTCTTGTACAACACTTCAGCGATAAACTGGCATACATTGAATGGCCTGAAGCAGCACGATATGAAGGCAAGTCTGACGGACACAACGACACTGGATGAGATGCAGGCAGCACTTGCTCAGCTGCGAAACGGCAAGTGTGCTGGTGCCGACGGCATTGCGCCTGATGTATTGGAACGCAGTAGAACTTCTTTGGCGGCTACTCTGCACCACTTGGTGCAGCGCGTATGGATTGAGGAGGAGGTGCCTCCTGAGATGAGGGATGCCCTTGTGCTACCAGTGTACAAGGACAAAGGGAGCAAGCAATGTTGCACAAATTATCGTGTCATCAACTTGGTGTGTTGTGTGGGCAAGTTCATTGCCCGAATCCTGCTTAACCGTCTCCTCAGTCAGGTGGTGGAATCTAACGTGGTGAAAGAGAAATGTGGATTCCGTTCTGGTCGTAGCACCATCGATATGGTGTTTGCGGCTTCTTATTTGAAGGAGAACTGTAGAGAACGACACATTTTTGGATAGAATGTATGATATTTTCATTATGTTCGAAGGACATCGTCTGACGTCAACTTTCCAACCAGCCCGAGGTTTTCATGCTACCAAAGTGATCTTTCGCAATTCCTTTGAAAGTGTTTCTGTTCTTGCGACCGACTTCGACAATAAGCTTTCTATGTGCCCTATTACGAAAAGCTTTTGGAAATGCGGTAAAGTAGGATAACATTGGTGAGCTGAGAGTGCTTCAGTTAATGTATTTTAGTTGTCCGATATCAAAATGGCTCTCTTACGTTTTAACTTTGGAAGTGGTGGGTTATCAACATCTGGATTCAATGTACGAAAAAGTTTGTAGTTTTGTGGAAATTGCATCCGTAGAAAGAACTGACAAAAACTGCTAAAAGTTGCTCCTGGGTAGTTCAAAATGGATGAGTTCATGCATTAAACACAACCCTCATGAATTGATGGGTCCACGTGACTCTACTTCAGGGATGAGAGCACTCATTAAAAGCAGACTCAGAATAGAGGCACATTCTAGTGTAGCAGGAGGTGGTGGAATTTGAGCTGAATTCAAAATATATCTAGCTTTTATTCTTACAAATTATATCATAAATCCCCTACAGTTTTGAAGACTAATAGCTCAGGCGGTTCAGATGGCGGTTGAACTGTTCGCTGAGCTTGGCAATTTTGTTGCAAAAATTTCTTCACCAACCGAACTGACATCATCAGTGCGTAGTTGCGTGGCGTGCAGTAACGTAGAAGAGCCTCGGTCAGGACGCAGCTAAGACTGCTTGTAATGTCACAAATTATTTGAACACTGAAAATTGATTTATCAGGGGTACAAAGCCTGTGCTTGATAAATCCCATAGGCTGGATTGGGTAGAAACTATAATAGCAACAGATAGACGTGTCATTTGTTTAAGTGCCCCGAGTTAATCGCATTGCTGAATAATGAAACTGTGAAATGAATGCTGAATACCCGGCTAAAAAACAACATGGAGAGCAGGTACATCTGAGGTATTTTCTGAGGAAGGTAAAGACAAATGCACTCACGCATGTACCGCTCCATTGGAATTATCTGATGCATAAATCCGATATAAGCTTTTTATAAGTGTATTCCACAGTACCGCAGTTTAGGTAACATTTTGCTGGGAATTAAGTGTAATATCCAGTAGACTTTGAGGATATCCTACGGAACTTCAACTCTTTCTGGAACAGAGATTGCGTAGATCATTGACTTACATTATTTCCGTGCGTTGTGATGTCTCTAATACCTCTAGGTTGCGCTTCAACAAAAGTTACCAAGCTTGGATGGCAATTGAATGTGGAGGCGTATGTAAGTGCCATACACAATGGGGAAGATGGATGGGTCAAATCTCCTGTATCTACCTCTAAGCAAGCAAAGGAACTGATGGTAGTTCATGTACAGAATGTACCCGCCCAAAGAACTGTCGATGTTTGGGGTCTATGAAGTGCTAGAGTAGGATAGCTTTGCTTAAATTCTCCTTGACAACTTTAGCTGTAGCTTTCTACCAAATCACGGGACTTCTCAGATATTTCAACCTAGTGCATACGAGGAGAGTGGGCTGATGAAAGTGGACGAACATAACTGGAGCCATCAACCAAAATTAGACATAAAAAGCCAACTCAGGTGAATGATTGAAGCAGAAACCAACAGAAAATACACGATACGTTATCTTCGAATATCAAGGACTTCATGCTTTCGACTGATACCATTTCACGAAGCGATCGAATCATTACACAACTTGCCTTCTCGCATGTTCCCGATTGCATTTGTGACGGGACTATACAATTTCGGCTTTTCTAGCACCTCTGTCAAGTCTTCCAGTTTTGAGTCACGTTTTCTAATGACCATCTTTTAAAAACCAAACTGTGCATCGCGTGAGTACACTGAGCCAGTGCTTAGAAAACGCCACGCTTCCTTCGATACTTGACGTGAAAGCGTAGTTATCTATTCCATATGATATATTTATAAGTAAGGTTCTTGTTTATTTGGGG
>OX104067.1:13280760-13325825 GCA_944474145.2 Dicrocoelium dendriticum | reverse complement strand
TGATTGTGCTTGATCAGTGACTGTGAACTGAATTTGTCTTATCACCCTTCACGTAGTGTCAAACATTTTGTTTCTTTTCCACATATATTTGTACAAGTCTGAAGAGGAATTATTGAAAACATATGTTCATTTGCATTGACTTTTAATGATTATACCCATGCAAGGCGCATCCCGTTTGGTTCCATGGTGAGCAAAAAGGTGCTTGACTCATTAAAACAGATTGATGGTAGTACATGCCAGATGGATTGAGCGCCCACATTGTAATACATAAAAACAGCCCTAAAGATGAGTTAAATAGCTGATGGCTTATCTGTATTAAAAGCTACACCTGCACAAGACCGGATGGGGCATGGAAGTGCGGGTGAAACCCACCCAGGGAATACCCTGCATGGGAGCAGGTCCCCAGCATACAGTTTTATAAATGGCCGTATTATTTCACTCGAACATTTGAATTTATCCACACTTATTATTTTTGAGTATCAATCTTCTAGAAAGACTCATCTGATGAATTAGCCCTGCCACCAAAAACATAAGGTAGGAACTGCTCTGGAAAACTTTGGAGAACATTTTTTCCATACAATTCCGCTGTACATAATGATCGCACCATCCAGTTGGACTGTGCCCCCCACGGTCCAGGAATATACCGCTGTAGTTTTTATTTATTAATCACAACTTCATACAGCCCATGTGAGAGCACGGTATTACCTGCACATATCAGATCCGTGCCCATTACTTATGCAGCTTCTCAAATGAAAATAAATATGCCGGTTGTCATTAATCTTATTATCATTATTAATCTTACTAAAACGTCTTTGTTGGATTTACTGTATTGCGCAAACGGGATCGCGAGCAAATAAACAAGAAAAAATGATTAATGCCGGGTAAAATATACTTGCTTTTCAAGTTCCGCGGGATAGTGGGGGTAAAACTACAATTCTCAAATGATAAGTGAGTTATCTGTTTCAGCGTTTATCCAACAGCTACGTAACTGAATAATAGTGGTGTAAGTAGCAATCGAATGCGAACGATGAAGCAACCTAGGGGCAGATATAGTTGATATACTACGTAAGAAAACAGAAAACAAAAGTGCTCACTTCTCTACCGCCACCTCAAGTTTACGTAACTTGCTAATCCGGTTTGGAGGGAGAATTAATATGTTACAAAGTTGCGCAGTTTAGGCAACGAAGTGTTGGGGTCCAAAGGAAAGATGCAGTCGTTTTTGAAAATATCCAAATTGGGGGAGGAAACAACGAAATTTGGGCGAGCGTTCCAGGGTTGGCAAACCCGAAATAAAAATAATTCCGCCGGCATTCCAGGCGGCTATACTGTTCACTTAAGTTCAGTGGGTTACCTCTGAGATTTGTATTATGGCAGAGTTGCAGCAAATGACGACATACGTGATTAGCGTCACACAATATCTTTTAGACTAATATGAGATCGCGGCGCAGCCTTGGGTAGGGCTACTAAAAACTCCCAGTGATGGTAGGACAGATTTCGTAGACCATTGGCCCTGCGTTGTGGTTTCTCTAGTACTTCTAAGTAGCGCTTCAACCAAAATTGCCAAGCTTGGATGGCGTATTTAATCAGAAGACGCATGTAAGATTTGTGCAGTATGGGGTAGATGAATGGGTTGAATCTTCCGAATGCGGTCCGCAGCAATCCGAGGTGCTGGTTTGCTCTCTTCGCAACTGCCTCTGATTGTTTGGAACAGTTAAGGCCATTTTGTATGGGCACACTAAGTTCATGTTCTTGGGAAGTGGTTTGCAATACAGATGACCCAAACCCATCCACACAGTCATGTCTATGGCGCAATTGAACAGCGTGACATTTTTCCACATTGAACGGTAGGGTATCCAAAACTGACCAAATTGAAATAGTGCTGAGATCACGCTGGAGCTTTTCATTGGCGTTTGGTTCTTTGATCTTTCGCCATAACTTGATATCATTCGCGAAGAACAGGAAATCGTAAGTAATTCCCTTGCAAGATCGTTTATAAAAATCGATAACAGATGGGGCCAGAGCACCGAGCCTTATGGTACACCGCACTCCACCTCCATTGCTTCGGACAGGGATTCTCGTATTCTCGCTTCTAACCGAGGTTGGTGCAGGAAATCGCCTTTCCAACACAACAATGGGTCACCAACATCATAGAGCTTAAGTTTTTGGAGGAGAATTCCGTGGTCTAAACGATCAAACGCTTATGAGAACTGCAAGTAAATAACGTCAACTGCTGCTCCACCATCAACGGATTCAGTCCAGCTGTCGCGTGCAATTAACAAGTTCGTAATGCATGAGCGCATTTATCGGAAGCCATGTTGCTCTGGTGCTATCATGTTGTGATTCGCCCAATATTGCATGAGTGCATCGGCGATGATAAACTCCATAAGCTTGGAAAGCACAGGGAGTAGCGTTATAGGACGGTAATTGGTTGAGTCAGTGCAGCTACCTCCCTTGTGAAAATCAGTGATGACCCCTCGCTTCCATATTGTTGGAATATGGTTCTCCTCCATACAGCGCTGATAGAATATAGTGAGAGATTCCGCCAGATTAGTGGCTGCTGCCTGTAAAGCCTTCGGTCGAATGTTATCGATACCAGGAGAGCTGGGGTTACGTAGGGACAACAGTTGCTTTAACACAGTTTCTGCAGCAATAGTCAAATTAGACATATCTGACAGCGAGAAAATAGAAACAGGGATAACCGTTGGGCCTGTTACTCTCTGGAACCTTTGTGAGTAATGGAAACGTAAGTGATCGTCTGCTTCGGTTGCTGATCGCGTGCACCCGTCAGTCGTGACCAGTGTTGGAATTCTGCGTTGTACCTTACGAAGGCCATTAACATGTCCTGTTTAATATATATCTTCATGCAACGATGTCTTGTGCTTTTGATGCCGCTGAAGCTTACGGTTTTCGTGTGGAGCACTGTATTGGTGGTAGTTTGCTGAACATCCATCGTGTCGGTGCGAGAACTCTAGACTGTGGTACAACTATCCGTATATTTCTGCTTGCTGACGACGGTGCGTTGTTTGCCCACAGCGCGGATGAGTTGCAGCACATGACTAGTGTTCTGGCTTCGACAGCGGCCAAATTCAAGCTCACCATCAACACAAGCAAAAATGGCTATCTCTTTCAGCCTTCACCGGAGGTGCATTCTTCAATATTGCCGTGAAGCAGCACTGGTGCTGAAGTATTGGAAACAACCTCCCGCTTCTGCTACCTTGGGAGTGTGATGTCGACTGATAAGCAGCTACACGTTGAGCTGCGTATTCGCGTGTCGAAGGCAACGGTGGCGTTTTGCAAGCTAGAGTACCGAGTGTGGAACAACCATCAGCTTACCATTGGCACGAAGCTGATGGTGTACAAATCCATGCTGCTGTCCGTTCTTCTATACGGCAGTGAAACGTGGACGATGTACCGTCGGGATGTGCGATATCTCGAGCGGTTCCATCAGCAGTGTTTGCGACGGATTTTGCGCATCGGTTGGGCGACAGAGTTGCTGACACGGAACTGTTGCGATAGTGGGATGTATGCAGTGAACTGCATACTTTTGCTGAGACACCTGAGGTGCATCGGTCATGTGAGCCGTATAGATTCGACGCGGATACCAAAACAACTCTTATATGGGCAGCTGAGTATTGGGAAGCGGCATGTAGGGAAAGCAAAATTACTTTACCAGGACATGATCAAAGTGAGCCTCTCACGTTCTACTCTTGATTGCAGGTCATGGGAATCGAAGGCGGTTGATCGGCGTGCATGGCGCGATCTAATCACGAAGGCAGTTGCCGAAGTGCGGGAGAAAGCCCTCATGCATGCAGAGAAGAAGCGGCAAGTGCGGAAGCGGCAAGCACCGATGGGTTGTACTCCATCGACATCGAGCGCATGGTGCTGTAGAACATGCGGTCACGAGTGCCTGAGTCAGGCAGGCCTAGTGAGCCATGAGCGAGGCCACTCAGGACCACCACCGAAGCGACGACGGGTGTTGCAGAGAACGTAGACAGAACCAGCGCAGCGTTTGTAGGTACGCTGCATTCGATTCACTAACAGCGTGGTTGCATACTGTCTCTTTATTTCAGGTGGTGGGTTTTCAATTTTGTCATAATGCTTTTCTTTCCCATATAAATGCCTACTTATACTCTCTTCTATAAACTTGCACACATCGCTTAAGCCAATTGTAGCTAATTTCGATAACATTTTCGTGTTTGTGGCATTTCCGTAAAGTATACTTTCTGACCTCGTGTGCTTATCTCGAGTTCGTTTGTAAACAACTTATTTCATATGCTCATTAATTTAATATTTAGGTCACCGTTTCCTCATGCATTACTCGATTTATTTTATTTGTTATCTTTCACTAAAGTGATTAGCTGTTGCTTTGTATCCTCGGTGTGGCTGCGCTCGATGTGCATGTTGACAAGGTGCCTACCTGTCTATTACCCACTACCTCGTCCATACTGGCTCCAGGAGACAGTTGGTCGTTGCTGGAGGGGACGGGGTGCACGGTCCTTGTGGCCGTGCTAGGCTCGAAGATTTGTACCATGCACTCAGTGTGGAGCGGACTACGGTCCAGCCACCGCCTTGTGTGCGCTTGATTCCCCAAATACAGCGTGCTTGTGTTTGCCTGTGAAGGAGTGTGGGCCGGCTCCGTTGATGAGACGCGGCTCCCATCCACATGCTTCCCTGTCTTATTCCTTCGGGTTTACACTGGAAATGGGGTGTGTGGTTGGAGCTGTGGGTGGTGCAGCGCAAGCCACCCATGGTCCCTTTGTAGGCGCAGGCGTATTGTGGCTGGCCACAGTGACAGGCAAATCCGAAACCGGATGCCGCCAACCATAAGGGTTTGCGGTCCGTGCAGAATCTTTTCCTTAACTCCTGCTGATGCCTCACCTTTTCCTCGCGGATCAAGCTCACACGGAAGTTACGCTGTGCCACCTGGGCAGTCCTGGTTTCGGAAATCGGGGATTCTTTGTGAGCTCACCGTGCTAAGTTCCTCAAAGACATGCATTTACGTGTTCTGCTCCTCAGAAGTGACTTCCTTCTCCTTTGATGATGGAAGGATTTCTGCTCAGATGCGTGCTTTACCAGTGTGGTGAATGTCCTCGCAAAAGTGTCTCGGACGATTTCTGAGGGGCATTCAGTTAAGAAGGTCCAAAATGCCTCCTTAACACGCCCGGATAGCATGTTGTAATGCGCAATAGTATGCACTGTATCAGCCTCTTCCTCAGAATATTCCGCACAACATACATAGTTGTTCAGAGGAGCACTGGTACTCTATTACTGACACCCCAACGTCAAGTCAAAATAAACTTTATGCAGCTCCGAATGTATACACACGAAATTGTTGGGTGAAGACGAATAAGATGTCTAACTCAAAATGTGTTCGTGTATCACTAACAAACAACTGCGCATCAAATTAATGAGGTTCGTTGGGTCAAAAAGTAGTCCTCACAAATACGACAGGATAACGTTGCCGTGAGCAGTACGAGGTAATATGACACTAAATTTTGAGCGTATAGAAGAAACCGATACCGCTTTCCATGGAGCACAATGTAGTAGGTGTAAAGAGTCGTGAAATCTGAAGAAAAAACTAATACAAACATGTCTAGGTTTGTTGTTATTAGACACAACAAGTGCGTCTCTAGACAGTCCACCGCATCAGAAAATAGGTTTCAATGACAGTACAAACAATGCGTGGCCTTTTTTGAGTAGCGCAGGAAAAATTACGGGGGGTTAGTAAAGCCAGTGAGGCAAAATGCATGCAGTTACGAGATTAAAACTCAAGCCACGAGGTACCAAAAGGGTTTTAAGTCCGAGGACATTATACGGTAGCCTTCTGGCCTTGTGAAACGTTTCGGCCACATGGGTAGACCAAGAAAGATTTTGGGATAAAAAGACTTCAATAATTTGACAGTTGATGTCCTGGGTATGAGTTGATCACTCACTGCCAGTGGATACGTGGAATTCGAAACATCCTGTAGCTTATTAGCCTGAATAAAACAGAATATATAATCATAACATTTAGAAATGCTTAGCATGGGATACCTGGACGATGACCATAGCACAAGCTCATCTGAACGATTCCGAAGAGTAGAGGTATCTACGTTTATAACTATACGTCCCATAATGACACCATCGGCATAATTGCATCTAATCGACTCCGAATTACCGGCTCTATCGCGTGGGTTCCACCTGAATCAACTTCCTGTTTCCGGAGGCGACTTTTCGGCTAGTCGACCGCATCGGCTGAGAAATTTTCTCGGTCGACGGCGATCGATATACCTTGCACTCATGTCAACTGCGTCACCCTGTCGCGATCACCACACAGTCAACAGGAGTACAACTCACACCGGCAGTCATCTGACCGTGCGGCGTTTTCATGACCATGTGAACTGAAACCAGCGTGTAGTGCAGCGGTTCCAAGTCCGAGCAGGTCGATTTTATCTCTTTCCCTCTCCCCCGCTGGGCAGTGTATGACCAAGAAGCGAAGTAGCTGCATCCATCCGATGGATTAACACAAAGTGACGCACTCAGCATGCCTCACCTAGTGACCTTGGATTGGCGACAAGTACCCAGCCAAGCAACAGCGTGGAATTGAGATCGGTCGGTTTGCGTTCGTAGCGGAGTCTCCAGCGTATAGAACAAAAGCACGCGAAATTGGGTTGTGTGGTCTTCTGGTACGGCAGCAGTTTTTAGAACCCTAGATAAGAGAAGAATGAATGAGAAGCGATAAATCCTTGCATGTAAACATACACATGTATATGGTCATATATTTCCATCAATATAACCATTTTACGTTTGAATGCCCGCCGTTCTCTAATCTACCGTACGCATCCCAAATTCGCGAGACAGAAGAATGGGGGCGTTCAACAAATGGAATGGCGGGAAAGTGTTTTTCATTTCGTATGCTTTAAAAAAGCTCTTTATTAAAAATGGTGCACGGTTTATGTAGATGAATGAAATCGAATTAAAAATAAGTAAAGGAATTAAAGTTAAAGTAGAGACAGCAAAGTATGTGATCAATGTTCTGCTTTATGTGACCATTAAACTGCATAAGCCAGAAGATGCGGGATATTAAATGATAAATGTTATATTCCTCGGTGTTTCGAGGTGCAGTCCAACTATGTGGTCTGATCAATGTGTACAACAAGATCGCAAAAAATAATCAATTTGTTCACGCTTTTTACAATGGATCCAAAAACAGGTACTAAACTAATTGGCAGGATTAAGGCATTAAAGAAAATAAAAAGCAGGAACAATAACGTAAGCAAATTTAAACAGATGTCCAGTTAAAGTAATACGGCCACTCGTGGAACCATCCCCAGGGGACCTGCTTCCATGCAAGTTATTCCCTCGAAAGGTTTCGCTCGCACTTCCATGCAATAACTGGCCGTGTGCCGGTGTGGCATAGTCGCATATGAGCCATCACCCGTATATCATATGTTTTGTTCATTTTAGAGCTGTTTTTGAACATGTATTATGGGCCATGAAGGCTCAGCCCAGTCCGTCATGCGGATCATTCTATTATGGCACTTTTTTATACGCCAGACAGTTGGTGGCAATTTGCCTTGCATAGGTAACGTCTTTTATAATCTGGAAGCTGTAATCCGTCACCACAGGAGATCAGCCCAGTCGTGGCCAACTATGAAATAAGGAAGAATATGGAAAAGAAGAATTCTGTGAAAGAGGTACTATATCGTTAATGTAAGAAATAGGCAGGTATGTTTTGTACATCGGCGTAGAAATCGATCGAGCCGATCATACGATAAATTGTGTAGCGTGACACCCGGAGACAGATGACTGTACAAGTTGTCCATAGGCAAAAGTCGCGTAGGGAATCAGTTATTGCCATCCTTGAATTCAGGTATATGTTTCTGGACTGTTAGTTTCAGAAAAGAGGGGGAAATGATTAGCACTGGAGAACAAATGTAGCGTAAAGGATTGCAGAACAATATTACGAATTAATCAATTTGTGGGGAAAATTACGAAAATAGCTCCTGACGTCACACCAGTAAATAATTTTGCTCTCGGTTTTAAACAGAAGACAGCTGATATGAGCCTTCATAATTAATGAAGGCCTCGTAAGCAATGTGGGGGGCTTGCTACTGTCTCATGAGGACAAACGAAGAAAACTGGCACGTGAGTAAATATGGTAAGCAGTGTTGCGCCAACGTACATGGGTTTCTATCCTAAGCTAGCTTAATGTGCAAGAATGAGGTTGGAATGCGGAGAAGTCTTATTGTCGAGATTCAAGCTTACAATGTTAAGTGTTATAGGTTGAATATCACCCTTACGCAGGAGTCATCGAAGTCTTTTCTGTATCGTTCAAAATGAACTGCCGGAGTGAGTACAAAGGGCGACGGAACCGGGATATGAAACCCGGCCGCACGGCTGACAGTCAGGCACTCAGACCACTAGGCTATATTCAAGCCAGCCGTGACCCTTATAAGTTAGCTGAAATACCGTCCGTCAAATCAACGATTATAAAAATCAAAGAGATTTTCACACTCAAAGATTTTTAGCTTGGCAAAGCTGGGTAACAGGGCGCTTTGTTTTTCCTAAATCTGCCTCGTGTAGCCCCATCATCTAGCCCTCTCATCACGTTGCTATCTCCAAGTTACCATGTCCCCAAAAAAGCAGGGTTTCTTACACTATACGAACAAGGTAAATGAAAATTTGACCACAATAGAACCACCAACCTGTTCTACTCCGAAAGCAGATTTCGGAACTCACTGATGAGGTGAACTCTCTAGAATCCCAAATCTGATATGAAAGTTGGCTATCTTTAAACCACTCAAATGTTACTTGCTATAGTTAGAATACCACCACTATCGGGAGTGGTGCCAGCTACTCCATCTCCATCCGCTTTAACGGAAAAAACCAAAGCATACCTTGATTTTGCTGTACATTCTTACTCTTGGTATTGCTTGCTGCAATCAGCACACACTAGCATTTTATCACAGTCTCACGCGGGGCCTCCGCAGAAAGGCTGTAGTGGTTGGGATTGCAAATAAATAAATGGTATATTCCTCGGTGAATCGAGGTGCAGTCCAACTATTTGTCTGATTAATATGTACAATAGGATCGCAAAAAATAATCAATTCGTTCACGCTTTTTACAATGGATCCAAAACAGGTAGTAAAGTAATTGGCAGGGTTAAGGCATTAAAGAACTTAAAAAACCAGGAACAATAACATATGCACATGTAAAAAACTGTCTAGGTAAAGTAATACGGCCACTCGTGGAACCGTCCCCATGGGACCTGCTTCCATGCAAGGTATTCCTTCGAAAGGTTTCGCCCGCACTTCCATGCAATACCTGTCCGCGTGCTGGTGTGGTATAGTAGCATATGAGCCATCACCTGTTTAGCTTATGTCCTGTTCTGGCACTTTTTATATACCCGTCAGTTGGTAGTAATTTGCTCTGCATAGGTAAAGTCTTTTATAATCTGGAAGCTGTAATCCGTCACCAAAGTAGATCAGCCCAGTCGTGGCCATCAAGGAAATACGGAAAAATATAGAAAAGAAGAATTGTGTGAAACAGGTACTACATCGTTAATGTAAAAATAGGCAGGTGTGTTTTTTACATCGGGGTACAAATGGCTCGAGCCGATCATACGATAAATTGTGTAGCGTGACAGCTGGAGACAGATAACTGTACGAGTTGTCTATAGGCAAAAGTCGCATAGGGAATCAGTTATTGCCATCACTGAATTTAAGTATACGTTTCTGGACTGTTAACTTTAGAAAAGAAGGGGAAATGATTAGCACTGGAGAAAAATTTAGCGAAGGGGATCGCAGAACAATATTACGAATTAGTCAGTTTGTGGGGAAAAATACGAAAATAGTTCCTGACGCCATACCAGTAAATAATTCTGCTCTCGGTTTTAAACAGAAGACAGTTGATATGTTAGCTAGACCCATACTGCTGTTCCTCCATCACACTAATCCTTACTACTACTTGCTATTTCCCTTCTATTTACGTTGATCCGGACCACAACTCGCTCAACGGTACGATGAGATACTTGCTACCGAAGAAAGTTGGATCTGCATAAGAATAAATTACAACTTGAATCCAATCCCACTCAATACGAATCTCCTCGCATCCGATAAACAATTTCAGTTTCAGAGAAAACTTGCACATAATGATCGGTCCAGGGTCTCTGGAACGTGTCTCACTTTTCTGAGAAATATACCTATTACCTATTAGTATAATTAAGTTTGAAAGGAGTAAAACCGCATAGGAGGTAACATTAAAGAATAGCATAAGAAGCGGTTTGTGTAGCACCTCATCCTAGATGATCATGTTTTCTCTGGTGCATTCGAGTCGATGTTCTCCGGTATCATACATGATCCGGCCCTTCTTCATACAGCTTTTCATCATCAAGTTGAATTTTCAAGATTCATTTCACTCTGTCCGTTGACAGATAAGCTTTTACCATTTTCTTGAACATGCAAAAATTGTTCAATACATCTAATCTCTTTTGGCAGCTTATTCCATATGGAGCCATACCTAAGAAGATAGAAATTTCTCCTTAGGCTGGTCTTGAATTTAAGTAAAGAAAATATGCATTCACTATCTCGCAATTCATAAATGGTGTTTTCCCGAAAGTGCAATTGATAGGTTCCAGCATATGCTTTCCGCCACGCGAACTTGTGGAGGAAGCACAGATTTAATTGCATTCTTCGTAACCACAGAATTTCAAAATTCAACTGCTTGCACCTATCTCTGTATGAAAAAGCGGTTGAACAGCCAAATATGCGCTTCGTAAAGGCGCGTTGGACGTTTTCAATGGCTCTCAAGTCACCCTTTCGCAAGTTATTGAATGCAACACAGCAATATGCAAGCAAAGGCCAGATACTGATTTTGAAATAAATCAGTCGGGTTTCTTTCAAGGTTATCTGGTGGCATATGAGCCAGACCGACTACTTAGCATTTTTCACAATATAATTTGTATGTTCGCTAAAGTTTATCTTCGTTTTTATCATTTCCGTTACCGATCATTTTGTACCATTTGTTTAAACTCACAAATTTTGAATACAACAATTTCTACGCACTCGAGTCGTACTGCTTCCGGTTGCTGCTGCCTCTGCCTGTGCTACTGCCACCTCTATCCACTATTCGGATTTATAACTTCGAATCTCTAGTGGGCATCTTAATAACATTGACTGAAGCAAGAACTATAACGCAAGTGTATTGATTTTTCTTCTATTTTGGGCTTTTGACTGATTGTCTTCGTCCCCGAAATCGAACTCATTAGGTAATGGTCCTCTACATTGATTGGTTACCCCGTATATTTTTGAATACGTTTTTTTCTTCATTGTGTTTGATCAGCCTTCTTGTGAACCGTTATCTGAAAATTCCGTTACATTTTCTTTGCCATCCTTCGATGTGTCCAACCCACGTGTTTGGTTTATTTACATAGGATCTACATTTCGTTTCTGTAAGATTACGTCGCAGTCCACAAGATTTTCATATGTTACTGCCCATTTACCTACACACGTGGCTTCAGAAGTCATCGATATCCCCGGTCTTATGCCGACTGACTCACCTTATGATAAGCTTAAGACAGTCATCTTAAAACGCACTACCTCATTCGACGAGGCACGCCTCCGAAAGCTACCATCTGGCGTCGAGTTTGATGATCGTACACCGTCTCAGCTCCTGCGACATATGCGATCACTTGTCGGTTCAGCAATCTTGGGTGATTCCATTCTCCGCCAACTCTGGATTAAGTGTCTTCCAGCAAAAACGACGGCGACACTAGCTGTTTCCCTGAGGACCTTCCACTTAATAAGCTGGCGGAAGCGGCCGACAAAGTACACGACAATTTCTTTAAAAACGCTGTGAATCATGTGGCTGAGGCGTCCAGTACAAGTTCTTCAGGGAGTGTCACACTAGACTCTATTAGTGAGAGGCTCTCAAAGTTGGAACGGAGCATTTCGCACCTTATCCACGGTCGAGTACCGTACCAAAGTTCCTCTTCCACCAGCAGGCATCGCAGCAACTCATGCAGACGAACATCGCGCTCTTACTGCTACTTCCATAACCGCTTTGGTAATACTGCAAGAAACTGCCGCCCAGGGTGTACTCACCCAAAGTCTTTCGTTAATTCAAAATCGGGAAACGACGAAGCCAGCCAGTAATGGCGACGGCTGCAGCTGGCCAAATTAACAGTCGCTTCCTGTAGGTGTTTGATTCCACGACCAAACTCCACTTTTTGGTGGACACCGGCGCATAGATAAGCGTTATAACCCGTGGCTGTGAAAAATGCTCGTTACAGCCGGCTGGGATGACGCTACAGGCTGCTAACCGAACGAAGATCGCGACTTATGGCCAGAAACTTCTCACGCTCACTTTAGGACTACGTCGTAGCATTCCTTTCATTTTTACAATCGCCGACATACAAAAGTCTATCATCGGCGTCGATTTTCTTAGCAAATTTGGCCTTGTAGTAGATCTGCTTTGTGGGAAGTTACGTGATGATACCACCGTTAACTGCTTCCGGCAAGCTTACTGCATTTAATTCCATCGGAATTCGAGTTCTTATGCCCGATCGTTCGAAGTATTCCGCATTGTTGTAGAACTTTCCATTGCTTGTCGGAGTAAATAAAGACGCGACGGAACTGAAGCACGATGTACAACATCACCTCGTGACGGCGAAACCAAGACGACGATTTACAGCTGACAAACTACAGGCCGCTAAGAAAGAGTTCAAGCACATACTCAAGCTCGAACTCATCCGTCCTTCAAGCAGTTTTTGGTCATCACCACTGCACCTTGTGCTTAAAAAGACCGGTGATGGTCACCCATGTGGCGACTATCGAGCACTGAATAACACCACAGTTCCCGACAGATACCCAATCCCGCATATCCACGATTTTTCGTTAAGATTGGCTGGAAAGCCGATCTTTTCTAAAATTGATCTTGCCAAGGCCTATCACCAAATTCCACTGGCCTCGGAAGATATTGCAAAAATGGCAGTGACCACCTCTTTTACTTGTGCCAGTTTCTCTGTATGCTATTCAATCTCCGAAATGCTTCATAATCTTTCCAACGCTTCACGGACCAAGTTCCCCCGTGGACTCCACTTTGTTTTGTTTACATTGATGACGTTTTAGTTGCAAGTGCTTCTGCCGACGAATACTTAACACATCTACCAAAAGTTTTCGAACGTTTCGAACATCATGGTATCACCATTTGTAAGCGACAATTCGCTTTGAAGTGCTTTGAGCCAGCGCTTATCCAGCCAGCCAAAGAATAAGAACACTGGACAAGATGACGTGGCTTTGTTAACAAACAATCAGGAAGCAAATATAATACAAACCCCAATAGTGGCGCTTCCACGCAACGCAGTTTTAAAGAAATACAATGCGGTCCGAGACCAACAAGAAAGGGTTTCAGATCGTCAATGCGATGCAGCATACAGTACACTGGTTTTATTGGACAAGTGAAGTTCATGCGACTGGTCAAACACAGACCGGATGAAGGCCGGATGCGTGAAATGTAAGTGTGTGGGATGATAAGTACATTCCTCATGATCAGTGCGAGAATAATTGGGGTGATTGTTGCCGTGGTAAGGGCAAAGGTAAATGAGGTGATAGTTGCGGTGGTGGTGGCAAAGATAATTGGGGTGATAGTTGCGGTGGTAGTGGCAAAGCTAATTGAGGTGATAGTTGCGGTGGTAGTGGCGAAGATACTTGGGGGTGGTAGTTGCGGTGGCAATGGCGAAGATAATTGGGGAGGGGGGCGATAGTTGCGCTCGGATTAGTCCACACTCGATGGTTGGCGGATGGCGGAGTTAAACACAGGGCATGGAGAATCCTACACCATTAACCCTGACAAATGCGTTTTTGGCCAACTCTCCATCGACTTCCTACGTCACAAAATTGACGCCAACGGTATTAGCCCCTTGACTGATAGAAAGCAAGTCATACTGGATTATCCATTGCCACAATCCGTTAAGAGCCTAGGCCATTTTCTCCGCATGGTTAAATACTACCGACGGTTTATACATGGCTGTGCTGCAATTCTTCAACCTTTAACTGATTTGCTCAAAAGCAATCCCAAAATGTTCACGTTCACTCCAGACGCTGAAGCAGCGTTAAACACCGTCAAATAAAAGCTGAGCCAAGCTACTTCACTTGCTTACTTGAGAACGGACGAAAACATCACACTCATTCGCAAGACAGCCGCTTCACAATCTGCCGTTGTTGCGGTATTGCAGTAGCTCGTGGGTAACGAAATTCAACGTTTGTCTTTCTTCTTACAGAAGCTTCAACCCGCGCAGACCAAGTACAGTACGTTCAGTCAAGAGATTCTTGTCAGGTACCTGGCTGTAAAGCATTTTCGTCACATGCTTGTGGGTCGATGTTTTGTCATCTTGACAGATCATAATCCTCTTGTGTATGCTTTTCGTGCAACTTCTGACCGTTACTCCCCTAGAGGGACTAGACACCTTTATTATCTTTCCCAGTTATGTGTTGATATTCGCTATATTGATGGTCCTAACAACCTTGTCGCCGACGCACTATCCAGTACTCATATCCATCAGTTTTCACGCTCGCCCATTGATCTAAAGAAAATGTCAATTGTTCAAGCCAGTGACCCAGAATTAACACAGCTTCGATTGAACACTTCGTTAAAACTCTTGCAATTTCGTGTGCTCAATTCTGACGCAAGAATCTACTGCGATATTTCCACCGGTAAACCTAGACCGTTTGTTCCACAGTTCAACCGGCGAGCAGTCTTTGACCATCTTCATGAATTAGCGCACCCCAGTATTCGATCTACTGTGAAGCTAATTACCGACCGTGACATCTGGCCCAATATGCGCACAGACATCCGACAATGGGCCAAAACCTGTCTTAGTTGTCAAACCAGCAAGATTCACAGACACACCGTTACAACTTCTGGTACTTTTTCACTCCCCGAAGCCCGTTTCAAATACATTCACCTTGATGTAGTGGGACCGTTACCAGCTTTTAACGGTTTCACTTATCTGTTGACTTGCGTTGATCACTTTACTCGTCTTCCCCACGCAACTCCCTTACGTGATATGTCCTCTGAAACTGCTGCACATGCTTTCGTTAAATTGTGGGTTTCATTCTTTGGTGTGCCAGCAACTGTCACTACTGACAGAGGATCCCAATTGACTTCTACGCTTTTCCGTGGCTTGACTCGACTGCTCGGTTGTACTCATTTTCAGACGACTGCTTATCATCCTGCTGCCAATGGCGATGTCGAACGATTTCATCAACAACTGAAATCTGCCATTACAGCTAGTTCGCCTGATGCCCGCTGGTCTGAACGCCTTCCAGCTATTCTTCTTGGTATTCGCAATACCGTCAAAGAAGATATCGAATGCTGCCCAGCCGAACTTGTCTTTTGTATAACCCTCAGACTCCCCGACGAGATGATACTAGACTCATGAATCACGGGCGAACTGAATCCTACGTCCTATCCTGATCGTCTTAATCACCATTTTCGACCCATTAAACCGAGTCCACCTAAACTAAGCACGCGCGGGCAGCGTATACATGCTGACTTACACAGTTGTCCATTCATCTTTATTCGGATCGATGGGGTTCGAAGGCACTTGACACCGCCTTATGAAGGTCCATTAAAGGTCTAATCGCGGAAACCGAAATACTTCGTTCTGGATAAGAATGAATCCAAGGAGTCTGTGAGCGTTGATCGTCTTAAACCCACATACGTCGAATCACTTTTCGATGGTTCAGAATCAACCACTACCACTCACAATCCTCCTGTGCCTGGGCTGTTGCCCAATGACAAACGCATAACCGATTCTCAAATCTAGGAATCCCTGTGCCCCCCAACAACCGTTCCTATCCACACAGGTTCAGGTCTTGCTGTTTCATTCCCCTCTAAACTAGCACAATATGTTCCATGAACTCCATATCGAGCGTTGCTTACCAGCGCAAGCTCTAGAGGAGAGTTCTGTAGCGGTTGTGATTACACTGTATTTTATATTCGTTTTTATCATTTCCGTTACCGATCATTTTGTGCCATTTGTTTAAACTCACCAATTTTGAATACAACAATTTCTACGCACTCGCGTCGTGCTGCTTCCGGTTGCTGCTGCTTTTGCTTGTGCTGCTGCCACCTCCATCCACTAGTCGGATTTATATCTTCGAATCCCTAGTCGGCGTCGTAATAACTTTGACTGAAGGAGGAACTATAACGCAAGTGTATTGATTTTTCTTCTATTTTGGGCTTTTGACTAAGATTGTCTTCGTCCCCTAACTCGAACTCATTAGGTAACGGTCCTCTACAAGGCTTTACCATGGTTACACCAAGATGTAGGACAAATTTGCGGTTTATCTTCTTTCTCACCTTGGACTAAACTTGGAACCGACTGGGATGACATAATTTCCAAAGTTTTACAATACAATAGCATTGAAGACGGGTAGCTCAGGTTGTTTAGATGGCTGCTAAACTGTTCGCTGAGCTTGGCAATTTGGTTGCAAACGTTTCGTCACCAATCGAGGTGACATCATCAGCGCGTATTTGAGTGGTATGCAATAGCGAAGAGTAGCGAAGAGGAGCCTCGGTGAGAGTGTGCTGAGCGTGGTATGCGTGCGTTTTTATATCCCCGTGGTTGTCCTTGGAGACCAGCAATCCTATTGGCTGGGACTTTGATCGGCGTTCAGCTGAGTTAATGAGCAGGTGACGGTTGACCTTGACCCCTGTGTTTCGTGGCCTTTGTCTGCTTGCTCTTTTACTAGAATCTGTCCTCAGTTCTGGTTGTCTAGTCACACGTTCCATCGGATTCAATCGATCGGGTTTTCGGTCCTTCGCCATTGGTGTTGCGCACACTGCGTCCAGTTCGATGTGTCGATTGATTAAGTTAGTTGTAGAGTACCAGGCTTCCAAAAACTCCCTCGCATGTTTTGTACGTCCATGTGCTAGAATCTTTACATTTTCCAGATCGAAATGTTGGCCTTCTTGATCTTCATGCACAGAAACCAAAGAGTGTGGATCATGTCTTCTGACAGCCGCCTGGTATTCGGTGATTCGTGTACAAAGCTTTCTTCCAGTTTTTCCGACGTGGTTTTTATCGCAGTCGCTGCATTTTACCTGTTAGATGACATTGCATTGGTCGGCTTGATTGAGTTTTCTTTGAGTCTTGAGTTCAATTTCCTTAGGGTGGCACATAGTTTGTGAGCCACATGGATGCCATGTGACTGCAGCAATCTTTCTGTGAGTTCGGAGACGTCCTTGATGTAAGGGAGCACTATCCGTTTGTTTGTTTGCTCAGGTGACTGCTGCTGTCATGAGCCCTTTGTCCGCTGTTCTCGTCTTTCTGTAGACGTTTGAGTGCATCCAGTTCCTCGTTAGCTAAATTCTGGGTGACTTTATTCTGAGTTAGTACTGGGACAACTCTCTG
The DNA here is from genome assembly GCA_944474145.2 of Dicrocoelium dendriticum. Lineage (NCBI taxonomy): Eukaryota > Metazoa > Platyhelminthes > Trematoda > Plagiorchiida > Dicrocoeliidae > Dicrocoelium > Dicrocoelium dendriticum. The sequence continues at coordinate 13,308,427 of OX104067.1, read as the reverse complement.
CCGTATCTGTTTCTGGGTCTCCTCTGATAGTCCATTTGATTTCAGTGCGTGTTCTAAGCTAGCCAGGTAGTCTTTGGGGCAAGCATTTTTAATGTTGAAGTTGAGCCCCTTAATCAAGATACCCTCTTCAGTTGCCATGAGGTGACGGTGTGAAACGTTTTTCATCCATCCTTCACTACTAGTGCAGTCATTTCTCTTAGTCAGTTTGTCTAATTTTGTGTTCAATGCAGCCTTGCGTCGGTTCTTCGTGCTTTGAACTCAATGTTCAATTGCGCATTCCGGCGCTGTTTGTACCCGTGGCTCAATAGTACTGAAGCAGTTGGTTCTATTGTTGATAAGGACTTTCTCATATTTGCATGGGCGGTTGTGGGCATCCGTTGTCATCAGGTTGACCGTGCGTCTTCCGTATTGTCTTGCTAAGTTCCAGGAAGCTGGATGGTTTAGCGCCGGTCTGTGGTTTGTACTCGCTGGCAGCACATTCCTTCTCAGGCATTCATGAAGGAAGTAGAGCTGTTTGCGTGTGCAAGCTTGTCGGCCTGCAAATCGGTTTTTCCACAGGCTTGTATTGTGACAACGTTTCACCCTTGACACAAGAGCTTCTTCAAGTCAGGTGAACTAGTACAGATTTGGCTTGGCATTTTATAACAACTAGAGTCATGATTGCGTGACATAACCCGCTTCCGTGGAGAAAATTTTTTCCCACCGGAAATGCTTCTCTGTTGCATCGACGCCCAATCACAATAAGGTCGTGTGAGACTGTACAGTCATTTCGTAGTAAGCTGGTGTCGTGTTCAAATACTTTGCTTTCTTTTTGCCTTCGATGCGCTTAGCCTATTCACACTTCTATTTATCACTTGTTAGCCTATCATGTGGTCTTGCATTTGATTGAACCATGAACAATGAATTTATAGGGGTTAAGAAGCGTTGCTTTACAAGCCCCGTTCGATAGTCGGTGGGAATATCAACATAACAAAAAGGATAAGGGTGATAATAACACAGTTAGTACTTAAAATTTGAAAACAAGGAATTAGCGTTTGCTCCGTTGTAGTCCTGCAATCCGCTTAGATTCACAGTTCCTGCAGTTTACACCAAACATTCCTAAGATAAACTCCAGGTGTAGGATGGAGACTTAGCGCTAAGTGACAAAGTGTAAGCGGATGAGTGCGTCATCCAACCGTCTTTTAAATTCTTTTAGTGTCAGTGCAGAGATGACCGATTCTGGGAGAGCATTCCACTCGTGACAGACATGAGTGAAAAGAAATTGCTGCGGCACTACAAACAGCTATACTGTACGGAGAGTTTCAAAGAATGGCCCCTCAGGGCTGCATTGGAGCTGAGTCACGGTAAAGGGCGGCACACATGATGTGGGTCTGGCAGATTCAAGTATGCCATAATCATGTCGCCTAGTAGTTGTCGATAGCTTCCACTTAATACCCCAACCGTTGCAACCTTTCCTGCTAAGAAAGATTGCACATTCCAATTTCGTTCTTAGATGCCCGACGTTGTGGCTGCTCCAATGCATTAAGATCGTGTTTCAGCCATAGATGCTAGGCTTGTATTGCGTATTCGACATGGGGTGAACATACGCACTGAGCATTTGTCCAAATATGGAACTGTTAATTTGTCAGATACCCGTCGCAACAGTCTGACGTGTTGGTTCCCAGTCTTCAAGGCCTTTTTGAATTGCCCGAAGCAACCCAAGCCATCTTGAACCAGGACACCCAAGTCATGTTCGAGAGTTGATTGTTGCATTATATTCGTTCCGAGTCGGTATGAGTAGCTGCTGTGATGCCGGATGGAAAGTACCTTGCATTTAGACACCTTGCAAGGCAGTAAATTTTGGGCTGTCCATTGATATACCGTACCTAGCTCACGCTGAAGCAGATGCAGATCAGCATTCGCCTGGATCCTGCGCCAGACCTTGATATCTTCGGCAAACACCAGGAAGTTTGAAACGATTCCCTGTGCAAGGTCATTAGTAAAAGCCAAAACAAACGTAGACTGCGAACTGAGCCTTGCGGCACACCACTCTCGACTTGTATGGCTTGGCTAAAGAGCTCCGAACTCTGACCACTAATTGCAGTTGAAGTAGAAAGTTGACAATCTAGCTTAACAGTGGGTCACTGATCCATAAAGCTGGAAGTTGGAGAGTAGTATCCGATGGTCTAGACGATCGAACGTCTCGGAAAACTCCAGGTAGATGACAACAACGCCTTCTCCAGCGTCAGCTGACTAGGTCCAACTACTGGCCGCAATTAGTAAGTTCGCTGTGCATGACCGCTGTCGGCGGAAACCAACCTGCTTAGGGGTGATGATGTTATAGTTTTCCAGATAGCACACTAATGCATCGGCAACGATGGATTACATGACTTTGGAGAGTATAGGATGAAGGGATACGGGCGGTGTTTGGAAAGATTAGTTCTGCTTCCACCTCTGTGAATCGAAGTTATTCTTCCAAACGTCCACATGGCGGGAACTTGGTTCTGGTCTAAGCAGCGCTGGGAAAACTGAGCTAAAGGTTCTACCAGTTGGCTTGCTGCTGTTCCTAGTGCCTCCGGACGAATGGTATCGACACCCCGCAAGCTGTGTTTGCGTAGAGATGACAGCTTTTGCAACATAGCCTCCACGGTAAAAGTGATGGGGGTTACTCCTGGCGAGGAGACGACAGAGGCTGGAAAATCACTTGGTGGCAAGACCCTTTGAAACCTGGGGGCATATTGCATTCTCAACGCGCCTGTTGCTTCCACAGCAGTTCCTGTTGGGCTAATAGCCATCCTGAGTGAAGAAAATCCTTGCGTCACCCTCAGTTGTTTGTGCCCCCACATTAGATACGTTTAAAAAACGATTGGACGTCGCACTGAGCGCCCTGCGCTTTGTTTTATGAACGAAAACGCTTATATATATTTAGGCTGACCAGCCTCTTTGGATTTATACCACAAATTCACGGTCGTAAATCTGTGCGAACCGGTGAGTACTCCATTTTTATTTGCTACCATCACCAACGATAACAATTTCTTAGCCAGTTTTGCGTCGTACCACTTTATCCCCTAAAACTGTTATACTTCTACCTTTTATCTCACTGACACTCCTTACTTCAACCACTTATGTGGTTTGCCAATCTGTTAGTATTTCTATTGCCAACCTGCGGGACTCGTTAAGTGTATGCTTTTTTACCCGTCATATACCATTGTTCCATTGTTCCATTGTTCGTAGGCTATTAAGGTGCTTGCACAGCAGTTTGTGGTTAGCACTGAAGATTTCTGCAATGTTCTGCTGATGGGTAGCTTTATCTTCGCTTGGCAGTTGAGCGCAGTGCTTACGTTGGGCTACGTAATTTTTCCAAGTTCCTGGTGCTGGAGCTTCTCTCTACACTCGCCATGCTGCGTTGCGTACTGTTATCCATTTTCGACTTCTGCTCATAACGGAAGAAACTGATGTACACTTATTGCAAACACTTATTTCTGTAGTCTCTGCAACCAGCTGACTGTATTTGTTGACGAACTCGAGCCGGGCAACTTCCGGGGTTTCTTCGGCCAGGAACCACCGAGTTGTGGCGCTGACGATCTGGGCTAATCGCCCATCGTCTATCGATTTGACTGTAACGCGCGTATGTGCTGAGAGTTTTTTCCATACATATGTTCCGGTGCTGCTCGGATATGCTGCTTTATCAGGATACAGCAAATCGGCGTCGCGTGTTACCGATGTCTTTGCGTGCTACTGCTCCTGCACCGATCTGGACTGCCCCTGCGGTTACCCCAAATGCAGAATGCTGGGAAGCCTGGAAAGTTAGTTTTTCAGATTATATTTCTGTGCTACCAGTTCTCAATCCATCCATGACACTGAAACCAGAGGATACTTTAAGGCTTCTGTGCTTGCACCTCGGCTCACAGGGTCGAGGTATATTTTATACTTTAAACTTGCGGGAAAAACGCACGTTGACAGAGGCCTTATCGGCCGTCGATAAGCATTGGGGTGTTCGAGTGAACATTTACACTTCTCGGTACAACTTTTCGCAGTGGAAACAAGCATCTGGTGAATCAGTGGATACATTTAGTTCCCGTCCTGTTTGCTCCGTTCGAAAGTGTAACTACAATAGTATTCCCAAGAGAAAGTGGAAGAAGCCATGTTAGTACAACGATTGATTTCTGGTCTCAAGGATTCTCGGATCAGAGAGAGTCTCTTGATGGAGAACGCAGAAAGCTCACCTGGGACGAGCCTGTGATGTGGCTCGCGCGAAGGTAGCAATCACGGAACAAAACAAACTTTCTTCGCCAACAAGAGCTACTGAAATTGACCGTTTGGATTCTACACGCAATTAAAAGTAAGTGTTGCTGTTGTGGAACTGTTGAACATCCTTCAAACAGTAAGTCATGTCCTGCAATGAGTGCAAGGTGTCCGAATTGCTGTAAGACCTGTCATTTTGCTCGCGTTTGTAATTCCCGCGCCATTTCTGTAGTTGATTCTGCAAATGACTCTAGAGCTTCTCCGGTCACCACTGAATAATCTATATATGTTGTTAATGAATGTGAACACCCACTTTCGTCTCCAACTCAAGAACCCAAACTGCCTTCGCAAGATATTCCATCTGTATAGACACTGAACTAGATTCCGCGCCACCAATCAAAGTTGTGCCATATTGTTTTTACAAACAACATTTTGACCAGCTAACTGTACATCCTTCCTCTTACACTTTCAGCAACTACTCCAATGGTGATATCCACATACTCGGTTTTGTTATGGTTTCAATGTTTCTCATAGAAAGCAGGAAGTCTATAGTTGAAGCTTAGGTCTCTAAAACTGATAGTAAACCTCTATTGGGGTGTAATGCCATGGTCTTATTGAACGTATCACCATCCGTCAGCCGGATGACCATTGCCGGTGTCAACCTTCCTTTATTTCGTTCCAGTTACCCAAATCTCTTTCTTCCGGATATTGGTAGAGTCCCAAAAGCAATGCACCGCATTCGTTTGAGCGCGGATTACAAACCGTTCATCATTTCTCAACCTAGACCTATACCTCTGGCCAAGTGAGAAGTGTTGTCACAAGCTTTGAAAATTATGGTAACGGATGACTTGATAGAACCCATACAGTGTTCTGAATGTGTTCATCCACTAGTTGCCGTTCAAAAGAAAGATGGCTATATTCGTGTATGCATCAACCTTCGAGCGCTTAGTCGACATATAATTCTGGACAAGTTCCCTCTGCCTTTTGTCGACGAGTTGTTGGTTAGGCTTACAAAGGCCAAACCTTTCTAAAAGCCGGATATTCGCAGTGCATACTACCACGTGCCACTGACTCCAGATTGCCGACATTTGACTATTTTCCTCACGCAAGACGGTTTGTATCAATACAAAGTGCTTCTAATGGGCCTTAATAGTGCCCTAGCAGCTTGGTAGAAATTTGTTACTTTTCGGTAAATTCTCGTCAGACGCAAATTTTTACATGACACGGATTATGTGGGGTAAGCGTCAAATCGGGCTGGGATTGATTTCTAAGGTGTTTGAAAGGTCAAGATCGATGACTAAAGGTGGCTGCAGATGGTAGGAAAAGTGCATCAAAGGAAATTAATACAAGCTTCTGGGCCTAAATTAAATAGCTAAGGTCACAAAGGGTAGTTAAGTAACCATGTCAGTCGGCCAAGGTAGTAGTATCGGCCGTATGAATCGTTTGTGTACGCATAATTCCGGCTTCAGATGATGGATGTAAATAGCCTCGGCGCTAGACAAGATTTGCTTTCGGAAGCCTTGCGATAAGCGTTCAGGTAGTGAGTAGATGACTTTAAAGTCATCGCCATCAGACCTCAAAGGATGTGTTGTGTATAAGGATGATGATTTTGTCTTTGATAGTAACCCCAGCGAACATCAAGGTAACCTTCATTACGTACGGCATAGACTGAATAAACTACATTGCCAGAATATCAGCAAATGCCAATTCGCTCTAACCGAGATCGAGTTTAGTGGACATGTTATTTCTACCTTGGCTATTAAGCCTAATGCGCAGACCAGCGGAGACATTCTCCATTGTCTAAAACCATGCAGTGTTACACAGATGAAACATTTCTTGGGTTTGTGTCCTTTTTACCTTCGACATTTACCGAATTTTATGACTGTTGCCGATCCGTTGCGGAGGCTGATCCGCGAAAACCAGGACTTTCGTTCGGCCACTGAACAAGACAGTGCTTATATGACCATACGAGCGATAATTGAATCCACTCCCACGGTAGCGATCTTCAATGAACACTGTGCAATGTTTATTTCAACGGATGTACTAGATGTTGGCTTGGGTGCATTCTGTCCCAGCTGCACGATAGCGCGGAAAAAGTGATGGCGTACGCATCACGTACCTTGTCTGATACTGAAAGAAATTATCCCACTGGCGAAAAGAAGGCTCTCACATGCGTCTGGGGGTGTGGGAAATGGCACTTTTACTTATTCGGACGTTGATTCACTTTGCGCACCGATCATTATGCTCTTACAACGCTACTAAGTCGCGGTAACAAAGGCCAAAAGCCGGTACGCTTGAATCGCTGGTACTCACGTTACTGAACTGTGCTTATGAAATAAAGTATTTGCCAGGGTGCTTTAACTAACTTGCAGATGCCATGTCGTGACTCCCACTGTCCAACGAAGGGGAAAACGAGAACTTAGAGAAGGTAAAAATGATTTCGCAGCTCTCAGAAGGAACACGTACAATAACATTTGACCTGATTCGAGAGTACACTGACAAAGACTCTGTCCTAGCGCAGCTTTGGGAGTACATATCCACTCCATGGCCCAGTCGTAACAAGATCCAACCTGAATTACTTTCATACTAATCCCTGCGGCACCAGCTTCCTACTGTGAGCAACGGCATTATTAGAGGCGGGCAGATTGTGGTCCCTGCAACCCTTCTTCTTCTGGTGGTTGCATGTGCGCATGAAGGTCATCCAGGGATGGTGTGAAAAAAAGCTCGGATACGACAATAGTATTGGTGGCCGAAGTTGAATTCCAGCCTCTAGGCGGTTATTCTGGAAGGTTACGCCTGCCAACAATCCGATACGAGTGTGAGGCCCCTGAATGCTCCAGTCCAACCTATCACGTACGCTATGAAGCCATGTGCAAAATTTGCCATTGGTATTAAGGGCCCGTTGGCCAACGCATCCCGGGAGAAGCGAAACGTTTTAGTGGCTACCTATTTCTACAGCAAATAGCCAGAGGCTATTCTATGGAGGCGTGTAACTACAACCATCATAAAGTGGCTCCGTTTTTGTTTGCAAAGTGCGGTTTGCCAGAAGAAATAGTCACTGATAACGGCCCACTGTTTCGAAGTAACGAGTATGCTGAATTCCTAAGGCGCTAAGGTATCAGACACACGATGACTGTACTTTACAATCCTGCAGCGAATGGACTCGTCGAACGACTTAATGGTACTTTTAATGAATCTCTACAAGTCCTTCGGTTTTCGGGAGAATCCTGGGATGATGCGTTGGTACCTGCATTGGGGTATACAGAACCACATACACGCACATACTGCGACGGCATTGATGCCCTCGGAGCTAATGCTAGGGCGAATAATTCGAACTCGATTAAATGCAGCTTTTAAATCCGAAGAAAGCGCCGATCGCTAAATATAGACGCGTTGGGAGAACGTATCCTCCAAGGACATTTGTTCGTGTGAAATTACCCTATTTCCGGAAAGGAGGTTATGTGTTCGAACCGCCGACCCGTGTGGAATCTGTGTGCGTGCCAGGAACTTACAAGTTAGCTGATGAGACTAAGGTGAATTCAAGATGGCTGCATACAACGCTTTCCCAACGTGCTATTGAACAGACGAACATACCTACAACACGGCGCTCGATATAAACAAATGTAAACATACGACTTTCCGGTAGAATACGCCGCCCTGTCTACCGATACGTTTTAACGGATAACAACATACGACAATTCTTCGGTGTGCTGACATTAACTTAGATCGTTCATGGACATGTAGTGCCTATATCTTTACGAACAGAGGAAACGACATTGTCGTGTTCTTTGCTTTGTTTTTGCCTTCGATTCGCTTATCCTACTCACACTTCTAACTAGCACTCCTTGGCCCAGCCACTGTAACGCGTGTATGCGCTGACAGTTTTTTCCATATATCCGTTCCGATGCTGCTCTGGTCTGCTGCTTTTTTGGCATACAACGGCTGGGTGGCTGCCTCGACCTGGACACCATTTCCGGACCTACGGTTTGGCATAGCGCATTAGAATCAATTTGGCTGACTGACGACCCATTTGGTCTGCATACAAAATTTTGATTTTCGTGTAATTGTAACAGCCTGATAAGGAATTACCGGAAACATATGTTGGTTTACACAGACTTTTGATCAATCAATGGGTTCTTTCAGTTCAGTTAAACCTCCAAATAAGTTATGCGACTCGTATTTGACTTTGCGTAGACGATATTTCCAGCTGCACAGGTTTCCGACCGAGTGGCTTGAGTGATTGAGTTCGCTTTCGTATGTATAGGTCATTTCAGGTCGAAAACGGAACACTGACAAGGCAGCGGCTCGGACTAGCCGTGCCTACACGACGTCACATGATTTACCTTAGGCCGACGAACAAACTATGTCCTTGGCCCGACGTTTGTTACGATCGATGTCGATTCGCTTGATTAGTGACTGCGTTAAGTGAAACTCACATGTCCTCTCTCACGATTCAGCGTACTCAGCAACCTTCAGACAAATCACTCACCCAGGGGAGTCAAAGCCAGACGCAGTGTGACTGTCACCAATGCACGAACCACTTAATTGTTAATAGCCATTCCTTAGGTTCCCTTCCAGATGCTGCCATTTGGCAAACAACAGTTTCCGCTGACACACTTCCATTTAGCAGTCGTGCCAAACTTCACAGGATGATTTGCTATGTGAGTGAACTGGTGCAGTGCCAATGCTTGCTTTGATTGAATCAAAGAAATAGCCCTCGCTTTAGATCAGCTTTCATTGGTCCGCGGTCCAATGGTGAGGTTCACTTTCAATCTCACTTGTGCGGTTAATCTATTATCAAAATCCCCTACTCATAAGTACATCAAAATATACCTGCCCTGACAGTTTCTAAATGCTATGTCGTACATAGCTACTGTTAGTGGACGTCGTGTCTTTCGGGGCCAACCCTGTCCTCTGCAACGTTCGTAACTTGTATGGCAGTGGAGGATAAGACGCGCTATATCGCAGTTAGCTTGTAAATCATGACGGTCCGAAGCTGTCCCCCGTGGCCCAGTGGCATAAGCTGCTGACTGGCGGTTCAAGCCGCTGGTGGTCATGGGTTCGAATCCTGATGGATCCGATGGATGCGCACTACTGACGATGCCCAACAGACTGCAACTGCAGTCTAGTGCTTTTCCGGGCATGTGGACGACTATCTGATTTGGAAACTGGCTGCGAAGAACCTCACTTAATCTATTAGTAGTGTTGTTCGACATCCACCCAGTAACTATGATGCACAGGGCGGTAAGCGGTCCGAACTCCGCTGAGCTACCGTGTGCACCATGAGCAGTACAAATCAGACAGTTGATTTCTTTCGAATAGGAAAGAGAACAACTTGGTGATGAGTTTCTCGAAGCAGGTTAGGATCGAACGCGGACGTAAGACGGATGGTAAAGCAGTCACTCAAATTGTTATTTTTCTTAATCGATAAAAGTTTCACTGCTTTCCTTGGTATTTCTCAATTCTCTACTGAGAGTAGCTCGAATTTCTTGTACCATCCCAATTCCCCCATAAGTTTCCCATTTAGATTTGAACCGCATGTTGAACTGTCTAAAGCTTATCTGGCCAGCCAGAACGTTGTTTAAGGTTCGGAAACAGCCCTGTTGAGCAGAACGATATAAAAATTACTTCTACAAAAATACCACCGAGACGTTGCACTTGTCGAAACTGTCCGATACCTATGACAAGCATTTGGTTAACAATCCTCACAATTGAGCAACCTATTCTAATAACCACAACCAGCCAAACTCTATCTCGACCGCGTAGTGAAATGCGTGAGCTGTGTCAGTGGTGGATACGGAAGCCTCCACCCCGGTTACCTTGTGTAAATAGTCCAAATGTCAGATTTTCGTCCCTGGCCTACCAGCAGCCAAAGGTTCCAATGTTCGGACGCACCCCTTGCGCAGAACGACTTGATAACACCACAAGCTAATCGGAGAGCGTCAGATCGGGATCAGACCGAAACAAGAATCCGTGCTAACCTAGACTTCTCGTGGATTCTGGTTGGTGCATGCATAAGGAAATGTAATTAGCACTGTTTCTAACTAGAGTGCCTATGCAATTCACAATAAATGAAATAATGATTGAATTGTCACGTTCTTAGTTGCAAAACGCGCAGATAGCCTCGCTGTGGGAGTAACGAACTGTTCGTTCCGCTCTCGTCTTCTGTTAACGAGAGCGATTAACTAGGTGTGGTACATCTAGCGCTCAGCTTCCGTTAGGAAGGTTGTATTTCAGCAGCCAACGTGCGAAATCGATTATCGGCGCACTTAGCTTTTAGGCTTCTGTTGTATCCGTTGCGTGATCACAGCTAGTGGATGGATTGGACTTTTTTAAACGAAGTGTCATAGGATTGTCCTGTCTCTTGGATGGTTCCCGCACTGAATACCCGATTTGTGTCCAACAACCGTTGCATGTGGCATGCAAATTGAAAAAGGGGATTTCAGGGTCTCCACTAACATACATTTTTCACATAGGCATAAGTCCAAATTGCGCGTAAGTAAGCTCAAATGTGTTCCACCCCGTTGGATATCGCTGTTGTGCACTTGGCTGGCGGCATCCGGTTTCGGATTTGCGTGTCACTGTGAGCAGCCACAAGACGCACGCGCCTACAGAGTGAAAATGGATGGCTTGCGCTGCACCACACACAGCTCCATCCACACACCCCATATCCAGTGTAAACCCGAAGGAATAAGACCGGGAGGCATGTGGATGGGAGCCACGTTTCATCAACGGAGCCGGCCCACACTCCTTCACAGGCAAACACATGCACGCTCTATTTTGGGAATCAAGCGCACACAAGGCGGTGGCTGGACCGTAGTCCGCTCCACACTGAGTGCATGGAACCACTCTTCCAGCCTAGCACGGCCACAAGTACGGTGCACCCTGTCCCCTCCAGCAAGGACCAGCTGTCTCCTAAAAGCAGTATGGACGAGGTAGTGGGTAACAGACAGGTAGGCACGTTGTCAACATGCACATCAAGCGCAGCCACATCGGGGATATCACGCAACAGCCAATCACCTGGAACGACAAGATGAAATAAAATAAATCCAATAACACATACAGATAAGGTGGCATAACTCTTCGCTAAATTAGCACGTGAATTAAGTTGATTAGCAACGAATCCGCGATAAGGGAAAATGTTCACAATTTAGTTAAAAATGCTACAAACGCAGCAAAGTTACCGAAGATAAGTGCAATTAACGTAAGCAACGTGGCCAGTTAATAGAAGAGTATTCAGGTAGGCAGAACAAACAAAACAAGTGGAATGAAATTTAGGCAGCTTAAAAAGACCTAGATTAAATATTAGTTGGTTTTGCCTAACTGCGGTGAAGAAGCATCAAGAATGCAACATCAGCCTCAGCATGGGGCACTGATGTACACTTACCTACCTCCAAACTACCAACAGAATACCTGGCAAACGTTGCAAGCCATCCCGGGATCAATCACAACTATTCGCCAGTATACTCTGAACGGGTTCACTTCATCTCACAGCAAGGGGATAAATGCATGGGCATTTAGCTGGAGTATTGATATCTAACCTACGGGGAGTTAGAGCTGTGTGCTGCTTCTGTCTGCCCATCTTTCGTAGGCACCACACTTACTGTCTCGCCTTGTACGTCCATTTTGTCTCATCCAACCACATGCTGTTAACCGATTTAATGTATGACCTAGTGTCGATGATTCACCGTGTCGTCATCCACACCACAGGGATTGTAAGCTTTTGGATGTATCTGGGTTTATATATTCTCTCTCTATATGAGCGGTACGGTAAACGGTGCTTTGACTGGTTGTTCACTGTGAAAACCAATTATGGATTGCTGCTGACGCACCTAATCTGGGCGGCTCCATTTCGGTTGCGTAATAGTTTGAAATCGTTGAGGCTTACATTTACCCGATACCTTATAATCGGCTAAATTGTGCAGGCTTTGTTTTGTTGTCATTTTGCTAACGGTCTGTCCGTTACTCGACTTTCCTAAGCGAACTGATGCCTACGGAGACTGTCCACCTACGTGTTTGTCTTCGTACATGCCGTGCGACCCCAGAGGTGGGTCCACGTTAACGTGACTTCTGCCTTAGTTTGCTTGGGGCAAGTAACGACGAAAACAATTGATGGATGGATCTAATGCAGATTGACATATAAATAAGACATAAAAACTTTTGAGAGAATTGTCCTATTCTCCGAGCCTGGCATTTCGGTTGCAGACGTTTCGTTATCAAACTAGGTAACATCTTCAGTGCGGCTTTTCAGTCCTGATTCGCGGTCTCGCAAACCAATGTCAGGTCCGAGTGACTATTTATTGTTGCCTTTCTACAGGCAGACGAGGGCAAAGAAGTTAAATTTGTTGGTTCTTGTTCACACACCACCATGGACTCACTTGGCATGGCTCTACGTGTTCGGTTGCAATGGTATTCTGGTCCACATGTGAAATGCTTAGTAGTTAATTAGCTAAAAACACCGAAGTGGAACGGTTCATTAACCTATCTTATGAATCAGAACCAAGCACCATTTATACTAGGCTTTGCATATAGAGCAGTTCACGCTCCCAACTCCACGAACATTTGAGTGGGCTGGTTCAACCCAAAGCCACCGATTCGCCCTAGAGTTGACCCACGAGACAGGTCTCCCTGGTTGGGATCCATCCGCGGTGCAACTGTTTCTGACCGGCGTGGTGCAGAGTGATGTATGCTGCTGCAGGACTCTCGAAAATGCAAGGGATCAAGGCTTCGTTGCAGCACTGAGAAGACACACCACCAGTTCAAGCTACCAGTGAAGAACCCTGGAAGCGACTGATCGGCTCACGTGCCCTGAAGATACTTCTAGTAATTACGTCACTCAGGGGGTCACTTAATGTTTCTTAAATCATGTGTTATTTAGCCGTCTGAATCGTCCATAGAGACAGTGGGATATCAGCTTGTCAGTTAGAGGGATGGCGCAAGTAGTCCCGATAACACTGGTACACTCAAGCCTCTAAGGCGACTACTCAAGGGACCGACAAAAAGTGGTCGCCTTGGACAGGTGGTAGCCATAAACAGGTTCATGCATAATAAATAAATAAATAAATAAATTGTATATGGCTCGACGATGCGAGAAGCCGTTCCCAGAAGGGGCGGATCAAATAATGGTACAGCAGTTTCATATCATGGTATAATAAATTTAGAAAAGGTGAGCACAAAATGAAAATTTGTGTAGTGCGAAGCGGTCCAAAATATTTACATTCCTCTTGTTCTATCGTCTGACAAGTTTTTAGCAGTCACACGAGAGTTGATCGCACACGAAAAAAAGAGAGAATAAAGTGCTGTGGGCCAACAAAATATAACCATTTATGCACTTGACCACATGCATTTTCAGGCACCATTAACTCCGTTCTCAAAAGCGTTATCTAAGGACTGTGCTGTTCGAAACATTATTATCACATTTTGAACGGTTAAATGATCTTTTATCGAAAGCTTAAACAAACGCAATGTGCAACAAGTTCTGATAGCTCTTGGAAGTTTGTTCCAAAGCTTTGAGCAGTGTATTAAGAAGAAACGCTCCCTAATTCGCGTATTGAACTTTGGAATCATGACCGTTGTCTCCTTATTTCGTAGCTCGTATCTAGTGTTAACCGACATATGGACACAGTTAGCATAATTGTGCATGTGATGGTGAATTATTCTGTATAGGAAACACAAGTTCATCTTCATTATCCGTAGCCAAATTGGGTCAAGTCCAAGTTTTTCACTGCGCTCTCTGTAGGTCATCGTGGAGGAATATCCGCACAGCTTCTTTGTAAAGCGTCGCTGTACCCTCTCAAGAGCATGCTGGTCAGATTTGCGCAGATTCGACTGTAGTAATGAGCAATATTCCATGCCAGGTAACATGTATGTTTTGTAAAGCCAGATACGAGATTCTGTGAGTTAAAATTTATGACAGATATAGCCAATAGTCTTCATGGCTTTCGAAACTTGGAAGTCACAATGTGCCGAAAAGTTGAAGGTAGTGGAATACCGCACACCCAAGTCGCGAATCACTTTGCACTGTGATATAAACGTGCCTTGTAATAATAGACTATCTGGTGGAACTTTGCATTTGTACGACAGAATATTACACTTGTCCACGGAAAAGGACATCTGCCACAGTTTGCTCCAGGATTCAAGTGCCGATAGATCTTCCTGAATGTGGCACAAGGCTGCGCGGGTATCTGCACGTTCTTGTGAGTAGACGATTTTAATGTCATCAGCAAACAGAAAAGTAGCACCATGTCTTATTCTATGAAATACATCGTTGACGTAGAGGAGAAAAAGAAGTGGACCAAGTACACTTCCCTGAATTACTCCACTGGTGACTGCTTTCGATTTAGAGACACGGTCGCCAATACGCACCACCTGATGTCTGTCAGCTAGGTATGACGACAACCAAGAAAACACTGGTTCTCCAATACCTTTTTCCTTCAGCTTGAGGAGTAGTCTTCGATGCGGCACTCTGTCGAATGCTTTTTGCGTGCCTAAGAACAGGACAATAACACTGTTGCCTTTGTCTATGGCAGCCGTTGTGTGGTTTAAGAAGTCTGTCTGGCATGTCGCACAAGATCTGCCCTGCAAAAAACCGTGTTGTGAATTGTTGATGACGTTTTTCTTATTCAAGAAAATAAGTAATTCATCTTTCACTATCCTTTCCATAATTCTAGATATTACAGATGTGTGATTGATGGGGCGATAGTTTTTAATTTCGTGAACGTTTCCATTCTTATGCCGCGGGATAACAACGGAAGTCTTCCAGTGATTAGCATATACTGCACTGTTAAAAGAGAGCGTGAAAATGTTGAGCAATAGAAGAGGCAAGTCGCTCCCACCGGTTTTTAACAAACAAGGGGGAATTCCATCAGGTCCTGGGTAAGTCGAGGAAGACAAGCGGGAGACTTGACCGGAGATTTTTGCAATAGTGAATTTCACTGTGCATAAACTTTCAGCAATGTGTGGTGTGACAAGCGCTGGTGTGGCTAGCGGTTCATCAACCATTGATTCGGCGAAATAGGCGCTGAAAGCCTCACAAATTTCACCCGGAGCATCAAGGTATGTGCCATCCGGCATAATGATAAAATTGATGGAACAGTGATTTAGATGGGGTAAAATACTAGTTGCTTGACAAGTCACGCAAGATGGTGGGGGGTAAAACTACAATTATCAAACGATAGGTGAGTTATCTGTTTCAGCGTTTATGCAGCAGATACGCTACCGAATAATAGTAGTGTAAGTGGGAATTGAATGCGAACGACGTGGCAATATGGGGACAGTTGCATTTGATGCATTACATGTGAAAAGTAAAAACATGAATACCCACTTTTGTGTCGCATCCGCGAGGTTACCTAACATGCTTATCCGGTTTGGAGGGATAATTAATATGTTCCAAATTTGCACAGTTTAAGCAACGAAGTGATGGGGGCCAAGGGCAAGATCCAATCTTTTTTTTTGAAAATATCCAAAGTGGGGGAGGAAACAAGGAAGTTTGGGCGACAGCTTCAGGGTTGGCAAACCCGAGGTGAAAAATAATTCCGCCAGCATTCCAGGCAGCTATGCTGTTCACTTAACTTCAGAGGGTTACCTCTGAGATTTATGTTATGGCGGAGTTTCATCAGATGACGGCATACGTGATTAGCGTCACTAAATATTTGGCAGACTAATATGAGATGGCGGCGCAGCCTTCGGTAGTGGCTACTAAAAACCCAGTGACTTCAGCCTTTGATGGTAGAACAGATTTCGTAGACCATTGAGGTTCTTTGTGGTCCTACGTTGTGATTTCTCTGGTACTTCTAAGTTGCGCTTCAACCAAAATTGCCAAGCTTGGATGGCGTATTTAACCAGAGGGCGCACGTAAGAATTGTGCATTGTGGGGTAGATGGATGGGTCGAATCTTCCGAATACTGTCCGCATCAATCCGAGGTGCTGGTTTGCTCTCTTCGCAACTGCCTCTGATTGTTTGGAACAGTTAAGGTCATTTTGTATGAGAACACTAAGGTCACGTTCTTGGGAAGTGGTTTGCAATACATGTGACCCAAACCCATCCACACAGTCATGTCTATGGCGCAATTGAACAGCGTGACATTTTTCCACATTGAACGGTAGGGTATTCAAAATTGACCAAGTTGAAATCGTGTTGAGATCACGCTGGAGCTTTTCATTGGCGTTCGGTTCTTTGATCTTTCGCCATAACTTGATATCATTCGCGAAGAACAGGAAATCGTATGTAATTCCCTTGCCAGATCCTTTGTAAAAATCGATAACAGATGGGGCCCGAGCACCGAGCCTTTTGGTACACCGCACTCCACCTCCATTGCTTCGGACAGGGATTCTCGTACTCTCGCTTCTAACCGAGGTTCGTGCAGGAAATCGCCTTTCCAACACAACAATGGGTCACCAACATCATAGAGCTGAAGTTTTTGGAGGAGAATTCCGTGGTCTAAACGATCAAACGCTTATGAGAACTCCAAGTAAATAACTTCAACTGCTGCTCCACCATCAACTGATTCAGGCCAGCTGTTGCATGCAATTAACAAGTTCGTAATGCATGAGCGCTTTTGTCGGAAGCCATGTTGCTCTGGTGCTATCATGTTGTGATTCGCCCAATATTGCATGAGTGCATCAACGACGATAAACTCCACAACCTTAGAAACACAGGGAGTAGCGTTATAGGACGGTAATTAGTTGAGCCAGTGCGGCTACCTCCCTTCTGAAAAGGAGTGATGAGCCTTCGCTTCCATATTGTTGGAATATGCTTCTCCTCCATACAGCGCTGATGGAATATAGTGAGAGATTCCGCCAGATTAGTGGCTGCTGCCTGTAAAGCCTTCGGTCGAATGTTATCGATACCAGGAGAGCTGGGGTTACGTAGGGACAACAGTTGCTTTAACACAGTTTCTGCAGCAATAGTCATATTGGACAAATCTGACAGCGAGAAAATAGAAACAGGGATAACCGTTGGGCCTGTTACTCTCTGGAGCGTTTGTGAGTAATGGAAACGTAAGTGATCGGCTGCTTCTGTTGCTGATCGCGTGCACCCGTCAGTCGTGACCAGTGCTGGAATTCTGCGTTGCACCTTACTAAGGCCATTATTATGCTTGTGTAAGAGTTTGCAGTTCGAGCAGAATCGCTTCCTTAACTCCTACTGACGCCTCACCTTGTCCTCGCAGATCAAGCTCACAAGGAAATTACACTGTGCCACGTGGGCAGTCCAGGTTTCGGGACTCGGGGATTGCTTGTGAGCTCACCATGCCGAGTCCCTCACGCACATGTATTTACGTGTTATGCTCCTCAAAAATTATTTGCCTCTCCTATGACGATGTAAAGAGTTATGCTCGAATGCGTGCGTTACAAGTGTAGTGAATGTCCTTGTACCAGTGTCCCAGTCGATTTTTATGGGGTTTTCCGTTGAGAATGTCCAAGATATCTCCTTAACAATCGCGGATAACACGTTGTAGTGCTTGACCCTAGATACTTTCTTGTCCTCTTCCTCAGAATATTCTGCATCTCATACATAGTTAAACAGTAGAGTCACATGGTCACTGCGACCCATGGTGTGCTTGTAATTATTCCGTCTTCCATGAGTTCTTGGTGAGCACAAGATCAAGTATCGACGGCTTGTTAGCAGTTCGAAATCTGGTAGGTGTGGTCGCGTGGTTATAGAGAGGGTAGCTGGAAATTACGTCTTGGAAACAGGCTTTGAACTGCATGCTATCAGTCACCACTATTTCCAGATGGTGCACATTAAATTCGCCTGCGATGAGAATGTGACTATATGTCTTGCTCAAATCAACCTGGAGAAGGTGGCTTAGTTTGAAGTCCATTTCACACGTAGAGTTTGCTGAACGGTAAATCACAGCTATAAGACATGTGTCTTTGTTGCGGAACCATAACCGACACCAAAGCGAATCTGGGGCACGTATCGTTGGGTGGTCAATAACTTCACATCGGAGGTTAGTCTTGTAACACGGAATTACGCCACCACCATTTCCAGCTCTGTCATTCCGAAGCAGTGACATACCACGTAGATTTACTTCAGGATCGGCAATCTCAAGGCTTAACCAGGTCTCCGTAATCACGATGAGATCACGCGGTTGTGATGCCAGTTGTTCTCTAAGTTCGGCCATGTTAATAAGAACACCTTAGGCGTTAGCATGCAAACACGATGGTGTTTTTGACGTTAGAAGTGTAAAGGTGGACAATAAATTCGTGTTTAGTTTTAAGCCGACCTTGTGTTGGTCGGCCGCTAGTCGTTTTTTGCGTGGGTCTTTAGTTCTTGAATTTCAGTCAGGCTGCATGGTAGCATGGAGTATCCCAGATCAGGATGTTCCCTCGTGCGTCTCCCTGTCACGTCAGGTGTCGCTAATGCCATGTAGAGGCAAATATTTTATTGAGGCTGCATGTTCCAATGAAGTGCTGATAACTAGTGGCCGTGGGCCTGCTATCTTTAGCCTAATCTAGGTAGGTAACCTGGAGCGACGCTTTAAACAGCTATCCAGTAGGACTTCTGTCATTCCATCGGAGTGTATCACGCCTTTCAATATTTTTGGACCGCAGCCCTTGTAGTTTGGAGATGAAGTAAAGTTCTGGTTAGTGATTTAGCGATAACGTGATCCAGAGAGAGAGAGAGTGCTTCTCGGATCTAGCACCACTGCTCTCGGTCATGTTTTCGCGCTTTATGCTCAGGAGAGCCAAGTCGTGCAGGCACACCATGAACAAATACGGCTCTTTTGCTTTCGTTCGTAGAAAGACCGCCATGTCCTTCTTTATCCTCCGACCGTTCTTTCCAAGGAATATCGGGTAGTATGCATACCCCGCACGATGCGTTGAGAAGATGAACTACTGAGAGTAGGACTATCTCTGTCTCCTCAGTTGAATTCAAGGTTAATCGAAGTAATCGAGGTTCACCGTCATGCACTGAATTTAGGTGACGCGCTACACGTCGTAGCTCAGTTGGGTCAACCCGAATACCAGTCGCATAGTAGATAGAATGCCGCCGGTTGCGATCATCTACCAAGTTACCCTTTACTGTGCCAGAACTGGACTCGGGAACGTTAGTGCACCCGACCGTTAAGGCACTGTGGTTCTGTTTAGCAAATGTTGGTTTGAGTGTTTTGACTGATACTTTGCATTGTTTGGAGGGCACTAAAACACCTTGAGAAAACAGCGTGGCATCGCTCGTGCTTGGTCCAGAAAAGGGACGTACGGGTGTCTCTTTAGGCGTTTTTATCGAGGCGATCGATACATATGTTACTCGGCTCTGGGCTGTCGGTGTTGTGGCCAACTCGTGAGATCTGACGTCCAGGGATTTGTTAATAGCAGTCACGCTGGATGTGTCTTGCTTACTTAAAGGGTTAGTAACTGTCGGAGTGGGCGGGGTAGATACCGTCGAGTGGTTAGCAAGCCTGACTTGAGCTTACTACTTAGGGACAGGGCTCTGAGGGTTTTTTTGTAGAGCAAGTTCAAGTGCCAGTGCGACTGGAACGATAGGATGAATCTCGTAAGTGTTTCTTCTTGAGCGAGTCGTCGATCCAGGAGTTGATAGGGGAGCTCCGACTCCTTGATGAGTTCAGAACGAAAACAATGGAAAAGCACCCCGGTTCACGAATTTAATGCCCACGTTCCTCACATTAGCTGTCCCTACTACGTCAGTTAGGTGAAGTAAGAGAGGAAGAAAAATCGAAGGTAAGAGAGTAAGGGAAATCAGTTAACAGAAGACAATACTACCAATGATGAAGGAAAGTACCGAAAATAAGGTCGAAGTATGAAGATGGGAATTAGTCAGGAAAAAGTCAAGGTTTCGTGTTGCCATCCAAGAGCGTCTAGTTGACGCTCAATGCCCTAAACCGTAGCTTCATTGACAACATTTTCTGGAAGCAAGTTCCAGCGCTGGATGACTCTACGCGATAACCTTGTCTCCGCTCTGACTCGATCAGGTGGCGGTTTGTCCAGCTTCATACAATACCCGCGGAGACCAGATAACCTAGCAGGACTGAATAGCCAGGACAAATCAGGGCCAATTTTCCCAGTCAAAATACGGTAGGTTAGGATTAGGTTACCTCTAATCCTTCGGTAGTGCATTGAATGCATCCCTAAACTAAGTATGCGTTCGCGGTACGTTTGTCCTCGTAACCCCTCGACCAATCTAATACCCACACGCAACACTCTTTCGAGTGACATTTTGTCCCGGACAACGCATGGTGGACAGACCTGGACGCAATATTCTAGGTGGGGTCGCACAAACGCTGAGAAGAGCTTCACAAACACATCAGCGGTTAGGGTTCCGAAAGAAGCACGGATAAACCACAACATCCGTCACCCTTTACTAGCCGCATTCTTCCAGTTGTCTCCAGAGGGTAGTGTGGAGCGGTGGACGATACCTAGATCAACCTGATGAGTCACGTGCGGAAGTTCACTCCCATCGAGCACAAAACTTGTGGAGGAACTAGACGCTCCGTTACGCAGCACTGGATACTTTGCCCGACTTATGGGCAGCAACTACAAGACAGACCATTCCCAGAGTCTATCCCGCGCCAGTTGAAGAGCCACTGGACCTCCAGGGATATCAACAATTTTCCAGAGGTTTAGGCCATCAGCAAATAGGAGCGGTGTTAGCTCTCTCGGCAAGTCATTCACGTAGACTGAGAAAAGCAGTTGACCTAGGACAGAGCCTTGTGGAGCGCCTCTAAGGATAGTTTGTCGAAACGAAAGACAGCTTCCCACACGAATACACTGTTCTCGTCCATCCAGAAAAGCTGACACCCGCTGGAGAGCGCGACCAGCTATTCCATATGACCTCAACTTCAGTGAGAGTCGCGAATGGAGGACAGTGTCAGGGACCTTGGCGAAGTCAATGAACACCACACTCACCGCATGTCCACTGTCTGGGGCTTCAGACCAGCTCTCACGAGCTACCGGCAACTTCGTTTGACACGAAAATCCTTTGCGAAAACTATGTTGCTCGACATTAAGCAGGTTAAGCATATTAAACTGGTTCTCCACCAAAACTCGTACTAATTTTTCAAGTAACTTAACGAACACACTAGTCAAGCTGACAGGCCTGTAATTAGCCGGTAGGTCTTCGTCACCGCACTTAAAAATCTGGCAAACAACAGCCTCCTTCCATTCAGTAGGTAAGACACAGCTGTTGAGTGATTTCTGAAATACACATATCAGAGGTTCCTTGAGTTCCGATGCCAATTCGTGCAACCATTTTGATGAACAGAATCTGGCCCGGAGGCCTTAGATGGGTTTACCCCTCTTAGCAACTGCAGAACTTGGGACACAGTTACAGGAATTGCATCTAGACGAAAGTCCTCAGAGACTCTTGGAGCTGGTTCTCTGCATGGCTTATTTGTTTCGCGGACAAAGACGCTTGAGTACTACTCACCAAGCACACATGCCTTGTCCTACTGGTTAAAGGCATGCGTCCCGTCTCCTCGAAGCAATGGTGCTATGGGCGAGTTTGCACCACAGCGCTATTTAAGGTAATCGAAGAATTTCTTGGGATTTTGCGAGGCAGTTTCAGACAATCCCTTTTTATACTGAAGTTGGGCCAATCTAAGATGTAGCTTGCATTTATTTAGAACCAGACGATAGTTGTCAAACGTGCTGTTCGACGGAGCTGTTCGGTACACTCGCCAGCATATAGACGGCTTCTTTAACAGGCCCTTCCCTGAGGAATCTATCCATGGAGACTGCGCTCTCGATTCCCTTCTTTTAACCAGTGGGATGTGAGGTGCAGAAATGTCGACGAGGTGATCCTCAAGTTTTTCCCAGGCTATGTGAACAGTGTCGGTCTCAGATATCACACAAGGCGATGACCTAGCTCTATCCCACATCGCGTGGAAGTCCGCGGCCTAAACGTTCGGATAGCAACTGGTAGTAGCTTGGCATGACCTCATAAGAGTACACTGTAAAGACAAGCCGACGTGATCGTTTGCGCCAAGAGGCGAGTCGTAAGCAATGTCATTTACAACGTCAAGTGACTTAACAAAAAGGAGAACTAAAATGGACGGTTGCTGATTTCTCATGTACCTAGTGGGGAGGTCCACGAATTGGTGTAGTGGTATCTGCAGTGTTAAGTCCAGCAGTTCTTTTCCGAACGATTCCAGCGCCGAACTGCAAGATAGATCATCCCAACAAACCTCTAGGGGGCTGATGTCTCACAGCACCAAACACTTGTTCTCAGAGTAAGTGCGTATAAACTCAATGATTCCATTGGAGGTGCTCATAGGGCTTCTATACACTAACACGACCTTAACCTGAACCGAGAAAGCGTAAACCAAGACTGCGAGAGCGTCAACAGATTTGTCGAGAGACTGAACAACGCTGGTCCTCAGTACGTCGATGTGATAACTCACACGAAGAGCTACCCCACCCCCTTAACTGCCAGTGGAGCGGTCAGCGCGGAACAGTGCGTAGCCAGGCAGATATATTTCGCCATCTGTGATTTCCTCAGACAGCCACATTTCAGTGAAAGCAAGTATATCTGGACGAGATTTGTCTACGAGCAGACCCACCTCGCATATCTTGTTCCTCAGGCTACGCATGTTACTAAGTATTACTTGGAAGACTACGGCACGACCAGCCCTGGGTCGTGCGCAAGCAGAATAGGTTCTGGCGGGGCGTTAAAGGAACGCCGGCTGACCACCTGGTAACCCACCAATCGAAGACCTTGCTCGCCAGCTGTACGCCGGGCTTTTAGGTGTCTGATGGCTTCATTTAACTTTAACCTACTCGCTAACAGAAGGTCTGGCTGCACACTAACTTTGCTCCCTTTGAGCCTGAAGGCAACTCGCAGTAAGGCCCTGCGTTGTGCTGGGGTGAAAAGGACCACTCTAAGCAGACGAGGTCGAGGATTTGGTTGACCAACCGGAACGTTCCCTAATCTGCTGAGCTTCCTGACAGTAACGCTAGGGAAACCTGGTGGTAAAAGCCTGGTCACGCAAACTTTAAGCCAACCAAGATCATCAAGCATGCGCTCGGTGGGAAGAGCGGCAGTGGATTCGGTGACGTTTATGAAAATCACACTGCTATCTGAGTAAGAATCGCCCCGACGAAGTGCACTTACCCCACATGCTCTACCATCCATGCCACATGGTTGTTTGACAGGAATCGGTGGGACCGAATGCGACGGCCCCTCATGTCTCACTGAGGGAAATGCAACACCAGGTGGTGTTTCCAACCCAGACGCTTGTTTCTTGAGCATTTTATCACCTCCCGGTTTGGAGGCGGAGGGGTTGCACGTTTTCCTTGTCCACTTACACTTATTCTTCAAAGGCCCAGGAGCCCGTGACGCCTTCCATTTAGGGAGGGTCAACAATGCCGTCCGAGGCATCTGAGTCAGTTATCTCCATGTAAACTGGCGCATCCGATAGGACGGACGACCCGTCAACTGATGGATTGTCAGCAAGGGAACAGTCGGCTACAACCTCCTCATTCGCAGTACTCTGGGATTTCATAATCGAATCCACTTTAGAGTTGAGCGAGGTAAGAGAGGTAAGCTCGGCTAACGCCACCTCAACAACCGTGAAGCTGGATGGCAATGCTTTGAAGTCAGCACAACTGGAAGCCGGGAGCTTCGTTTTCTGAACCCAACAATCAGCACATCTAAACAGCAGGTATTTACTGGATGATAGCATATTGTACTGCTTCGTTCGGCGGCCGGTACAACTTTTGTGATACCAAAGAGAGCAAACATCACACTGCATAGTACCAGTTGAATCTGTAACTGGCCTTGTACAGGCAGAATTGCTGCAGGCTGTATTTGACTCATCAACCGAGGGCTCAAGGGGTTCATACGCCTCAGTTTTTAGCGAGACAACCATGTTTAAGTGCAAAACAGAGCAGAATCTAACAAGACGTATACAACTGTATAACGATCACAATAAAAAGGCAAACATGGTGTAAAATGGGATTAAAAAGGAACAACCGCAAAGTTATCAGTAAGCGTCAGGGAGAGACTTTTGCCAGTACTACTTTATTCGATCCAAGATATCTTGGATTAGAGGAAATTTGACAATAGTCAAATTCCATTTCAAGTGTTTATTTAAACACTGTTTTCCACGTTATTTCAGCTAAAATCCTTGATCAGTATGGCATGCCAAAAAGTCGAGTTACAGCGTAGTACTCACAGAGCAACGGCCAGCACAACATTTCGTATTGGATATAGCAATGAAAACTGGTAGCTCAGGTTGTTCAGATGGCTGCTGAACTGTGCGCTGAGTTTGGCAATTTTGTTGCAGACGTTTCGTCACCAATGGAGGTGACATCATCAGTGCGTAATAGAGTGGCATGCAATAGCGTACGTAGCGTAGAGGAGCCTGAGAGTGCACTCTCACCGAGGCACCTCTACGCTACGCTACGCTATTGCAGGCCACTCCACTACGCACTGATGAAGTCACCTCCATTAGTGACGAAAGCTTTGCAACAAAATTGCCAAGCTAAGCGCACAGTTCAACAGCCAACATTTCGTGTTGCTAGTTTCTAATGGCAAAACCCTGAAGTTCACCATCTACTCTACTTTTTCAGTCAGTTTTTCCTCTTTTTGCTCAAATGATACTAGACATTTGACTATTGGGATCGCTATACATGTATAACAAAACCAGAGCGAATCAGTCAGTTTGGTTTGTATCTTGCATTGTAGTTGATATAGCTACATTGCTTGTCATACATTACTTGCTATATATGAGCGGCGGTACTCAGGTAGTAGTTATCATAGCAGACCGCCGCACTTCACCACGTCCAATCACTAGTGGTGTTATTCAAGGAAGTGTACTTGGTCGGTTACTGTTCTTACTCTACGTCAGTAACATCAGTGCGGTTATCAGTTATGGCATGCCTTTTCTATTTGTCCATGTCATAAATATAGTCTGCAAATTCCGACGACCTTAACTTCAAGATACACTACTGCGCATACAAGAAGACCTCCACTTCCTTGAGAAAGGGTGGGAAACCTGGAAGATTAACTTCGTGGCGAACAAATCTGACATCATGCCTCGCGGTTGTTGGATACCCGAGAGATCAATTACACTCAAAGATGAACACATTTGTGTACAGCTGTCTACCTGCGACATCGGAATCAGGTATTCTTACACCTGCAACTTTTCTGAACAAATGGAATACCAGGTGGCTAGGCCCAGAAAATCTATGGCTAATATACTACACTAAGATCAACGTAACCCCAGCCAGAGTAGAAATCTTTAAACTCCTCACTCGCCCCATTTTGGAATACTGCAGTATCATTTGTGCAAGCATGAGGAAATCTGACAGAGTATCTCTGGAAAGTATACAAATGTCATTTTCCAAACGTCTGCTACGCAAAGCATACACTAAGAACTATCTGGAACACTGTCAACAATTCCAGCTCGATCCGCTTTGGCTACGAAGATTGAGACATTACTGATGCTTCTGTACAACAAGATTCATCAAAACATCCACTGCCATTTGCCCTCCTAATAACTTTAACATACTTCGACAAGGGAGCTACGCAATAAGGAGTTCACATAAAGTGTACCCAGGTCCAGGGTAAATCTGTGGTCTAACATTTTTCTAATGGTATACTATGCTGTGGAATAAGCTCCCAAACACAATCCGATCGTGTGAGAGCGCAACCGCCTTTCGCGTTAAGCTCACCAAGTGTCTAGATTTGAACATGATTATGACCCTGTTCTTTTGGGAGAGATCACTTGATGATTTGTACCAGGAAGGGACAGACAACATCTGATGAGTGAAACAAAAAATTTTCGTACTGTGTAACATTTCCTAGTGCTGTTATCATCCACTATTCTAACTGGTGCACATTACGTTGAAACACACCTGTGAGTTAATACAAACCGTTGAAACAGCAAAAGCAATGAAAATCACATAAATGTTTACCATTCATGCATGAGCATGAGATATTCTGTAAAATATGATCTGTGCCAAATATGGCCACAGTTTCTCACTCGATGAGAAATATGCCTATTATTATTGTTATTATCATTGGTATTATAGGAGAAAATGTTGGGGATAACTTTGACTGTTCGTCTTGGACAGGTGATTGCCTTAACAGGTTGGACTGTTTTATCGTACCGGTAAGAGACTTGGCTGCTTCGTGTTGATGACATTAGCAGATCGGTAGTTTATATTCAGATATACTTGTTAAGCATTGCTCACCTCTGATGAGACCATCGAATGAGCCATACTGAAATCTACCTAACAGTGTATGGAAGGAAACCCTGGTGACACTTGGCAGTGAAGTCAACTCAAACAGCTTACGGTGGTTAAATCATACCTTCCGCCATCCTAGCTCTCATTATATACCTTCGTTGTACCTAATCGAAAGAATCCACGAGGTGGCCACTAGATGACGTGGCATATAGGCATGCAAATTTAACAGAGAGATTTACCCAGATCGGTGCTTGCAACCTTCGTGTAAGGCGACTTGGGGCTCGCTTACATTACTTGTTCGGGCAACTATGAGACTTGACCAAGTTGCGCAGTCAGTGACACTCCAGAATTTTGTCTCTTACGTGTGGCTGTTTACATTCCAACACAATCAAGGATACCAACCTTTTCGGCACGGTGTTAAGTTTCACCACCCATTCTTCACCGACGTTAAAAGTCACTATCCTGCAGACACTATTCGTGTCAGCTGGAACCACCGCAATTATAGAACTAAGGAAACATGCACAACACCATCCTGACTTAGGTTTCGTCCTTTTAAATTCTGTTGGTTTGTGTTTAAGGTAGAGCAATTTAAAAATCAGATGAAAGTCAATCGGAATAAGGAAAAAAGCGATGACCTACTTTGATTTAATTGGGCCTGACAGATAACCCCAAACTCTTGACTGATGTCTCGTCCTTGATCGATTGTACACCTAAATGACATTTGTTCACCAAGACGCGTTGGTCAACCCGAGGTGTCCTTCTACTGGTAACTTCGGATCACGTAGACGGATTTGTCACCCATTGTCATTCCCGCTAGAATTTGGTTTTCATGATCCACTGGTGCATATGCACCAGTCCGAAGGACATTTGCAACAGCAATGTAATAATTATGTGTCCTAGCTTTATCCAGGTTTCGGAAGCGAACAAATGGACTATTTTCCGCGAAAACAACCCTGAAGGAAACAGGAATTTCCGTAAAGCAGTCATGAACTTCCGACTCGTATACTGAAGTTAGCCTTCTATTCTAGTTGGATTCTGGAGTAAAATCACGTTACGCTAAATGATTTCCATACTGTTGCACCTTCATGCTTTAGTGTGCAGATACTGAGTAAATGTTGTCTTTCGTGTGCCAAGTAAATAGCATCGATGGATTATCTTAAAAAGCCTCGTAAGCTGTCTGTTTGAACCTGACACCCTCCAGGTAGTGAGACCATTATAAATAAATAAATAAACGTTTTATTCCTCAGCCGTGCGAGGCACAGACCAATTGGGTGGTCTTATCAACATGTAC
>OX104067.1:13051137-13280669 GCA_944474145.2 Dicrocoelium dendriticum | reverse complement strand
GTTTAGAAAAATGCCACGCTTCCTTCGATACTTGACGTGAAAACGTAGTTATCTATTCCATATGATATATTTATAAGTAAGGTCCTTGTTTATTTGGAGAGACGGTAGGTTTGAACATTGCTGTTGATAATGATTAGGAACTCGTTGAACATTCAATCACCAACCGCTTAATTGATTTTTCCTACCTCTAAAATTACCATATCATTTGGTCAGTTAGTGTTTCCCTTACTCTGTCTAGCGAGTGTTCACCATTCTGACGCTTTTCACATCCGATTACCCTGGTATGCCAGGTGTAAGGAGTCGAATTCCAGATCCACCACAGAACTGAAGGTCACCAATGGTTGTATTCTCATCGCCGTATACGCACATTTGTCCGATTCTATTTACTACCACTTTCAAACAATTATTCCGTATGAGATCCGACTGGACACCAAATCTCAACTATCGAGCGAGCTGATGACAGCGAAAGTATAATTCCCATAAGTAATAGTGAATTTCTCATATCGATGCTCTTCATCTAGGTATTGACGCGTAAATATGTATGAACCTTTGACCAGTTCCCCTGATGCCAAGCTTTTACCAAATTTTGATGTTGCAATATTCGCATAAGTAAAACTCATGAAATTAGATCACGCGTTCACAAAGTATAGGCAAGCCATTTGACGTCAAGCTGCTTAGCATGGTCAGTTTCTTATTTTACACCGTACGCGTACAGTCATAAACGATGATACGTGAGATTGGAATAATGGAGCGAGTTGTTCACCATCTCAGTGGACCACGCGTGCTGCGGGTTGAGCAACTGCGTTGAAAAAGTAAACATGCAAAATCTCATCAGTCGGACAAAACTAGCCGCATGAATTATCAGATGGTCGAAGCGCGAAATGTGAACTGCCGAGCTGACCTTTTTGAGTGAATCAGGCAGTCACTCAGTTATGCGAAAACCACTGCCTAGGTACTTGTTGTAAAAAAACAACATCGCTCCCTCCACAGATCTTGAGGTCTTGGTCCACAAAACCAAAATAAACTTGGTGCCAGTCACATGTTTGATAGCCGAAGTGTACTTCCAGGTTGTGGTGTATCAATATCGAAAAAAACAACACTCACTGCTGATGTCATCAGTTGTCGTGAGAAAGCGGAGCTATGTGCAATCGGAAGGAGCGCGAGCTTTTATAACTGCTAAATCACTTCATAAAATTGTAGAATGCACGCATTTTTACCGAGAAACCGCCCAACTGGTTTAGTACTGATATATTCTATTAAAACATTTTGATTCCTTCACTACTTTCAGTTGATCGCACCCGCTCACATTCATCTAAGCTGAAACTGGTGCATTTCATCAAGTGAAGGCTGTTTTGGGTTAGTTAAAGCAAACCCCGTTCAACAGCTAGTTGGTAATGCTAGGCTTTTGGAATTACTCTTACATAACTACAGGGCATAGTCAGTACATGGAGTCCCTACAGTCTCTTCGTAGTATCAAGGCATCAAGCTGGCCTCGAACAGGTAAATTTGTGATCGATTGTGGGATGAATGATTTAGAATTTTGTGCTAGAAGCAACGGCGGCGGCCATCCGAGGTTGGTGGTTTACACTGTGTTTACCATGAATCATGAACCATGATTTATCACGGTTAAAAGTAGCTGGTGCTTGACAACTTCTGTAGGGCGCTTAGAGTGAGCAAAAAACATAAGGGAATAAGCGAATCATCGGTTTATGCGACTACAGCTTTAACCGCACTGCCGTATAATGGTCGTTTGAAATGAGAAATGAATGTGTGCACACCAAAAAATATGGGGAGTAATTCCAGTTGACGTAATACGTGAGAACAAAATGGATAAGGGAAATGACAACGCTTACTCGTGTGAAGTTTTCTTGGGACGACGGGATACCTAAATCCAGTAGTTGTGTTTAATAACTTATATGCTGAAGATGCGAATGCGCAAGTTGAGTTGTGGTGCTAGGTTGACACCCGGATACAGCGGATTCTATGTTGTAATGTTAATGTAGGAGTGCATCATCGAGACATTTTTTGAATACCGTCAGTGTGGGAGATGAAACGACGTAAGTGGGGAGGGCGTTCCAAGGTTGGCACAGACGAAGTGAAAAGAAAATCTGGCGGCAATCCAACCGGCTATACTCTGTGGTCACCGTTAGCTGGTGACCTCTCAAATTGGTATTGTGATTCAGCTTCAGAAGATGACTACAAGCATGGTTTGGATTACTTAGGATCAAATATATCATTATCAAATCGCCACCAAGACGTCGATATTGTCCACGGTAGATCCCGAAGGTTTTCAACCTTAATTGGTAAGGGAGATGAAACAGACTTTTTTCCTTATAGGTCAACTATCGTTGTGGCAGTCCAAGTACCGTGAGATCGTGCTTCTGCTAGGGCGGACAGGCGCGAATGTTGTTTTCTGAATGGAACCTAAGGTAGGCATTGAGCGTCTGAGAGAAGATTGACGGGTCAAAACTCCCGAACGGTCTCTGCCAAACACCTAGGTGTTGATTGAGTTTTTTGACCCCTTCTCAGCCTGACCTACCACAACGTGTATCACAGCAGGATTAGAGATGTACGCTCAATGTGTACACTTGGTGGTGTTTAATTAAGTAGGTTCTGAGTCGTCCATTCATATACTCTGTCAAGGCTATCCTGAAGCGCTATTTGGTTAACTGTTGTTTTGATGACCCGCCATATCTTGAAAACATCAGCGAAGAGTAAGAACTTGGAAATGATCCATCTCTCGAGATCGTTTATGCAAATCACAAATGGGCATAGACCGAGTACTGAGGCCTGTAGCCCCTCGCAATGAACACCGATAGGCTCAGAGATGCAGCTGCGAACTCTCACACTCAGATGTCGTTGAACCAGAAATTTGCCTATCCACCCGAGAAATAGGTTACAAATTCCACAGCTCTGAGGTTTCTGAATGAGGATGTGGTAGTTCAGACAGTCGAAAGCCTTTGAGAAGTCCAGATAAACTGAGTCAACTCCCGCAGTGCTGTCAACGATTTCAGTCCAACTGGAGCGAACAAGCAGCAGGTTTGTGGTGCAGAACTGGTTCGGACGATATCCATGCTTTTGAGTACCTCCAACTAAGTCATGAGCGCCTCGTCAATAAGAGACTCCAGGACTTTGGATAGCACTGGCAGGAGAGTTGTCAGGCTATAGTTGGCTGGATCGGTACGGTTTCACTCGTTGTGAGCGGGAGTGACGATTTCGTGCTTCCACATTGTGGGAACACATCTCGTCGCAACATCGCTGCAAGAACTAAGAAAGCGGATCCGCCAAATTCAACGCAGCTAAGTTTAGCGCCTTTGGTCGGATTTTATCAGCACCAGGAGAAATATGCTGGTGTAGTGAATCCAGTCTTTGCAGACATCCGTAGCCATAAATTAAACATGATGAAGTCCTGATGGTAGTATAACTTGCGAGAACAGTATAGGCGACGAAACCGTGTTCTGGGATTTTGCAGAGGATTGATGAGGTAGAGCATTGGTCGCTTCGGTTGTAGTTTGTGCTTGTCCACTTAGTTTACGGACTGCAGTAATACCTCGCAGAACTTTACGGAGTTTGTCAACGTGTCTGTAAAGGCGTTTGGTGTTTAAGGCGACGTTATGGACTAGTTCCTGTTGATGTTTTAACTTATCGTCGCGTACCAGCTTCACGCACTGAGTTCGCTGTATAACGTTTCGATACCCGGTGACTCCTTGTACTTTCGCCAAAGTGAATCTCTTGTGGTCATACACAAGGTCGTACTCGTGTTAACATACTCCGCCCACGCTTGACGCGCGTGTTCCAGGGTTATTTGAAATAATTCTCTCTATCTTCTTGCAGCGTAGTCACCGTGCGCTCCTTCGAACCGGATTTACCAGCTCTCCACAGTGCTCCATCATTCGGGGAATTATCTTTTCGTACTAAACTCCTAACCATCAATAAGGGATTTGACTATAATTCGTGGTTGAACACAAGCGGATAACTCATTCACTTTGTACCCATTGCCCTTCTATGTAACGCCATTCGGTGTAGCATTCCCGAGGCAGTCCAAAAGCCTAAGCTTATTCCAATCGGGTGTTTCTCAACGCTTCTGTGAAGGAGTTTGTGATCTCTCAATCTGTGTTCAGCGTTGTGTTTAGATTCATTTACCAGGTCCCAAACCAGTCGGGCGAAACATCGATCCATCAACCGACCAACACTGTAACGTGTGCTTACTAGGGAATACTGGTTACAGCGAGCGCGCCACGCTGACTAACGCTTATCCTTAACACGTGAAGTTGCACTAACTGATCGTCCGACAAACGCGTGACGTTAAAAAGGCGCGCCCTCTGCGAACATATCGCACGTTAAGAGCAAGTGTGAATTTCATGTTACGCTGGTGAAGAGAGGGCTAGTGTGCAGCAGTTGCTTGAAAAGCTATCACAGTAATGCCTTGGGACGGGGACGATAAAAACGGGACAGCACAATATCACGACAGCTGCGTTTTGGCTCTGCCCAATAGGCAGTTTTATCCCAGTTGTTAGCTGTCTAACTGTGCTACTGAGAAAATGGGAACGACTAGCAGAAGCAGTCGAGAAACTGGGGTGCGCCAGGGTTACACTTATGGGAGGAAACAGACCAGCACTTGTAGGTGGAAATAACTCCCCGAATCCCCCATTCATGCCGAAGAAGAAAGCCAGATGTTCCAACTTTACCCCAAGGACTCAGCCTCTATCAGTACCAACTTCCTTCTCTCTATCAAAAGTAAAACCTTGCATGCATTATACCTGCTTCAACTACTGTACAATACGTTACAGCTAGTATTTTGTTCACTAGGCTGAAGTCAGCCATCCATATTGAGGAACCAGATAACATACGCATCGGGTACCGCCAAGCAAAGGTCGGAAATAGCACCGGTAACCTTAGTTGCCGCATTAGAGAAAACTAAGTGCCGTGCACAAATTCACAAAAAGCACCGGAAACTAAAGCGCCAAAACCAGTGGTTACCGGCCGCAACCACGATGCCTTAACCCTTGCGTGCACTAATGTCCCAGTATCCAAATCCAATACCATTAAGGGCAGGCTGTCAGATGCTCGAAATTATTGGAATTCCATCTGTACGGTGATCGGTGTCCCTGCTGATCCCACGACATTAAAACGCATCTTGTATCACCCAAACGCATTGCACTACAGTGAATCCCGGTTACTTCGGGTAACACTAACCTCGGAGGATGAGACAGAGGCCGTTCTGTTGTCTGCGAAGCCACTCCGCAAGGCCTTAAGTGGAGTGCGCATAGTACTTGAAATCCCGTGAATAGTAACTTCAGCGGATCCCACTAACAGAGAGAGGAACAGAAAAAATCAAAATAAGAAAATTATGATTGTTCACGGTGTTCCTGAGCTTACAGATTCCTTTTTCGGCGATGTTTAGGTACACTACCGGGAACAAGGGTACAACCTTCTTGAGGCTCTTTCTCTCCAAAATGTCGTGGCCACTTCGTTGACACGGTTCCCCGTATCACCAAACTATAAGGGGTGCGGTCCCAGGCTGTTGAAACTGGTGTTACCATCAGAACTAACGGTACAAACGCTTCTGCGGCACAAACTGAACTAGATTCCGTAGCAGATTTCCAACGGAAATTCTTCTGAAAGTAGCAGGAACACCACCACCTTCTAATGACAATTCAGTAGAGGCGCAACTCTTACTGAAAACGTCAACTGTAGGACCCGAGTCGGTGACGGTTTCAACAGTAGCCATAACATTCGGAGGGACACTGCAGAGCAAGAGTTGAAATCAAGAGCCAGGGCTTCTGATACTTGAGTATATAAAAAATTCGTCTCAAGAGCCCGCAACCCATCCAAAAACGATTAGCAGCCGACCATTCATCTGTCGGCGTAAATTCACTTGCTGCATCCATCCCATTCAACACTCTTTTGGTCTCCGAGAAGCTCTCATGCATATACACAAATGCCCAAGTTCTGCTCGGCAAATCAGCTGAATTAAGACTTCGACAGCGGCCTCAGCAGTTTGGACCTCATCGTTATTACGGAAACCTGGTTGCGCTGTGAGATAACGGATGCCGAACTCGCGCTAACAGGTGTGTCCGTTGTCCGGAATGATTGAATCAGCAAAAATGGTGGGGTAGCCCTCTATTTTTGCAACAACCTGCAGTGCGTACCCATACACGATTCGGAAACCGAGTTACCTGACCCCATTCGGTGCAGCTTCAGGCTGAGAGGGAACGACTTGGCCCAGTGGCTGTTGTTTATCGCCCGCCATCGTCTACACCTGAGATGGAGTGCAACTTGGTGGATGCATTGAGGCAGGTGATAACCAGAAAGTGCAGTCACCTTCTAGTCGCCGGCGATTTTAATTTATTTGCTCTAGAATCCCAGGCCACACCAGGAGAGCAATTCAAAGCAGACATGCACGATCTTGTCTCAGACTTTTCGCCTTATGGCCACGTTACTTCGCCCATCAGATTCAGGGGAAATCACAGGTTATTTGTCTTGGACCGAATATTCACTAAGGAAGAACTGATGATCGAGAGAGATAATTGATACTCCTCTGGATCGCAGTGGTCATGCGACGTTGCATTTCATGTACACTTGCTATGTTGAATCTCACGAGGACAGAACTCAAACGACGCGAATCATAACCAGTTACGACACCTTACCCCGACTCGCTGAAGCGACCGACAGGAGTTTCCTAACCGAGGATGCACCAGATATTGTTTGGGAACGTTTCGTCATTAAGTTCAACACAGTTAATGGGGCATCGGAAACCAAGACTATAAGTTCGAGAAACATGGCGTCGTTTATACGGAGTAGGACACGCAAACGCATGGTGATGCGCAACGCGGTATTGTATACCTACAAAACCGATCCGAGTCCGAGTGCCTGGAAGGCATACCTTGTCCACCGTAACCACTGTACACAATTACTGCGCAAAGACAAAGTAGCTTATCAACGAGCCTTAGTTGAGTGATAAACTTCAAATCCTAAACTTCTCTACAAGCTTGTGAATAGCCTCCGCAAGGTGAACAGTGGATTGCCACCTCTTAAAACAACGGATGGTCTAACTCCGACTGCTAAAGAAGCGTCGAATGTACTACAACCAAAATATGCACCAACCTTTCATTGCATCCCGTGGTCTTATGAATCTGGAATCTAGGCGCTCACACCAGGACTCATACAAAACATGAACAATCTATTATTTTATGCGATCCCGATGTACAAATGGATCAGTCCACTTAGTTGGACTGTGCCTCGCACCATGGAGGAATACAAAGATTATTTATGAGAAAACTGCCATTCATGCGCCTTCACACCCTTCCATGAATTGACGACATCCACTCAAAGACGCTTGCTGTGGCGGCTAATATTTTGGCTGAATCCTTGGCTCGGCTGTTCCAGCACTGCCTTGACGAGCGACACGTTCCGGCAATGTGGAAACACGGAATAATAACTCACATTTACAAAGGGAGTAGTCGTACCGGTCCAGCTAGTTATCGACCAGTGACTCTTTTGCCAGTTCTTTCAAAACTTATGGAGGCTATCATTGCTGACGCACTCATGCCTTATCTGGAAGGCTTTGGTTACATGGTTCAGCAGCAACACTGCTTCGGACAGAATTATTCGTGCACAACCAACCTATTGTTAGCACTAGACAGCTGGACCGAAACGGTGGACGGTGGTGAGAGCATTGATGTGGCTTACCTTGATTATTCTAAGGCATTCGACCGGTTAGACCATCGTATCCTTCTTGCCACAACTCAGGCGTATGGCGTTGGGGGCCCTCTTCTCGTGTGGATCTACAATTTTCTTTCGCACAGGCATTTGGAGATGTGAGTGCGTGAGTCCATGTCAGACCCAATTCACGTCGAATACGGAGTGGCACAGGGATCGGTACTGGGACTCAGCCTATTCTTGCTCTTCAAAAATGATTTAGGGAGTCAAACTGAGTCAAACGGTTTACTCTGGTTCGATGACATCAAAGCTTGCCAAGTGAGCAGAGCTCTAGAAGATCGCATCCACTTTCAAAACCAACTTGACATGAGTTATGGATGGTCGGTCCAAAATCTCCTTCTGTACAATGTGGCTAAATCTTGAGTACTCCATTTAATGCACCAAATGATTCACACAAATAACCTGGTGGACCAGGATCTGCAATCTTGTCCTCACAAAACGATATCGGTGTGCTGGCCCAGGAAAATCTCGGCTGCGCAAAGCAGTCCAAAGAAGCATCAAAGAAGGGAATTCAAATTGTGGGACTTTTACGGAGAGCTTGCGGGCAATTCAAACTGTTTACTTTGTGTCAGATACTTTCCGCTTGCATTTGCCGTCATGTTGAATATGCAATTAACGCATGGCACCCATGGCTAAAACGTGATCTGAGGGGCCTGGTGATTCCGCAGCATCAGACGACCAGAAATGTCAAGGTGATGCGCCACTTGTCATACGAACAGTGGTTCAGAACGCTTGGCTTTTTCTGCGGACGTTATCACCGTTGGCATGATGACCAAATCACGACTTGCCAAATTTTAAGCAGCACTAATCACCCGTGCCATTATCTGTTGAAGCTGAGTCACAACAACAACAACAACAACAACAACAACAACAACAACAACAACAACAACAACAACAGTCGCTTGGAGTGTCGAAGAAGCTACTACTTGCTGCGTGTTCGCAGCTCTTGGACTACGGTCTCAGAAAATGTTATTTCAGCCCCCACGTTAGTAGTATTCAAACCACGTGTCGATGGTGCACTGACCTTACTATATAAAATCACGTAACCCAAACGACCCATGCAAACAGCAGAAAAACAAAAGAAATAAACCCACCAGCAAATAACGGACGATAATGTTGGATAGCACATAAAACCAAGTGTGAACTGTACAGATGGGAACATGGTAACCGGCTAGTTGGCAACTTGCGATTGTTCACTATTTCCTAATGCTATTTTTTGCCTTCATTTTGCTCACCACTAACCGATCAACCGGTGGGACATGTCAAGTTTCAACTTTTTTCTCCCCAATATACCGTTGAACATTGACTTCCGCGTCCTGCTGCGTATGAAGGGCATTGCTCTCATCGCGCCCGCAGGCATGTTTCTCGGAGCACTGGCCATTAACTTGTTGAATGTATGAACAGAATTCCATCAGGCGACATCAGAGAATAGTTCAACTTGAAAGGACCAGTCTGTTGCATTAATCGGTTTGGTCAGAACAACGTAATCGGTGATAAGCTGAGGGTCAACGGTACTGTCGGTGGAATACTCCGCAAAAACAGATATAGCTGAACAAGAGTGTTGCCTGATCGTTGAAGCCCAAAGGACTAGCTACGGATACTATTTCAAACATAGGTTTGTTCCCTATCATGAATCTCGTGGGGGAGGCGACGTGGTTGTTTAGTGGTAATTCAATGATCAGCTCTTGTAATTCCATTTTGAATTCTCCTCCTGACAAGCTGGGGTTTCTAGGGCGTGAAGATCGAAGTCACCAAACAGGAGAATGTGC
The DNA here is from genome assembly GCA_944474145.2 of Dicrocoelium dendriticum. Classification (NCBI taxonomy): domain Eukaryota; kingdom Metazoa; phylum Platyhelminthes; class Trematoda; order Plagiorchiida; family Dicrocoeliidae; genus Dicrocoelium; species Dicrocoelium dendriticum. The sequence goes on along the minus strand of OX104067.1, from coordinate 13,271,178 downwards.
CTGTTTGCCCGTGTGAGGATAGTTTTCATAGTGGAAGCTAGGCGATTGTCCAATGTTGTATTGGACGACGGAGGGCGGTACACGATTCCGACTAAACATGTGTCAAAATGCAGCTCACTGCGGTAATAAAGTATTTCACCACCTCTATTTGACCGATCGTTGCGCAGCACGGACATTCCGGGTAGTACGATTTCGGTGCCCGTGTTCACTTCACTCATACATGTCTCAGTTACCATGATGGGGTTCCACAATATTGCAGCATGGCGTAGCCGAAAATCTATCAATTTGCTGAGAAGGCCTTGAGCGTTAGTATAAAAATAAGAGAGTGCCTTATATGGTAGAGGTGTGCTGGTGGATATCAGATTTGTGGTTAGTTTTAAACCCACCCTTTGTCAGTCGGCCTATAATCCTTTTCTGCGTGGGTGTTTGGTTCTTGACTTTCGGTCAGGTTGCATGCTAGCACAGAGCGTTCCAGATCACGATGTTCTCTGCTACGTCTTTCTGTCCTACCAGGCGTTGAGCGTGTGTGTGTGTGTGTCTCATCGTGCAGGACTGTAGAGGTAAAAGTTTGAGGTTTCATGTTCCAATGAATTGCTGCCCACTCGGGCCATGCACCTGCTATCTTCAGCCTAATCTTGGCTGCTTACCTGTAGCGATGACTCAACCAACTATTCAACAGGAGTTCAGTCATTCCTCCGGAGTGTAGTACAACTTATAATATTTTTGGATCGCAGCCTTTGCAGTTTGGAGATGAAGGAATTCTCCTCAATGATTTTGCGATAACCTCGTCCATGGATAGTGCTTCGCGGATGTAGCACCACTGCTCTCGGTCATGTGCTTGCGATTCGTAATCAGGTAGTTCAATAACGGATCACGGGTAATAGGCAGGTGTCTGACAAGTCCCGTAGGATGGCTCGAGTCAAAACTATAAAATCAACAGATTTGTGAACTATCAAATCAAGGGTTTACCGGGTTAATCGCGTTGTTGAATAAATAAACTACAAAATGAGTACTGAATGTAGGTATACAACACAACGTGGGGAGCATTTACAACTGAGGAATGCTGCGAGGAAGGTAAAAATAAGAGCACTCACTCGTGGGTCCATTTGATGCATAAAGCTGGTATAAGGTTTAGATAAATGTATTCCACGCTAGCACAGCACATATTGCTGGGAGCTAAAGGTAACATACAGTAGATTTCGAAGATGGCCAACATAACTTCAACCATTTCTGGTAACACAGATTGCGTAGTTCTTTGACTTTTGTTTCCCCGCATTGTGTTGTCCTAACACCTCTAGGTCGCACTTCAACTAGCCTGCCAAACTTGATAGCATATTCAACGTGCAGACACTGTGGGAGTTGCGAATCACCGGAAAGCTTGATGGATAAATACTCTAAATGCGCCTCATCACAAGCCGACTTGCCGTTTGCAGCTATGCAGAGCTACTCCAGACTGTTTTGAACAGTTGCGGCCAATTTGTGCGAACACACCAATATTGCGGCCTTGACAACTGCTGTGTAATTTGTGTACCACAAGTGTATGATTGTATGATTGTCTATGAAGTAGTTGATGGACTAAATTTGATAAAACACTAACATATTGTAGCAAGAGCGAAGCGGCAAGAAAGCCCAAACTTCAATGCACGCGACCACCGTTTTCACAAACTGCGCGCACACGCGCATTTATTGACCACAACACAACATACATGGCAAATCACAACATGTCACGTTCGCGCCTCGTTAGTTTGCATCTCTAGGGGCCCTGCCTGCCTGTCTGACACCGTAACTTTGCGTCCGTAGCTCGCATTCTGATCAGTCTGGAGTTGTTCTAAAGCTCTTGATTTAATAATATGATAATGTCAACAGTACGGCATAACGGCGCTTCTCTGCCGTGCGACCACCACCAATCGCACTCGGGCAGAGTACACCGCGACGACGCCCACCCCTACGCAGATTCGAACCCGCGCCGCAAGATTACTAGACAAGCTCGTTACCCCTAGACTACGGGCCGAAAGCTCTTGAGTTGCTTGATCTCGGTTGCGTTATTCGGAAAGGGGTCATTCCTGGATGCACCGACAAAGGTGTTTCTATCACGTTTATTGGCCTATCGATGCATCCTTTTTCTGTACTCTTTGGTTCAGGCCCATTCCCGTTCGTTGCTCACGGTCCGCTCTCCGCTCTTACTGTTAGTTTGGCGTTGCGCCGTCCGATCTCGTCCATGATGTCTGCGCCCGTTTCGGTCCTCGCTCGTTCTAGTGACTTTTCCCTCTCCTGCGTGATGGTTGCCTTCCGCGCCATTACAATACGTTCCAGAGTAAAGTAAATCGAAGTGTTATCGGTTAACCATCACCCAGTATTACATGCTCAAGCAGGCCGCCGGCGTCATATATAGCTAGGCTTATTATATTGACCCATCATAAGTGCTAAAACGCCTTCTATCTGCTTCGACTCTTAGTCGGAAAGGAAGAACATTGTTCAAAGATAGTGGAGTAGCCATTTGAATTCGGAACGTTGCGTGCTAACGTGACCTAGCCGCCAGACGTACATGCGAGCTAAAACTGGAGACGCAAAACGCGAAACCTGGCAAGACTTCACTGAGACCCAAAAAAGAAAGAAAGATTGGCCGTTAGCAAGAGTTCCTTTACTGACTCAGCCAAGGCGAAACATGCCCTCTGTACCAACGATACGAAACCTAAACTAGAAACTACGAACCAATAAAACTAGACTTAACGCACGGTCTGGGCAGAAGAATAAAACGCATTATCCTGTAACTGTGGTTCTATAAGGCAAATTTAATACATTACATGACATACGAAGAGATATTGCAATCGTAGGGCAAGAGGGCAGAAACTTTAAAGCGTGGTGTCGCGTGCGGGAATTTGGGTAGTGTCACAGTAACAGAATAATATGGGTTAACTTGAAACGTCCAGGATATGTCAGTGATCGAGTGAAAGGAATAATTATACGAAATGCTAACCGATTGTAGTACACAGCATGAAAGCAATGTAAAGTGGGCGGAATAATTAGGGAATAGGGATCCTGTGCCCTCAAGTAAGCACTCCAGTTGGGGATACATCAAAGTTTCTTTTAGACTTTACACTCTCTACACCTTCTAATAGAGAGGTAAGCGGAGCCAGTGTCCAGATACGAGGTCGCGCACAGGCTTACCGCAGAGCACGTGAGCTGTCTGCTGCATACGAAGGTCACCAGCACAAAGTGTGAAACGTCCTTCGACTGTTTTGCCAAATTTGGTAATCGGGTGCAAACTGATTGGTCAGCAAATACAAGCCCAAGTCAACGGAAGCAAATCGTTCTGCCAAATATGGAAAATCGGTGGGACAGAACTAACTTACATTGGCTGAGAGCCAAACGCTTCCAAAATTAATATGTTTCGTTTACCAATAAATAGAACTGACCTATCATGTAGAATAGACTCCCTGTTTACCGAGCCTTGGCCTTCTGTATCCCGTCGGTTGGTTGGGCGTGTGACTGAGCAATCAGGCGGTCGTAGTCTCGCAGGCGCAGAATAGCAGCAGTGCAGCAGTACGAAGGCAGCTTTACAACACCTTCATAATTTTAGCGCAATATAATAGCAGTGTAATGCATAATCTATAGAGGAAGGTGGATGTTCGCAAGGCACATGAGCTGCCACCCATTGGTAGTGTCCTGGAGGAAACCCAATTAATGTCAACATGGCTCTGTGCGGTAACTGTTGCAGTGTGCTGAGTAGAGCGTAGGTGGTTCACGTTGCGGCTTGACAAGGTAGTTACATTAGTGTCCTGAGGAGAGTTCAGTTGGTTCACTGTGGCTTGGCATCAATGTCCTGGGGATGGCGCAGTTGTTGCTTGCGCAGTCTGAGTCGCCGAATGGTGATTGAATGTCCGAGGTGAGCCCGGAGAAATCTGCGCAAGTTTCACGGAGTTAGGCGAGCTTCTCAACCATCAGCTTCGCACCGACTTCGCATTTCGGATTTTATTCAAATGCTAATCTACGCGTCTTGCGGTTCGCCGAGACAGTGGCGATAAGCCAGCTAAGACCTGTCCTGTGTGTGCGAAACCATGCGTTCTTAACCTTTGCTTGCCCTGCTTCTAGCGCCATCGTCACTGTTCACCGTAACCCATTTGATTGGTTTGGTAACACCACGTGCGGCCGCACTTTAACTCGTCTCTCGCTTTGCCCTCTGTGGCGACTCCAATTCTCCCCACGCAATATTGTGCTTGCGCTCGTTCGAAACAGTTCGACGAGCTCTACTCTGAGCTTTCCATCTCCTGGATCTAACCTGTGTGGATTACACTCTTGCTCCAGTTCTCAGTTTTCGGCATATTCTTTGCCGAATTCCACTTGTGAAACTACATCAAACCGGTCTTTCGGAAAAGATTTTGGTCTCATTCGGAAGAAGAAGTTGTGGACTCCTCAACTACGCGGCAACCATCCCTGTAAGTTGCAGCATAACAAACTTACAGCCTTTTTGCTCCGCTCGTCAACTGAGCAGCCCTAGGGACGCCTATCAGCGCTCCACCTGTTCTAGCTGCATTAGATCATACTGTCCGCAATGTGTAGGCAAATCTGTCCAAGAAGTGAGACAGACAAACCAAGTTGCTGACACAATTTGGTTTTGCCCAACATGTCAAGTCATTCCAGTGGTCAACTGCTTATCTTTGCTCATGAAAAAATGCGATAGGATGACTGAAATAATCGCGCAATTTGTAAATACTAAGATCCCTCCCCCGGAGGTAAATTCGGCCACGATAATATCTCAAGCGGCCAAAGTAAGCTCTGAGTCGAAACTGAAGATAGGAGCTAGACGCTCCAACCGCACTGCAGCGTCTGTGACTCTAAATCCACTGGGTCACCTGACTCCCATAAGTAGGCAAGCCTCAAACATGTCTGCTTCCACTTCTCCAACCATAGAGGCTTCACTTGGAGATTCAGCCATGACACCGACAGCTCAGAGCCGTAGGAAATCCGGTGCAGATAACAAGCAGATAACGTACGCATCGATTGCCTCGACAAACACACCGGGAGGGACACACATAGGTCCATCTTCAGTACCGAGCACGCGTGGTGCAAGGCAGCTTTCACCGTCCAATCCAGTGGTGTCCTCTAAACAACGCGAATTGCCGGCAAAAAGTATAAAGCCAACACTTGCTAGACAAAACCACGCTGCGTTAACTCTCGTGTGCACCAATGTTCCCGAATCCAAATCTGGAACAATAAAAGGCAAGTTGCAAGACGATCGCAACCAGTGGAGTTCCATCTGCGAGGCAATAAACATTCGGGTTGAGCCTGTAACTCTGCAACGCGTAGCGCGTCACCCGACCTCCGTGCACTCTGGTGAACCTCGAATTCTTCGAGTAACACTAAACTCAGCAGATGAGACAGAGGCTGTCCTGCTCTCAGCAGTTTGTCTTCGCAACTCACCGAGCGGAGTACGCATATTGCCTGATCTGCCTTGGAAAGATCGCCCAAAAGAAGCAGTTGACCAACGCGGCATTGCTAATAGAGATAGCAAGAAAACAATATTTGTTCATGGTGTTCCTGAGCTTCTGCATTCTTCTGATCACGATGCACAAACTCATGACCGAGAGCAGTGGTGCTACATCCGCGAAGCACTCTCTGTAGACAATGTTATTGCCAAATCCCTGACAAGAGTTGCGACATCACCTAACTACAAGGGCTGCGGTCCAAGGCTAATTAAAGTAATACTACACTCGGAGGGAATGACGCAACTTCTGTTGGATAGCTGGTTAAAGTTTCGAGCTAGGTTGCCTACAGAGATCCGGCTAAAAGCAGCAGGCGTACGACCAAAAGTCGGGAGCAATTCAACGGAACTTACAAACGCAGCAAACTCCTTATCTGCACAGTCTTGCGGAGAGACCGACACAACAGCGCCCAAGGCACACAGGAGGACCGAGCACAGCACCAGTGAAACTTCTGTACAGGGACGCTTAATAATGCCTTGCAACACGACTGAAGTACATAAACCAAAAAACGATTAATTGCCGGCCACCTAACGGCCGGCTTAAAAGCGAACACAAACTTGACATCTACCAATGAACTCCTAAAAACAAAGGCCCTATCTTGCATGTACACAAACGCCCAAGGCCTTCTAAGCAAGTTGGCAGAACTTAGAGAACTCCATGCCTCACAACCGCGGGACCTCGTCATGATTACAGAGACATGGTTAAACCCTGAGATAACCGATTCTGAGATCAATTTACCCGGTATGTCACTGCTTCGGACCGATAGAACCGGAAGGGGGGGCGGTGTGGTTCTTTATTATAATAAAAACCTCCGATGTGAGGTTATCGATCACCCGGAAATCCGAGCTCCCGATTCGCTTTGGTGCCGCCTATGGTTGCGAAACAAGGACACATGCCTACTAGCCGTGATTTATCGCCCACCAAACTCAACTCCGGAAATGGACTCCAAACTGAACCACGTTTTCCAGTTTGCTTTGAACAAGTCCTACACCCACATTCTTATCGCGGGAGACTTTAACGTGCATGACACAGAAACGCCAGCAACCGACGGTATGCAGTTTAAAGCCTGCTTGCAAGAGCTTATTGCTAGCCACCCTCTGTACAACCACGTAACCTCCCCCACCAGATTTCGAACTGCTAACAAGCCGTCGATACTGGATCTTGTGCTCACTAACGAAGAACTCATGGTTGACGGGATAATTACAAGCACACCACTGGGTCGTAGTGATCATGTTACTCTACTCTTTGACTATATTTGCTATGCGGAGTACCCTGAAAAGGAGGAGGATAAAGTGCATACTGTCGCACACTACAATGTGTTGTCTAAGCTTGTTAAGGATACATCTTGGACTTTCTTAACCGAATGCCCACCAGATGTTGCCTGGGAAACATTTACAAGGACGTTTAGTACACTGGTAGCGCACGCATCAGAGCAGAAGTACTTCCACCCTAAAAACAAGCGTAATTCATTTCTGAGGAGCAGAACACGTCAATGTGTGTCCCAGAGGGATTTGGCATGGCGAAAGCACCAGGACTGCCCGAATGCCGAAACCTGGACTGCATACGTGACCCATCGTAACTTCTGTGTGAAGCTGATCCGCGAAGACAAGGTCACTCATCAGCAGAAGTTAATGAAGTCATTCTGCACGAATCGCAAACTCCTGTACAGGCACGTTAACGGCCTTCGAAAGGTAAAGCGAGGGGTTTCAGCACTAGTCACGGCTGATGGGTGCACGCGATCAGCAATGGAAGCAGCTGATCTCCTACGGCTTCATTACTCCCGAACTTTCCAGGAAGCAACGAGCACAAACATTCCCCTCATTCCTACTACTCCACCATCTGGCTTAGAAAACATCACCTTCACTGCGGAAGCTGTGTTGAAGAAGTTGTTATCCTTGCGTATCCACAGTTCTCCTGGAGCTGACAACATCCGACCAAAGGCTCTCCAGGCAGTAGCTAGTGATCTAGCAGCACCACTGGCTATTTTCTGTCAGCGATGTCTAGAGGAGAACCGTATTCCACCAGTATGGAAGCGAGGAGTCATCACTCCTATTCATAAAGGAGGTAGCTGCACTGATCCTGCCAACTACCGTCCAATAACACTACTTCCCGTACTATCCAAAGTGATGGAATCAATCGTCGCAGATGCGCTGGTGGAATACCTGGAAAGCCACAATTTAATAGCCCCAGAGCAACATGGCTTTCGTCAAAAGCATTCGTGTAATACCAACCTATTAATTGCACGTAATAGCTGGACTGAAGCTGTTGATGATGGAGTAGGAGTCGATGTCATCTACCTAGACTTTTCAAAAGCATTTGATCGCTTAAACCATCGCATTCTCCTTCACAAGCGAACTGATCACCTAGTTGATATTCGTAGATTCTATAATGGTGTATGTTGAACGATTTACATCTGCCAGCATTAACCAAACGTACCTCATGATCTGACCACCCCCTACTACCTGTTCGGGTCCTCTTGCTATGTGATCATCTACTGTCTTGATGGTTTGCGAAATTTTAGACTCACACAGATTAAAAATGTTGAGGTGCTCGAGGATAGTCGTGGTCTTTGTACGGTGCATTGAGGCACACGGGAATTCATCATTTGTGATTAAACAAAAACACTACGGACTCTCACATTCAGGCGACGTGGTCCGTATGTGCCTGTCCATCTCAGAAGAGGACCACCGTTCCCACAGCTCTGAAACGTGTGAAGAAGAATGCAGTGTAGGTAAAAGTTCTTCCTCGGGGTCCGAAGCAATGACATATTTACTGATTGTATCCAACCTAAAGTAGTGAACCAGCTTTAGACCCAATGACTAAGCAAGTTCTATTTTCTTCTCACAGCAGGGGACATAATTATCAAGATACGTCAAATTATGGATAAAGTTTAAGGAGAAGAACCACTGTACATTTTCTATTGCAACCCTTCCATTTTCGCTCGGGTTGAAGAACATTAACATGTTTTGCTCTGTGGAACTAATACGTGTTGCGTACTAGTATATTTCTTGCTCAACTGAGATGAACGGTTCCATGATCATTCAGACATATGCAATCTCGTGCTACAATTGCTCAATGATGCTGAGTGTAAGAACCCGAAGTGCACGCGGAATTACTTGTTGTGTCACCATAATTAATACTAACCGCACGCGTTCCGACAAACGAGGAATCCGTACATCTCCGCCTTTCTTGCTGGAGATTGCATGGTGCGGGTTTTCTTCTGTGTCCAGGGGTTGCGTAATGTGCATCACTTATGCGTCCATTCCTCGCGCGCATACAACTGCGGTTCCAAATTATCCCTCTCCTTCAGTGGAGTCATTACGGCCTGTTGTCTGCTGGATGCCGCTTCGCATCCTGGCCTTTGCACGCTAAGCATAACAAGTGCAGTAGTGCCTGCCTTTAGTTCACCACATGAGGGAGCCCAGATAACTAGCAGGTCACGAATCTTGGGACGGAATGTTATAGGACTTGGGAAATCTCTGCGACTACCGAGCATACATTGGCATTGTCACCTAAATACCGCGGGTTATTTCGACATGAACTCAGGTGGATGATTGGAACACAGCAACTATAGTTCATTACGGCCAACGTATCGAACGTTTCGTATTTTTGACTGGTTGATAGAATGGAATATGAGAAAGACAAAGAAAATTATGATGACGGAAGGTGGATCCCGAGATATACTTCAACTGGAGTTTTTATTATAATTCTCCAATATGGATAAACTGAATGACCCTCACGTTCGGTTTTCCACTTTCAGCGTAACTGAACGACATTGATGTGTCAAAGGTGGGACTTTTAACTTAGCTGTTGTCGTTTTACGGAAGCATCGTTTTTACTTCAGGTACCGTGGATACCTCAGTTTTGTTGGATCGTTTTGATCAGTTACTTGCTTAGACTCCTTCCAATTTCACTGTGACCGTCTAACTCCGAATGTTTCTTTAAAAAGTGCGTCGAGCTACTGCACGTGTGTCACCATATGTTACTGTCGTCAAAATAAAACCGAGTATCTGCAGACTCTTTAATGAAACGTCAACCGGACCAAAATCCTGATAATGCTCTCCTGCAGTATAAGATCCATCGCAAGGAGGCTGGACCTAACCGTGGTGAGATGGTTTGCGTGCTTCAGAGATCCATTGAGCTATGCTGGATGGTGCTTTGTTGCACATTTAAAGCCTCTCATACCACATTGCTCAATGGGTAGAGGCCAGACAAACTCAGCCTCCTGGTCCCCCAGGTTGGGGGTTGGAATGAGGGTGGCTCCTTATTCCTCCAAATGGACTCCTTGTAGCCCAAACATAAATCCGCTGCCTTGCGGTCATGTTTTTGTAACAAACTTTTTGGTTGAGAACCCTAATAGTTCTCCTGTCTAAGCATGGACAACCTGACATTATACTGCCCACGCAATACTATGAATCTTTCGTCAAAAACTTCTTGATGCTCTGACCACTGCAGAGGATAGTCAACGGTGCCCTACCTGCTGCATCGAGCAGGGTGGATACAGGTTTAGATGCTACTGCTTAAGCCTTCCCGTCTTCCTAATACCCTCTTACGCTTTTTCACCTCTATCATCCCGTTCCAGCTTCACTTTTATCCCCCCTTGTTTTCAACCCCCAATTCTCGGCCCTCCCCCACCTTGCTTCAATAGTCGCTTGTGTTTTACTTTCAACTCACATGAGAACGCGGAGCGTCATTCCTTCACTGTCAACAGGCCAATGTCCAAGCAAGCGGCCCATTCCAGTTCATCGGGTTCCATTTGGAACCCTCCATCCTCCTTCAGTTTGGCACGTTTCAGTGTACGCACATTGCTGCAGATCGGTCAACAGGCTGCACTTGTCCACACATTAAACACCTTCTCGATCGATATCTGCTGCTTATCGGAGACCCGCCTGAAGGATCGAGCTCTGTACTCACTCTGCCATCCCCTTCAGGTGACACCAACAGCACTTTCTCATTGCGCCTATCCGGTGACGATGCGGCTTTGAGCACCGGCCAAGCCGGTGTTGGTATTGCCCTGAGTCTCCTGGCTGAAGCTGCTCTGGTTGATTAGATCCTAATCAGTAGCCGGATGTGTGCGGTCCGATTGGCTGGCTCGTTCAAAACTTCGAAGTCGCGTGGGACTAACAGGTGTCTATTCGTTATCGCTGCCTATGCACCGACAAACTGTAGCGATGACTCGGTAAAAGACGACTTCTATCGCCAAATGAACGAGCTCCTTGCCACAGAAGAAGCTCGGACACTGTATTGCTGACTGGTGCTCTGAACGCGCAAGTTGAAAATTTGTCCACTGATTAAATGCGTCTGAGCGGTCAGCACGGTGTAGGCTCCCGTAATGATAACGGTGAGCGGTTACTTCATGTGTGTGAGGATGCTCGCTTATTTCTTGCGAGCACTAACTTCCGATACAGCACCCGCCGGAGGGTGAGTTGGCGCCCACCAGCCTCGAACTAGCATTGGACGCAAATCGATCACACTGCGATAAGTTACCGATGGAGAGGCTGCGTCCACAACTGGCGCTCGATTGGGAGCACACGTGTGGACACCGACCATGCACTTATATATGCTGACATTCGGATGCGTTTTGGCGGACGCCCACGACGAAGTTGTGACCGCATTGACACCAGCCAACTGGCGAAGCCAGCTGTTATGAATGCCTATCAAAGTAAGCTGTCATGTGAGTTGAGTAAGCGGTCACTGGATGCACTTGGAGCTCACTGGTCTTATATTCACCAGACCTTACTAGCAGCAGGAAAATCCTCATGTGGCATGTCTGATCGCCAACATGCACATTCGGTCTGTTCGGGATTTCTGGAACTTATCGATGCTCGCCCGAATATTCCGGCTATAGCGAACACAATGAAACTCGCAAAGAGCTCCGGGCAAAACTGCGTGCTAGCCTGAAGAGGGACCGTGAATCCTGGCGGTCTCATCGTTCTCCCGAGATGGAAATGGTGCTGCCTTTGATAATCGCATTAAGTTATTACGATTGATACGGGAAACGGGCAGCAGGAGACCTGGTGTTAGTGAAAGTATACGTGACGAGAGTGGACAGCTTATCCACAACCTGTCAAAACGCTTGGAGCATTGGGCTGAGCATTCCGGAAAGCAATTTAATCGGTCGGAATTGTTATAGTTTTGTCGGCCACTGATCGCCCTGCTCCATGGGCTGTTCCTCTGAATTCACCCTCACGCTTAGATGTCGAATGTGAGATCGGACTGATGGAGTTGAACAAAGCCGCGGGACCGATGATCTTCCTCCAGCCCACTTCACATTTGGCGAACCTGCTCTTGTGGATAATTTACACGAGTTGCCAGTGAAGCTGTGGGCGAAGGAAACCGTCCCAACCGACTGTAGCCGCTCCGTAATAGTCACTATTTTCAAGGGAGTCTCACAATCGGAATGCGGTAACATAAAGGAACATAACGTAAGGTAAGGAACATAAGGTAACATAAAGGATCTCCATTACCTCCAAATTGCTTGCCTCTGTCTTGCTTCACAGACTGACCGGTACTCATGAAAACCATATTCGTGAAGAGCAAGCTGGGTTTCGTCGAGGTCGTGACTGCATTGACCAACTCTTCACTTTGCTTCAGTTGTTGGAGTATCATCACATATAATGGTGGCCCACCGTTGTCGTGTTCCTCGATATCGAAGGTGCATTCGATTCGGTGGATAGGTGTGCACGTTAGGACTGTCTACTCAGGAAAGGTGTACCTGAGAAATATGTAAATATTATCCGACCATTATATGCGCGTAGCCCGGGATGAGTGAGGGCATCCGACAAGTTGTCGTAGTCCTTTATTATCTCCAGCGGTGTGAGACAATGATGCCCACTGTCTCCTTTCCTCTTCAAATTCGCCATTGATGAAGTCATGGAGATCGCGTTTACAGGACACGACTTAGAACGTGTGGACTTACTCCCAGCTGAACTATTTCTTGCCTTGGATTTTGGGGACGATATTGCCCTAATCTGTGGCAGCTTGCATACGTAGGAAACGGCTCTGGACCGATAAGCACTGGCTGTCCGTCAGTTCGGGCTTTGTTTCGCACCCTCGAAGTGAAAAGCGTTCCTCCAAGCTTGGCCTGCACCGTCTCCATCGCTGACCCTTGGTGGGGATCAGCTAGAAGTCGTTCAAAAATTCAACTGCCTGGGAAGTTGTGCCAGCGCCTGTGGGATTGAAGATGAGATCACGAACCGTATAGCAAAAGCTCGAGGCGCTTTTGCTAGCCTTCGCCACTTATGGGGCTGGCGCAACATCACTCTCATCCTGAAGGGCAGAGTGTACAATGCAGCGGTACGTTCGACCCTACTGTAAGGTTGTGAAACCTGACCCTTTAATGCAGCGGACCTGAAGAGACTAGTTGCGTTTGACCACCGGTGTCTCCGCAATTTAGCTCACATCTGGTGGGAACACCGCGTGAGTAACGAGCGTGTTCGACGCCTTGTTTACTGCACAAGAATAGGAACTGAACCGCTCAGCACCGTTATTTCACGCACCAGGCTCCGATGTCTCGGCCAAGGTTTACGCAAGCCAGGTCACCGACTCCCGCGACGTAGGTTGTTTGCGCACCCGAGGTGTGGATGGAAGAAGAGGAGGTGTGGCCAAGCGATATCTTGGTCCAGAGGAATGAAGGCCCTCACTTCGAATCTGGCCTCTGTTGGAGCGTCTCGGCTGCCTGGTTGGGGTCCGAAAGACAATGAACACGTTTTGGCTAAATACACTTGCTGAAATGGCTAGGAGTCGACCTCAGTGGCGTTCGTGCTGTGCGTTTCTTTGTCCCACCCCATCCGTCTTAACCTCCTTCTCCAACCACTATCTAGCCTTATACAATTTTGCATAATAATTTTTTGCTACATACTACCAGGCTGGTAGCTTACCGGAACGATGCCCATCCATTGCTGATAGCTCAACTGGCTTAACCTATTGCATTTTTTCCATTTTTGCTTTCATGTATTGCGGCACAGTAGCCGAGGTGCTTTACACCTCTAGCTAACGTGTACAATGATGAATGGTGCGGTATACGATGGTTGCTGAAACATGTGGGGGTTATTCGTCAGATTGATATTTTGTATCTACGTACTTTTGCATAGGTAATTGCGTTGTTTCCCTTCATCTACAGTCGACAGTCTAAACTAAGAATGTATTCACCCGGGTGCATATAGCTTGACCTGAAAATCCGATGGATAAGACCACCTTCCGACAGAGCAATCGCACACACAACGCGAACGTGAACCCAACAACTGAGCTCCTGATTTGATGGCGGTGGACCGACCTTCGGCGGGAGTAGTTTTACAAATCAGCCAAATGCGAACCCCATTAACTCAGTAACGGGCATAAAGCATAAACGGCGAATGTCAGTGCAAACATGTGACGTACGACCTAGCCAAAGCGCGCTTCGCGTCCGTGTGACAGAAACAGCCGTGCCTCCGCGCTAACGTGTGGCATAGCTACAGTGCACGCCGCGTCAGGCCCAGATTTGCATAAACATGTGGCTGCTCACGTCGCTAAAGTACACACTGTCATGATCAAAGGTTAGGTGGTTTTGTGAGGACACGTGTTCCACTATGACAGAGGGCGTCTCTAACACGTTCACACAGAAGCGACTATGCTTCGGTTAATTGTCTCGGACGCAGTTATTGAAGGGGACACGGTAGGGCGTAGTCTGTACTGTCAAGTCACGAGGACGTTGAGATAAACCGCCAGTCTCACCTCCTCCCGAGCACAGTTGGTGTTAGGGTGAAAGCAACAGTATTCTACACACCAGTCATTTATGCATTATCCTTCATTGTGTGGACATATTTTACTTTTTGTAGTATAGATGATGTAGATGCGAGCAAAAATGACACCCAAACAAAGCAGATGAAGGAACGCAACCGTAAATGCTCAACACAATTTTTCTTATCCCGAGGATCGTATCCGTAAGTCAAGTTGAGACGAACTACGTAATATTAATACTAAAGTTCATAGAACGCGTGAAATGGCAAAGGAGTTGCCGTGTGGATTCAATTGATTTACTTTCAATTACTCATCGGAGGCATTTCATGCCAAGTAACAAAACGTCCACTATGCAACAGAGGGTCGGTATGTGCATACTTGACATCTGAGCACCAGGAGAAGTTGCTTGTGTCGGCTTTACCTACAGATGTCAAGCAATCCGACATGGTCACAAGCTGAAGTAGAATTCTGAATATCCTGTCATGTGAGACCTCATTCCGCTCAGTCAGCCGTGTCATTGAACATCTTTTTCCAGTATCGCTATGGATATATTAATTTTCTCGGAATGTTTCAACACTGACATTTGCCAAACTGTTTCCAACGTCACTACTCCCGTCCTTCGCGTAATTTTTAAGCAAAACTCAAGGCACTGCGCAGGTGAAGATGGACCTTCCAGATTGAAAATCTGGCTTGCAACGCTGGCTTTAGATTGTTCTCTCCGGAAATGTGCATTTTTGCTCGCTTACACTGATGGTTTATTCAAGTGACACTTGTACACAATTTCCTTTTTTCATGCACACAAATTTACAGTTCTGATAATGTAATTTTAGCTCATCAGTAGTCGATATTGCAATGTGCTGAGAATGTACCCATCAGGAGACATAAGACTTATTTTGACTTTGACTTTACCTATTACCCAACCCTAACGTGGCCAGATCTTTCACAGACCAACATAGGACGCTTAGCCTACTCCCCCCCGCCGTTGTTTCAGGATATACAGCCTGTACACAGATTTGAATAGCTAAGTATCGACATGTATTACTTTACTGTAAAAACAAAGAGTACTTACGTCATTAGTAAGTACAATAGCTGCGCTACTGAAGTTGATATGCTGATTGACATTGTGTTAACTGGAACCACAGTTACAGAGTAATATTTCTCAGATGAACGTATTTTCCGCAGTTGATTTGTGCTCTGCATCAACATCTCTTGAAGTCGTCCGCAGGGATAACCGGTGCTCCTGTCCTCAAAATTGCCTTTCACCATAAGCATCCATTTTAGTGCTTGAATGCTAAGCTGCATTTTCTCGCCTGTCCATGCAGAGTTCACGTGTGAGAAGATTCTTTCAGTGGATATATTAATCCCAGAGAGAGAAATTTAATACGTTTTTGTATCCGTTCATATGGGACCGAGTTGGCCTGAAAACGAGAGAACACTTCTACATACCGCATGTCAATATGTACTTGGTTACAGTTCTCGTCGGAAATTTTCTCTGCTGTTGCAAACCTACACGAGTTGTTAACTTCTTAAAACAGAACATTGTCATTGATTTTCGTATTCGGGACGTTGGATCCGAAAGGACTGACGCTTGTTAAAACTTTCTCCCAGGATGGTCGCTGCTTCAATGCCACCCAACTGAAGTCACGCAGTACTTGAAACCGTTTCGTTCTTTCCTGTAGATAATCAACGCAACTGTCTCAGAAGTTGTTGTAATGTACAGCACATCTGTTTTTCAGATGAGACCCACTTGTTCGAGCTGAACAATTCGGATCATTACCTCGTTTGGAACAAATCTGTTTCTGCTCCTGTCGCTTGTAGCGCCCAAAATGATAACTGCTATCTTTCATGTACGATTTAATTGTTGACTGAATGAACATTATTCCTTCTTGTTTTAATCTTCCTTACAACCTGCTGAACACTCGACCGCCTTGTAAGTTCCCGCGCTCACGTGTTCGCTCTTTTCTCGCTTCCTCCGTCCGCGTCTTCTTGTAGCCCATCGAATACAGTCCGATGTGTCTGACTCCAATTGCCTTCTGATATCCGCGCTTAATTTCGCGCACCGTATCGGACTAGTATTAACTACTCCTACAATATCTCCGCCATACAGGGGGAACACCGCCTCATTGGTAAACTAAATTGAATGTATGTCCAGACTGTTTAAAAGCAAACGGGCGAATTCCAGGCGCTTCTGTGCATCGCATGCGTCCAACACTTGCACCTCCAGTGCACTATACCGCCGGAATTTCTGCCCTATAATATCCGATGCACAGCATATGGTGTGGTTTCTCAATGTTG
The DNA here is from genome assembly GCA_944474145.2 of Dicrocoelium dendriticum. Classification (NCBI taxonomy): domain Eukaryota; kingdom Metazoa; phylum Platyhelminthes; class Trematoda; order Plagiorchiida; family Dicrocoeliidae; genus Dicrocoelium; species Dicrocoelium dendriticum. The sequence goes on along the minus strand of OX104067.1, from coordinate 13,254,682 downwards.
CGCGAGTTGCCGAATGTTGAGACGGCTGCTACTTCGTACCTCTTGCGCAACCGCGTAGCTGCTACTTCATCCATGACGGTACGAGGCCGTCCGCTTTGTTTAATGTTGCTAACACCTAATTCGTTGATATTACGACATTTCACATATTTCATGTATATATAAGTAAAGAAAGGAATAAGTGTATATATTCCATTGCACACCAAAAGCTCTATCGAAGGGCTGATCAATTTGTACAACTAGCAATTGTCTGACTATGAGGGCATTAGTTTCATTCATGACTAAATTGGTGTGCCGTCTAATGGTGCCACCAGTGCATCGGGGAAGACTGTAATCTAAGAGCATTATCACGTCAAGTCAAACCAAGAACTCGCTTTTATGCACCCATGAAGGTTGAAGTTTCAATTGTAACACACACGCGATCGAAATGGTAAAGTGAGCAACAAACTTGCTACTAGCCCGAGCAAGCTGGACAGAGTCAGCCGATGCTAGGGTGGTAGTTGGCGTCGTCTACCTGGACTTCTTGAAAGCGTTTGCTCGTTTGGACCACCACATTCTCCTGTACAAGCTTCGGAGCTATGGAATCGGTGACCTTATACTCGGTTGGATGGACAACTTCCTCGCGCAACATCAGCTCAATGATAGGTGCAAGCAATTGAATCTTGAACCTCTGTGGTTACGAAGAATGCAACTACATCGGTGCTTCCTCCACAAACTCGCGTGGCGGAAAGCATATATTGGAACCTGTCAATTGCACTTTCGGGAAAACACCACTTATGAACTGCGAGATAAAGAATGTATATTCTATTTACCTAAATTCAAGAGCAGTCTAAGGAGAAATTTCTATCTTCTTAGGTATGGCTCCATTTGGAATAAGCTTCCAAAAGAAATTAGATGTATTGAACATTTCTGCATGTTCAAGCAAATGATAAAGGCTTATCTGTCAACGGACAGAGCGAAATGGATCTTAAACATTCAATTTGATGATGAAAAACTGTATGAAGAAGGGCCGGATCATGTATGATCCCGGAGAACATCAACTCTACTGCACCAGAGAAAACTTGATCAGCTAGGATGAGCTGCTACAAACCGCTTCTTATGCTATTCCTTAACGCTACATTCCATGCGGTTTTACTCCCTTTAAACTTAATTCATATCAGCTGTCTTCTGTTTAAAACCGAGAGCAAAATTATTTACTGGTGTGATGTCAGGAGCTATTTTCGTAATTTTCCCCACAAATTGATTAATTCGTAATATTGTTCTGCTATCCCTTTCGCTACATTTGTTCTCCAGTGCTAATCATTTCCCCCTCTTTTCTGAAACTAACAGTCCAGAAACATATACTTGAATTCAAGGATGGCAATAACTGATTCCCTACGCGACTTTTGCCTATGGACAACTTGTACAGTCATCTGTCTCCGGGTGTCACGCTACACAATTTATCGTATGATCGGCTCGATCGATTTCTACGCCGATGTACAAAACATACCTGCCTATTTCTTACATTAACAATATAGTACCTCTTTCACAGAATTCTTCTTTTCTATATTCTTCCTTATTTCATAGTTGGCCACGACTGGACTGATCTCCTGTGGTGACGGATTACAGCTTCCAGATTATAAAAGACGTTACCTATGCAAGGCAAATTGCCACCAACTGTCTGGCGTATAAAAAAGTGCCATAATAGAATGATCCGCATGACGGACTGGGCTGAGCCTTCATGGCCCATAATACATGTTCAAAAACAGCTCTAAAATGAACAAAACATATGATATACAGGTGATGGCTCATATGCTACTATGCCACACCGGCACACGGCCAGTTATTGCATGGAAGTGCGAGCGAAACCTTTCGAGGAAATACCTTGCATGGAAGCAGGTCCCCTGGGGATGGTTCCACGAGTGGCCGTATTATTTTAACTGGACATCTGTTTAAATTTGCTTACGTTATTATTCCTGCTTTTTATTTTCTTTAATGCCTTAATCCTGCCAATTAGTTTAGTACCTGTTTTTGGATCCATTGTAAAAAGCGTGAACAAATTGATTATATTTTTGCGATCTTGTTGTACACATTGATCAGACCACATAGTTGGACTGCACCTCGAAACACCGAGGAATATAACATTTATCATTTATCATTTAACAATGTGAGAGTCCGCAGCTCCGTTTCCGACCCATTTGACGTCCAGCGTGGCCTGCCTCAAGGATCAGTACTGGGGCCCCGTTTATTCCTCACATTCATTGACGACCTTCGCAGTGTACTGCCGTTGATTTTCTTTCTATTTGCAGATGATATCAAAGTTTGGCATGATATCAGGACATCGGATGATCACATGGCATTGCAGAGCGATCTCGACAAGGCTTGTGCGTGGTCATCCGACAACGGGCTCTAGTTCAACGTGACCAAGTACAAACTCGTAAACATACGCCATCAGCTTATGTATGAATATCGACTTGAGGCCCAGCAGTTACAATGTGCTTCGCAAGAAAATGACCACGGGGTGATTGTGCAGGACGATCTTGGTTGCTCGAGACAAGCTGAAAAGGCATCAAAAATAGCCAGTCGACATATTGGACTCTTACGGAGGGCTTTCGGCAATTCTGAGCCATCAATCTTTCCGCAAAAGCTGAACGCCTACGTGAGGCGTCATGCGGAATGGGCGATCCAGTCTTAGTGTCCCTGGCGCAAGCGCGACGTCGATGCACTTGAAGCTCCACAACGTAGAGCAACCAAACTCGTTAGAGAATTGTTTCATCTCATCTAGCAACGCAGACTGCAATCCCTGAGATTGTACAGTGGTGAATATTGACGTCAGCGAGGAGGCCTGATCAATATTTACTTACTACTGACGAACCCAACCCACCCATGTCTCAATCTGTTGCAGCTGAGCCGAAATAGCAACCTGAAAGGTCATCAGCTCAAAATGGCTCTGCTCTACAGTCGACTTGATTGTCGACGAAAACTTTTCTCCCTCCGTGTGTCCCGTGCCTGGAGTGCCCATCCGACACACTTTATCCTTGCCCCTACATTAACGCTCTTCAACAACGCTTTGATGAAACGCTTTCAAACTTGCATTACTTGATATAGTCTGTTCCACTTGGAGGAGGAAACAACGCAAATCTAATCATGTGCTTAACGGCCCTCTCCCCAACATGGCGGTGAGGATAGATGCAGAAGTGTTCATGTGATTAACCTGTATGCAGCTAAAATGGAGTGACCTAACACATCTGTCAACTGAAGAAACAAACATGTGAGCGTTTCCTTTCCATTTTTATATCTCAAGCACTTACTGAAATACAACGGCGCTCTATACTACTTTGCGTGTGCACATCCCATTCCCACTTTAGGTTATCATTATGCAGTAGTGCATTTGACTTGGTGGATGCTTGCAATGATGATTTACCTATTCGATGATCCTACAAATTTTAATTATTTTACTCCAACCACCCTACGGGATTTATAAAGCACATGCATTTTACCAGTGACAAATCAGTCGCCATGGTTCATTGTTCAAAATTGCTCCAGGCAGTATGCTTCCTCTTAGTAGTGACAGCAGCCTAATTAAAACTTACGGGTTGGTTGGAAGCCAGTCATGAGGCGATAACCGCTTTCGTAGTGATGACAATACTGCGCCCATCGACCGGTCATGACATACAGCCAGGCTGTTTTTCTCAGTTTGCTAGCACAGCGACACACTTCACAGGAAACCATTTGCTGGCTTTGCACCTGCATGAAGACGGACTGTCGATCGATCGAAGTACGACACGTTCAGTGTGGCTATATGGTGTCCGGCTCACGGCAAGTCCTCACAGCTGAACGGTGTGCGTTCCCTAGGTCTTGCCATACGACCGAGGCGTGACGCGTTCACTGCGGCTGTGATGTCTGGCGAACGTTCACTTTTCACAGCCGAACAGTTCGGTGTGCTGTGCGATCGTAGGCACACATGTGGCATCTGTGTCCCATCTGAAACGTGTCGGCAAAGCGCTTTGCGCCATTGGACATTTAGCAACGCCGCGTAGCGGTTGCACGTCAGCATCCGAGTGCGGCGGCTCCTAGCTGCGGACCAGATTATCATGACACTCTGCACACTGCTCATGTCCGATATCCAGTTCACCATGCTAGCCGTGATATATTACTCCTGTAGCATGTGACTATGGACGAGAGTTTGAGTGTTACCGAAAGCGTGATCGTCCCTAATACGTGTAACTGGCCGAATCGACTGTGCTTTATAACTACTGTTTTTGAATGCCGTGCCTACTTGATTGCTACGTTCTGTTCTTCTGTTGTATCTGAAGCTTTTAATGACTGACCTTGCCTACAGTTCTTTGTCTCTTCCCACTTAAGGATATCCCCTTTTGATGAGTAGTAGGGAGGAGTTTGATATTATGTATCGAATTCAGCATCGTCACTTCCAACCAGGAGGCTTACGCTAGTCTGGAAAAGCACCAGATGCTAGGTCTCGTCAGTGGTGCGCATTCATGCGGGCCCATGCTGATTTCCGCTCCCATGACTTCAGGATGCCAGCAGCTAGTGCCACTTCGTCATGGGTGATAGCCACGGACCTGCGTGATTGACAGTTGATATTCATTACTAATGTGGCACTAGTCCGATACACTAAGAATACTCCAACCCCTTTTCAACTGTTCCTACTTCCTAACGCTCATGGCTCACAGTACATAATAAGTATTTGCGTATAGCTAGATCTCCGTTCATAAGTTCATATATTCTCCTGCTCTTGCTTTCTTCAGCACCACTTGTGTGATTAAGCTTATTATTTTCTTTATGTAAAGATTACTGCATGATATTCTTCTAATCAAACCGCGGGTTCTTGGCGCGCTATGGATGTCAAATAATTTTGACGTTGCTCATTCAACTTCCAAAGGAGTTACCCAAAAATTACCACAGCTTTGTTTAATAAGTTTCCATCTTATTTGCAACGCCAAAATATCGATTTACAGACTAGACATAATACTTTTCCGGAACCTTCGGTAGTTTGTTCCATAAAACTTACCAGGAATACTATATCCAAACGCAATGAACGAATATGCGCACTCGATAAATCCACCAGTATCGATAGTGTTTAAAGCAGAAAACAAGCTATCATATCCTGAAGCAATTTAAAAATACATCCGTACTTTCCTTATTTTTTGATTTCAGCTGCATGCCTCATAATCTCTGCACTTGACATATTCACTTGATAAAATGTGAGAGCATGGAACATGTGTAATACATTGGATTTGACATCAAGTTGGATCAACATTTCACAAAGTCGAGAAATATACAGTTTATTTATTTATTTATAGGAAGTTGTGCATCGGAAGCCTGCACAAGTGGATACAGCGCCCTAGTCGGGACGAAGTACTAGGCTCCTGTGAATTGTGCGCAGAGCATACAACAGGCTGATCAAATTCGGGTTGGTGCACCTGTGTGATTTAATCATTCAGCGGTTCCACTCACTTCTCCGAGACTGACAAAAACATCACACATCTACACATCATCTCCGAGATGGAAAAGACAATGACCATCAGCTGAAGCGCTTTTATGACTCAATCCAAGGACGAACAGCCTGAAATTAGTGGTTCGGCTGGCCTCGTTGTCTGAAAGCAGTGTACTTGCAACCTAATAATGTGAACGAAGTTGGTTGTCAGTGTGAAGTGACTGCTACCCGAAAGTGGTGTCACTGAGCGGACCATGTGTACGGCGATATGGTAAAAGTGTCTTTTGAGGAGAAGGCGGATAATTGCCATCTGATAACATTGTCAATGATGTGGTATTGCGCAAACATTCCTCGTCAATACTGGCGGTCGGGAAAGGCATCGGTTGAGTTTTTGTGGAACAATGAGGTCTCGTTAATTGTTGCGGAATTGTGCCGTGAATATCACGTGCAGAACACATGGCTGGAGGAAGTCGTAGCATGCTCAAGTGTTCATGACGTGGACCAATTATTCGGAGGACGAGAATGGTGGGTCAGTTTTCTTTTACCTTACTACTTTCAAGTAAAACGTGAGTACCAGGTTGTGAGTATGATGGAGTAACAAATCGCATAGGTTGCCGGATAGTGACGAAAGCCGCTAGAGAGACCATGCGTTCGGTTTCTGTTCTGACCGAGTCCCAACAAGATGAAACGGCCATCTACTGTTTTCCTGGGTGTGTGGGAGAGTACCTAACTTGGACACTTCAGCGAACAACCGTCAAATACTTATTAAATAATAAAGAATGGAGTTGAGGCATCGATTTATCCTAATCGTGAGATCCAATTTGCAGACATGGCCGAGAGAAGCAGGCAATTAGTTAATGTCAGCTGCCAGTAAGAATCAGAGAGAAGAAAACGGCACAGCGGCGTCCAAGCAAGTTGGTGCGCGCAAGTTAACCTTAACGCACAGAGTTGTGACGATTCACGTAAATTGGAGAAGGGAATGCTGGACACAAGTGAACCAATGCCAGTTACGGTTAGTAACATATCGTCTCTTACCTATTCCATCATGAATTCCATACGCAACACTGATTGTACAGCTTGTTTGAATGCACGATGCTTGCTTAGACATGTTGTACTTCGTGCCCATGTAGTTCTAGTTAGCATGTGGTACACCTGCATGTGTTTGCTGTGTCCCAGCTTGCTTACCGGAAGGAAATAATAAGTTGTCTTTCTACCATCCCTGCACACCGCAGCACGTTTCGTCTCTGTTTGGACTCATCAGGTAAGTAAGGTCTTAAAAATTTTTTCTGTTACTTCTTGTTCACAACGATGGCCGCCAAATACTATGTGCTGAGTTCTACTCCCAGCTCAGGCTATCTCAGCCTGATGAGACTAAACCAGGACGAAACCGTCTGTCTTGCGGTGTAGGGATAGGAGCGAGCCACACACGGAAATCCTCCATTTCGGTGACAGTCACAGGAATCGGAATCGCAGATGCTTAATACAAAGTAAACCGAGGACAAGGTAGACATTTGCATGTCGCAATCCAAGACACACGGCGGGTGGTCCAAATACCCGACAATAACGCTATGAATTCCTTGTCATGGAAGCAAACAGACAAACGTGTTCACCTAGCTGATATTCGTAGATTCTATAATGGTGTATGTTGAACGATTTATTTGTGCCAGCATTAAACAAACGCACGTCATGATCTGATCACCTGCACTACCAGTTCGGGTCCTCTTGATATGTGATCATCTACTGCCTTGATGATTTGCCAAATTTTAAACTCAGCAGATTAAACATTTTGAGGTGCTCCCTTATGAACACCGAGGATAGTCGTGTCCTTCGAACGGTGTATTGAGGCAATCCAAAATTCACCTTTTTGTGATCAAACAAAACACTACGAACTCTCACATTCAGGCGACGTGGTGCGTGTGTGCCTGTCCATCTCAGAAGAGGACCACCGTTCCCACAGCTCTGAAACTTGTGAAGAAGAATGCGGTGTAGGTCAAAGTTATACTTCGGGGTCCGAAACAGAGACACATTTACAGATTTTATCGAACATAAAGTAATGATCCAGCTTTAGACTCAATGGCTAAGCGTGTTCTATTTTCTTCTCACAGCAGGGGTCATAATTAGCAAGATACGTCAAGTTATGGATAAAGTTTAAGGAGAAGAACCACTGTACATTTTCTATTGCAACCCTTCCATTTTCGCTCGGGTTGAAGAACATTAACCAGTTTTGCACTTTGGAACTAACACATGTTGCGTACTAGTATATTTCTTGCTCAACTGAGATGAATGATTCAATGATCAGTTAGACATCCACAAGCTCGTGCTACAAGTGTTCAATGATGCTGAGTGTAAGAACCCGAAGTGCACGCGGAATTACTTGTTGTGTCACCATAATTAATACTAACTGCACGCGTTCCGACAAAGGAGAAATCCGTTCATCTTCGCCTTTCTTGCTGGAGATTGCATGGTGTGGGTTTCCTTCCGTGTCCAGCGCTTGTGTAATGTGCATCACTTATGCGTCCATTCCTCGCGCGCATACAACTGCGGTTTCAAATTATCCCTCTCCTTCAGTGGAGTCATTACGGCCTGTTGTCTGCTGGATGCCGCTTCGCATCCTGGCCTTTGCACGCTAAGCGTAACAGGTGCAGTAGTGTCTGCCTTCAATGCACCACATGAGGGAGCCCAGATAACTAGCAGGTCACGAATCTTGGGACGGAATGTTATGGGACTTGGGAGATCTTTGCGACTACCGAGCATACATTAGCATTGCCACCTAAATATCGTTGGTTATTTCGACATGAACTCAGGTGGATGATTGGAACACAGCAACAATAGCTCATTACGGCCAACGTATCGAACGTTTCCTACTTCTTACTGGTTGATTGAATGGAATATGAGAAAGACACAGAAAATTATGATGACGGAAGGTGGATACCCGAGATATACTTCAACTGGAGTTTATTGTATTTGCCCCGTTTTATTGTATTTCTCCCATATGAATAAACTGAATGACCTTCACGTGCGGTTTTCCACTTCTAGCGTAGCTGAACGGAATTGATGTGTCGAACGTGGAACCTTTAACTTAGCTGTTGTCGTTTTACGGAAGCATCGTTTTTACTTCAGGTACGGTAGGTACCTCAGTTTTGTTGGATCGTTTTGATCAGTTACTTGCTTAGACTCCTTCCAATTTCACAGTGACCGTCTAACTCCGACTGTTTCTTTAAAAAGTGCGTCGAACTACTGCACGTGTGTCATTATATGTTACTTTCGTCAAAATGAAACTGATTGTAGGGAGACCCTTTAATGAAACGACAACCGGACCAAAATCCTGATAATGCTCTCCTGCAGTATAAGATCCATCGCAAGGAGGCTGGACCTTACCGTGGTGCGATGGTTTGCGTGCCTCAGTGATCCATTGAGCTATACTGGGTGGTGATGTTTTGCACATTCAGAGCCCCTCATACCAGATTAGTCAATGGTTAGAGGCCTCCTGATCCTCCAGGATGGGGGTTGAAATGAGGGTGGCTCCTTATTCCTTAAAATGGACTCCTTGTAGCCCAAAGCCAAACCCGCTGCTTTGCGGTCATGTTTTTGAAACAAACTTTTTGGTTGAGAACCCTAATAGTTCTCCTGTCTAAGCATGGACAACCTGACATTATACTGTCCACGCAATACTATGAATCTTTCGTCAAACAACTTCTTGATGCTCTGGCCACTGCAGAGGATAGTCAACAGTGCCCTATCTGCTGCATTGAGCAGGGTGGATACAGGTTTAGATGCTACTGCTTAAGCCTTCCCGTCTTCTTAATACTCTCTTACGATTTTTCACCCCTACCGTCCAGTTCCAGCTTCACTTTTATCCCCCAGTTTGCAACGCCCCAATTCTTGGCCCTCCCCCACCTTGCTTCAGTAGTCACTTGTCCTTTACTTTCAACTCACGTGTGAACGCGGAGCGTCATTCCTGCCCTGTCAACAGGTCCAAGTCCATGCAGCCGTCCATTCCAGTTCATCGGGTTCCATTTGGAGCCCTCCATCCTCCTTCAGTTTGGCACGTTTCAATGTACGCACATTGCTGCAGATCGGTCAACAAGCAGCACTTGTCCACACATTAAAGACCTTCTCGATCGATATCTGCTGCTTATCGGAGTCCCGCCTGCAACACTGGAGCTCTGTGCTCACTCTGCCATCCCCTTCAGGTGACACCAACAGCACTTTCTTATTGCGCCTATCAGGTGACGATGCAGCTTCGAGCACCGGCCAAGCTGGGTGTTGGTATTGCCCTGAGTCACCTGGCTGAAGCTGTCCTGGTTGATTAGATCCGAAGCAGTAGTCGGATGTGTGCGGTCCGATTGGCTGGCTCTTTTAAAGCTTCGAAGTTGTGCTGGACTAACAGGTGTCTATTCGTCATCGCTGCCTATGCACCACAAACTCTAGCGATGACTCGGTAAAGGACGACTTCTATCGTCAACTGAACGAGCTCCTTCGCCACAGAAGAAGCTCGGACACTGTAGTGCTGGCTGGGGATCTGAATGCTCAAGATGGAAACTTATCCACTGATGAGCTGCACCTGGGCGGCCAACATGGTATAGGCTCCCGTAATGATAACGGTGAACGGTTACTTCATTTGTGTGCGGATGCTCGCTTATTTCTTGCGAGCACTAATTTCCGACACAGCACTCGCCGCAGGATGAGTTGGCGCCCACCAGCCTCGAACCAGCATCGCATGCAAATCGATCACATTGCGATAGGTTGCCGATGGAGAGGCTGCGTTCACAACTGTCGCTGGATTTGGAGCACACGTGTTGACACCGATCCTGCACTTGTATGTGCTGACTTGAGGATGCATTTTGGAGCACGCCCAAGACGACGTTGTGACCGCATTGACACCAGCCAACTGGCGAAGCCAGCTGTTCTGAATGCCTATCAAAGTAAGCTGTCATGCGAGTTGAGTAAGTACTCACTGGATGCACTTGAAGCTCACTGGTCTCCTATTCACCAGACCTTACTAGCAGCAGGAAAATCCTCATGTGGTATGTCTAATCGCCAACATGGACATTGGGTCTATTCGGGATTTTTGGAACTTATCGATGCTCGCCAGCGTATTCCGGCTGGAAGCGAACACAATTAAACTCGCAAAGTGTTCCATGCAAAACTTTGTGCTAATCTGACGAGAGACCACGAATCCTGGTCGTCTCATCGTGCTTCAGAAATGAAACTGACTGCTGCCCATGGTAATTATCGTAAGTTATTCCTCTTGATCCGGGAAACGGGCAGCAGGATACCTGGTATTAGTGAAACAATTTGTGATGAGATTGGACAGCCTATCCACAACCTGTCAAAACGCTTGGAGCATTGGGGTGAGCATTCTGAAAAGTAATTTAATCGGTCGGAATTGTCATAGTTTTGTCGGCCACTGATCGCCCTGCTCCATGGGCTGTCCCTCTGAATTCACCCTGTCGCTTAGAAGTCGAACGTGAGATCGGACTGATGGAGTTGAACAAAGCCGCGAGACCAGATGATCTTTCTCCAACCCACTTCAAATTCGAGGGACCTGCTCTTGTGGATAATTTCCACCAGTTACTAGTGAAGCTATGGGAGCAGGGAACCGTCCCAACCGACTGGAACCGCTTCGTCATAATCCTAATTTTCATGGGAGGCTCACAAGCGGAATGCGGTAACGTAAATGAATCAGTCTGATCTCCATCACCTCCAAATTTCTTGCCTCTGTCATCCTTCACAGACTGACCGGTACTCGTGAAAACATATTAGTGAAGAGCAAGCTGGGTTACCTCGAGGTTGAGGCTGCATTGACCGCATCTTCACTTTGCGTCAGTTGTTGGAGCATCGTCCCATATATTGGCGATCCGCCGTTGTCGTGTTGCTCGATATCAAAGGCGCATTCGATTCGGTGGATGGGTGTGCACTTTGTGACTGTCTACGCAAGAAAGGTGTACCTGAGAAATATGTAAATATTATCCGACCATTATATGCGCATAACTCTGGCAGAGTGAGGGCTTCCGACAAGTTGTTGTCGCCCTTTAATATTTCCAGCGGCGTGAGACAAGGATGCCCACTGTCACCATTCCTCTCCAACTTCGCTATTGATGAAGTCATGGAGATCGCGTTTACAGGACACGACTTAGAAGGTGTGAACTTACTCCCAGGTGAACCATTTCTTGACTTGGAATTGGTGGACGATATTGCCCTAATATATGACAGCTCACAAATATGCCAGACGGCTCTGGACAGAGTAACACTGGTTGTCCATCAGTTCGGGCTTCGCTTCGCACCCTCGAAGTGCAAAGCGTTCCTCCAAGCTTGGCCTGCACCGCTTCCTACGCTGTCCCTTGATGCGGATCAGCTAGAAGTCGTTCAAAAATTCAACTACCTGGGAAGTTGTACCAGCGCCTGTGGGATTGAAGATGAGATCACGAACCGTATAGCAAAAGCTCGGGGCGCTTTTGCTAACCTTCGCCACTTATGGCGGCGGCGCGACATCACTCTCATCCTGAAGGGTAGAGTGTACAATGCAGCGGTACGTTCGACCCTACTGTAAGGTTGTGAAACCTGACCCTTTAATGCAGCGGACCTGAAGAGACTAGTTACGTTTGACCACCGGTGTCTGCGCAATTTAGCTCACATCTGGTGGGAACACCGCGTGAGTAACGAGCGTGTTCGACGCCTTGTTTACTGCACAAGAATAGGAACTGAACCGCTCAGCACCGTTATTTCACGCACCAGGCTCCGATGTCTCGGCCAAGGTTTACGCAAGCCAGGTCACCGACTCCCGCGACGTACGTTGTTTGCGCGTCGGGGGTGTGGATGGAAGAAGAGGAGGTGTGGCCAAGCGATATCTTGGTCCAGGGGAATGAAGTCCCTCACTTGGAATCTGGCCTCTGTTGGAGCGTCTCAGCTCCCTGGTTGGGGTCCGAAAGACGATGACACGTTTTGGCTGGATACCCTTGCTGAAATGGCTAGGAGCTGACCCCAGTGGCGTTTGTGCTGTGCGTTTCTTTATCCCACCTCATACCTCTTAGCCTCCCTCTCCAACCACTATCTAGCCTTAGATAATTTGGCATAGTAATGTTTTGCTACATAACACCCGGCTGGTAGCTTACCAGAACGATGCCCATCCGTTGCTGGTAGCTCAACTGGCTTACACCTATTGCATTTTTTCCTTTTTTTCTTTCATGTATTGCGGCACAGTAGCCGAGGTGCTTTACGCCTCTAGCTAACGTGTACAATGATGAATGGTGCGGTATACGATGGCTGCTGAAACATGTGGGGGTTATTCGTCAGATTGATATTTTGCATCTACGTACTTTTGCATAGGTAATTGCGTTGTTTCCCTTCATCTACAGTCGACAGTCTAAACTACGAATGCATTCACCCGGATGCATATAGCTTGACCTGAAAATCCGATAGATAAGACCACCTTCCGACAGAGCATTCACACACACAACGCGAACGTGAACCTAGCAACTGAGCTCCTGATTTGTGGCGGTGGACCGACCTTCGGCGGAAGTAGTTTTGCAAATCAGCCAAATGCGAACCCCATTAACTCAGTAACGGGCATAAAGCATAAACGGCGAATGTCAGTGCAAACATGTGACGTACGACCTAGCCAAAGCGCGCTTCGCGTCCGTGTGACAGAAACAGCCGTGCCTCCGCGCTAACGTGTGGCATAGCTACAGTGCACACCGCGTCAGGCCCAGATTTGCATAAACATGTGGCTGCTCACGTCGCTAAAGTACACACTGTCATGATCAAAGGTTAGGTGGTTTTGTGAGGACACGTGTTCCACTATAACAGAGGGCGTCTCTAACACGTTCACACAGAAGCGACTATGCTTCGGTTAATTGTCTCGGACAGTTATTGACGGGGACACGGTAGGGCGTAGTCTGTACTGTCAAGTCACGAGGACGTTGAGATAAACCGCCAGTCTCACCTCCTCCCGAGCACAGTTGGTGTTAGGGTGAAAGCAACAGTATTCTACACACCAGTGTCATTTATGCATTATCCTTCATTGTGTGGACATATTTTACTTTTTGTAGTATAGATGATGTAGATGCGAGCACAAATGACACCCAAACAAAGCAGATGAAGGAACGCAACCGTAAATGGTCAACACAATTTTTCGTGTCCCGAGGATCGTAGCCGTAAGTCAAGTTGAGACGAACTAGTTAACCTTAATACTAAGAGGAAAGCTCATAGAACGCGTGAATTGGCAAAGGAGTTGCCCAGTGGTTTCAATTGACTTACTTTCAAATACTTGTCGGAGACACTTCATGCCAAGTAACAAAACTTCTACTATGCAACGGGGTCGTTAAGTGCATAATTGACATCTGAGCACCAGGAGAAGTTGCCTGTGTCGGCTTTACGTACAGAGGTCAAACAATCCGACATGGTTCCAAGCTGTAGCAGAATTCTGAAAATCCTGTCATGTGAGACCTCATTCCGCTCAGTCAGCCGTGTCATTGAACATCTTTTTCCAGTATCGCTATGGATATATTAATTTTCTCGGAATATTTCAACACTGACATTTGTCAAACTATTTCCAACGTCACCACTGCTGTCCTTCGCGTAATTTTTGAGCAAAACTCAAGACGCTACGCTGGTGAAGATGGACCTTCCAGAATGAAGATCTAGCTTGCGACACTGGCTTTATATTGTTCTTTCCGGAACTGTGCATTTTTGCTCGTTTACACTGATAGCTTATTCAAGTGACACTTGCACACAATTTCGTTTTATCATTCAGACAACTTTACAGTTCTGATAATGTAATGTTAGGTCACCCGTAGTCCATATGGTAAAGTGCTGAAAATGTACCCATCGCGAGACATAAAGCTTATTTAGACTGACTTTACCTATTACCCAACCCTAAAGTGGCCAGATCTTTTACGGACCAACGCAGGACGCTTAGCCTTCCCCCCTCCCGCCGTTGTTTCAGAATATGCAGCCTGTACACAGATTTGCATAGCTAAGTATCGAAATGTATCACTTTACTGCAATAGCAAAGAGTACTTACGTCACTAGTCAGTACAATAGCTGCGCTACTGAAGTTGATGTGCTGCTTGACATTGTGCTAACTGGATCCACAGTTACAGAGTAATATTTCTCAGGTGAACGTATTTTCCGCAGTTGATCTGTGCTCTGCATCAACATCTCTTGAAGTCGTCCGCAGGGATAACCGGTGCTCCTGTCCTCAAAATTACATTTCACCATAAGCATCGATTTTTGTGCTTGAATGCTAAGCTGCGTTTTTTCGCCTGTCCATGCAGTGTTCACGTGTTAGAAGATTCTTTTAGTAGGTGCATTAGTCCCAGAGAGAGAATAAATTCAATACGCTTTTGTATTTGTTCATATGGGACTGAGTTGGCCTGAAAAAGAGAGAACGCTTCTACTCACCGTATGTTAATATTTCCTTGGTTACAGTTCTAGTGGGAAATTTTGTCTGCTGATGCAAACTTACACGCGTTGTTAACCTCTTCAAACAGCACGTTCTCATCGCTTTTCAGATTTGGGAGTTTAGTTCCGAAAGGACTGACGTTTGTTACAACTTTTTCCCAGGACGGTCGCTGCTTCAATGCCACCCAAATGAAGTCACCTAGTACTTGAAATCTTTTCATTCTATCCTGTAAATAATCAACGCAACTGTCTCAGAAGTTGTTGTAACATACATCACATCTGTTTTTCAGATGGGACCCGCTTTCTAGAGTTGAGCAATTCGGATCTTTACCTCGTTTGGAATAAATCGCTTTCTGCTCCTGTCGCTGCACTCCTGCAAGAGTTCGTACAGTGTAGACGTCACTTCCAGTGCTGAATATCTTGTTCCTGTTTTAAGTACAGTAGAGTGAAAAGGGACAGGAAGGTTGTGTATAAAGAAGAGTCACAACTCAGCGCAGAGATTTTCAATTAACGTTGCAGTACTGCCGGACACTTCTGTCGAGACAAAAATAGGAGTTCAACGCTGGAAAGAGCTTCAGAATTCTCTCCACTGCTTGCATTCGTGAAATCTATCCGCTTTTCCCGTATGCTAGAGTGTGTTGATACTTCATCCTTACAGTGCCACAGAATCCCTTTAGTTCTTCTACATGAACAGTGTCAAACTAGGAATATATTGCCACCACAACTGTTTCAAAATCAAAAGGAAGACAGTCAGCCGTCGTTTCATTTTGTTGTAGACAATGCGGGTCACGTAACCAATTTCCACAAATGTTTCTGCAACCGAAGATTTCAATTTCGCAAACGCAATGTTTGGTCCTCTTCTCTGAACGCCACCGAAACTTGTGTTGGCGTTGTAAGCACAAAATCTCACAGTTTTTCTGGACATATTATTTTGTCCAAACACATTCGTTGCAAATTGACAAATGGTGTCCGATGTATCATCTGTAAGTGACTACAGAGATAATAACTTCACTTCAATACCCTATGGCGGCACAAAATGTGTCACAAGGAGTGGGAACACCTTTACTTCCGTGTGGTTTGAGACATCTGTGAATACTGAGACAAATTTTGCTTCCTTTAATTTCCCTTGAAGTTGGTCTCTGGCAAATGGGAACAGGATATTAGTTATTAGTAACTCAGATTTTTGCGAGCACAGGGAAACTTCGTCTCAAACAATTTCTCTGCCAACTTGACGGTGCAATTCATGGAGATGAAATTGTGGTTATGAAATATATCGTGATAGACATATGTACCTTCTGAGGCAGCTAACTTGGCTTCCGTTTTTCTAAACGTTGCTGGTCGGAAATAATTCGTTAAAAGGGTAGAAGATGCGGCCGCAGACACTGCTATCTTTCGGTGATCCGATTTTGGGTGCTTTGTGGTATCTGCTCTACCACCGTGAGCAATCGAAATTCGGATTTGCATGCGTCACGTCGAACAGGCGAATCGTTTCCGCGTGTTGCCTTTATAATGAATTGAAAATCACTCTAAATTGAGTAGTCAACTTACAAGTTCATTTAAACATGACTTTCTCACCAAACTGTACTTAGTACAGGCGTTCTGCACTAAAGACACAAAAATTTCATCAAGGCTTTTCTTCCCTCCTTTTATATTGTCGTAAAAATGCACATTGCCGCGTTGCCCACTCACGTAGTTGATTATCCGGTCCAACACATGCCCGCTCACTTATGGTAATCTTATGGGGGTGCACGCAGCGCCAACGATTGAGTTTGGTTTGTTTTCGCCTTCATTCTACATGTTCAAGTCGGGACATGCTAAGGTCTCCGACCTCAAAGCAGGATATTAGTACGTCCCGCTCAGCGTTTCTAAAAATAACGGGAAGACAGCTTGAAATGCGGTACCGTCCCGCCTAAATGGGGACGTATGGCCACCTTCCCCAATCCTTCTCCTTTCCCACGAACAAACTTTCTGTACTTTAGTCCTTAAATCTGATTCTGCCACCCGACATCAAGTCGATTCTACGTTCTTTTTCACTTTAAGAATTCGTCTCACTTTATTCAATCATTCACACTTGGACCTTGCTTCAACTTGAGGTGAACAAATTCACTCTCGCTACATCTGGTACCACTAGCTGCATTGTCGGTGCCCTTGAATTTTCGAATGTTACTTAGGATTGTGATGTTTGGAGATAAAGTTTCTACGTTACATTGTCACGTTTGGGCGTAATTCATAGTTGTTACCTTGTACTGTCCGTGACCTCGCATATTTTACATGTTTAGGTGGGTGGATTTGATGCCGCTTAACCCGTAAACTACCAGACCACGCTGTGTGCATGACCCGCAGACCCAATGCCTACGCCACTGCGTAGAACATTCTTAGTCAGTTACTTGTCTTCATTCATGACGACTGTCTCCCAAACAGATGACATATAGAATATCGAATTTCTGGGTATGGTAACTACGGAAACAGGATTTCGTGCCGGTCTGCCCATATTGGCGATAAACAACCTTCCAAACCTAACTACCATGTCCATTCACAGGACCGTGTTGCTCCACCGATCATTGTAAGTGACTAGGAGCTCATCATTAGTTTTTGTGACGGTCTGGTTACGTGCAGACGTCTCAGAGATTCCGCTCCAGCGCTTGTTCGCATGTAGATCTTTGAGTATCCTTCCGAAAGTGTGAAAGCAAATGGACTTCGGGTCAGAAATCTGTTACTGACGATCGAAAGTTTATCTTAAATCGCGCATCTATTTGAATCAATCGCAATGTGGTGCATTTCCTATGACCATTTTGTATGCGACCTGCGTCACAGCTTTGATCACACTAGACCCGATTACTTCAGCCTGTGTAGTTAACGTCAGCCTACCCTAACGGCGAGCAATTACCATTCAGCCTTCCATAAACCCACCTCTTCCATCTTAGCCGCGATTCGCACCTGAAAGAAAAGTTCGAATGCTCGTATTCTGATAGGAAACGATAGTGAAAACACCTGAGTGATCTTCTAAAACGTACCTATTGCATCTTTGCGTAAACCCCAACCATGGAGAATTCTGCATACGTGAACATGTTGCAGATGTAACTACAATCCTTTCCTTTGTGGGCACGGTTTCTCAGTAGCACGAGAAAATTACATTATCATTATGATGGCTCTATCACCCCAGTCAAACCGGCAACATCATGATCAGCCTGCTAGCTATAGTCACAAAATCACTGGCCTGCTTGCGAATCGTGTAGGCTTTCAGAGCCAAACCGGCACGGCCAACTGCCCCAATGCAGCAATATTTTAGCGAAGACGATTATTTACTGCATAAACAGGTGCATAATCCTCGACGACATTGAAACACAATGGCGGAGGATCTAGAGAAGTTTGAAAACTACAGCACAACTTTCGAAAATCATGTTTTGGCAAAGGAGCTTTATTTTTCTCAATAAATAAAGTACGTCAAAATAAATTACTGGTTTATTCTAGACAGCAGGTGACACACCTATAAAGGTAGGATTATAGTAATACAAACTCGAATACTCGGTGATCGTACGAAAAGGTTACACGTTAACGAGCACATACTGGATTTATGCGTGAATGTTTGTATGTTTGTATGGGTACGTGTGTGTTGTTCCATGCTGAGGCTGATGTAGCATTCATGATGCTTCTGCACCGCAGTTGAGCTAAACCAACTTACACTTAAACTTGGTCTTTATAAGCTAGATAAATTTCATTCCAATTTATTTGGTTTGTTCTGCCTACCTAAATAAACTTAGATTAACTGGTCACGACGTTGTTTACGTTAACTGTGAGTATCTTCGTTAAGTTTATTGTATTTCTTACATTATTTGTGTAACTTCTTTACATTTTGTACTTATCGCGGATTCATTGCTAACAAACTTACTTCATATGACAATTTAGCAAAAAACTATGTCTGCATAGCCGTATTCTTTAACAGAAATATTTTACTTTTTAATGCCATTTCAAAAGATTGACTGTTGTTTGACATCTCCGGTGTGGCTGCGCTTGATGTGCATGTTGACAAGGTGCCAACATGTCTGTTACCCACTACCTCGTCCATACTGTCTCCAGGAGACAGTTGGTCTTCGCTGGAGGGACAGGGTGCACGGTCCTTGTGGTCGTGCTACGCTCGAAGAGCGGTTCCATGCACTCAGTGTGGAGCGGACTATGGTCCAGTCACCGCCTTGTGTGCGCTTGATTCCCAAATACAGCGTGCTTGTGTTTGCCTGTGAAGGAGTGTGGGCCGGCTCCGTTGATGAAACGTGGCTCCCATCCGCATGCCTCCCGGTCTTATTCCCTCGGGTTTACTCTGGATATGGGGTGTGTGGCTGGAGCTGTGTGTGGTGCAGCGCAAGCTAACCATGGTCCCTCTGTAGGCGCAGGCGTCCTGTGTCTGGCCACAGTGACAGGCAAATCCGAAACCGGATGCGCCTACCATATATTGCGGGGGGGCCTGCGGTTCGCTGAGGCTGGTGGTGGCTAGATCCTGACAGATGATCTACCCACTGCGGCTACTGATGTGCCATGGGCTCATGTCTTTAGCACCTCCTCGTGGCGACCGCTAGTTGGGAGATGGGTTACCACCTTCTCCCTGCTAAGATCCAGGACACCAATCCGTATGAGTCAGTGAACTGACCATGTACTAGATTCGCTGACTTTTGGGTGTTCATTTAATCGAAGGATTTGGCTGAGGACCCGAGTCGTTCTCCTGTCAAGTGTGGGCGCCCTGCCAGTACCCAATCCATCCTCTTCGGAGGTTAGGAAGTGGTCGATGACGCTCTTCCTGTAAAACCTAGCCATAGGAGACAACAGGTCTACGGGTTATAAGCTCACAGCTCCATTGGCGTAGAGCAGAAACACCACGCATTTTCTCTGACGGTGTGAGGGCACCTCCGGGTGTTCAATGGTTTGCTACTGCCTGCCTCAAGCCAGGCAGCCTCTGGTCAAATTGGTGCAAACCCGCCAAAACCCACCTGCGTCTGGCCATGTTCGCAGGTGTATCCTACTACGGTCGCAAAACATATATGAACCGTTCCAGTACCTCCAAGGATGTGTGTGGCCGCCGTCAAGCAGATCCCAAACTGTCTCTGAAATCACATTCCCGAGCAGGATCTGCTCCCCACTGCCTTATGGGTCAGGCTATTGAGCCAAAGGCTGCGGGCGGAGCCTCTCAAACAACCCCCCGAAGCACAACGACCACCTCTCGTGCGATTGTCCACCAATGCTATCGTATGCCTGCGCGCCAAGCACTCAGCATCGGGTGCTGGAACGTGCGCACACTACTGGACCGGAACTCCAGCGAGCGCCCGGAGCGATGCACTGCACTGGTCGCGATGTAACTGGCGCGCTACCACATCGTTATGGCGGCGCTCAGTGAAGCCCGGCTCGCTGAGCAAGGTAGGTTGCATGAAGCAGGTACTGGTTACACATTCTACTGGGTGGGCAACGCCGCCTCAGCACCACGTGATCATGGGGTTGGATTTGTAAAATCCGATCGCCTCCATGGCCAGCTGGTGGGTGAATCAACAGGACTCGGCGCGCGACCGATGACTGTTCGCCTACTACTCCGAAGAGCTAATTTTGTCACCTTTATAAGCACGTACGCTCCAACCATGTTTTATCCCGATGACACGCGTGATCAATTCTACACTCAGCTATCCTCCGTGTTACGGTCTGTCCCGAGGAGCGGCCGACTATTTCTGCTGGCTGATTTCAACGCGCGCGTTGGGCGTGATGCATCGGTGTGGACAGATGTTCTCGGTCCGCATGGCATTAGTTCAGGAAATGCGAACGGGGACAGGCTGCTCTCACTGTGTGCCACTCACGGCCGGACGATCACGAACACTCGGTTTGCACTGAGTACGAGTGATATAGCAACTTGGACGCACCCACGGAGTGGTCACGCTCACCTGCTTGACTATGTCATCGTACGTCTGCATGATATGCGTGAAGTGCGCATGACACGTGTACTGCGTGGAGCTGAGTGTGGCACTGATCACAAGTTGGTGCAGACCAAACTGTACATATATTTTCGGAAATCTATGTATTGCACTCCCGCAGTGAAACGACGTAACTTTAACATTCTCTTCCTCGGTACTGTGGCGAAACGTATTGAGCTGGAGAAGGCGATGGCTGTACACCTGTGTGATGTGGACTGCATTGACTCAGTGGGCTACCTGTGGCACCACATTCGCGATCAGGTGACAGCTGCTGCCGAGGAGACCATCGGGCGCGCAAACTGTAAGCGGCCTGGTCGGTTTGGTGAGAGCAATGCGACGATTGGCGCATTGGTGTATGAGAAGAATGCAGCATTTGCTGCATATGTGGCAGACCCTAGTGACTTGGGGAAGAGTAGTCAGTTTACCAAACTACCACGGTGACTGCTCTGTGAGCTCCGTCGCATTAAAAGTGCATGGTGGATGGAGAAGGCGAAGCAGGTGGAATGCTATGCCGAACGCCTCCAACACAAGGAATTCTTTGACTCCTTGAACGCGGTGTATGGACCGAGATTGGAGCCGCTGAGGACACTGATCGATGGTAGTTCAGGCGCTACCTGCGCACAGATTGCAGACATAATGCAGATCTGGCGAAAACACTCTGACTGTCTCTTGAACAACCGTTCAGAGATCGACTGGCCTACCTTGAACTGCCTGAAGCAGCACGATGTGAATGCGAGTCTGGCGGACACGCCGACACTTGATGAGACGCAGAGAGCACTTGCTTAGCTGCGAAACGGCAAATGGGCTAGGGCCGACGAGATCCCGCCTGAAGTATTGAAACCCGGTAGACCCGCGTTGTTGACTGCGCTGCACCACTTGGGGCAATGCGTATGGATTGAGGAGGAGGTGCCTCCTGAGCTGAAGGATGCCTTTGTGCTACCACTGTACAAGGGCAAAGGGAGCAACCAATGTTGTACGAATTATCGTGGCATCAACTTGTTGAGTTGTGTGGGCTAGATGCTTGTTCGAATCCTGCTCAACCGCCTCGTCAGTCAGGTTGTGGAACCCAACGTGGCGGAAGAGCAGGGTGGATTCGGTTCGGGTCACAGCACTCTAGCTATGGTGGTTGCGGCTGGTCAGTTGCAGGAGAAGTGCAGAAAACGACACCAGCCACTGTACTCCAAAGCATTTGATACGGTGAACCGCGAGGCATTGTGGCTGGTGTTGGCTAAGTTTGGTTGTTCGCATAAGTTTGTAAGTTTACTTGAATGTTTGCACAGTGGTATGCGAGCGAGGGCGCAGCTGAGTGGAGAGACCTCGGATGAATTTGCAGTTGTCTCTGGTGTGAAGCAAGGTTGTGTCTTAGCTCCTGCCCTGTTTAATACATATCTTCATGCAATTTTGTCTTGTGATTTTGATGCCGCTTGTGCTTACGGTGTTCATGTGGAGTACCGTATTAATGGTGGATTGCTGGACATCCGTCGTTTCTGTGCGAGAACCCTAGTCTATGAGACAACTGTCCGTATGTTGCTGTTTGCTGACGACTGTGTGTTGTTTGCACACAGCGCTGATGAGTTGCAGCATATGATTAGTGCTCTGGCTTCGACAGCGGCCAAATTTGGGCTCACCATCAATACAAGAAAAACTGTCAATGTTAATCAAAAGTTAATGTTAGCGAACATCGATTTTCGATAATTTTTCATTAGGCTAGTACAAGTATAAATCATGTAAATCGATTAGATAGACTACTAAATCGTTAAAACGGGGTAAACTCAGTTTACATGCGTTCAACTATCGCCAATAATCAGGTCAATGTCGGGGTCTCCACACAATCCAACGGAGTAAAAACCACTACTCGATCGGGCCAGGGCAGTTGTAAGGCTTGAACGAATCGCTTTTGGCTGCACAAATTTGGTTCGTACAACCGGATTGTCATAGCTTCAGCGACTTCTAGTATCCGTCTGCGGATATACGTCGATCGGTTATCCGGGGCCTTGTAGATAATTTGAAATGCTCTGGCTGGCCTAGGGTTGTGGCCTGTGTCGGTAAGGTGGGCAGCTATGGCTGAGTGACATACCCTTCTGCATCCGGTCACTAACCATGCCGGACAATGCTCTTCCATTCTCTCGGATAGACACCTAGTCGTACGACCAATATATCCTGAACCACAGGAACAGGTAAAACAGTAGATGCACATAGAGTTGTGGTGGATAGGTCTGCTATCCTTGAGACTAAGCTTCACCATCGGCGTGCTGATAAAGTAGGTGTGTAATTAGGCTGCTGGGAACGTCCGTCTAAGCTCCTGTGATAGACGGCGAGTAAGAATTTCGGCAGCGATTGCCCCTTTGTAAGGGAGTTGCAAGAAAAGCGCTGTTTTGCTAGCTGCTAAAACAACCGGTGTGTTCATACTCTTCTCCATGTGGAGTTTAATGAAGTTATCTGGATAACCACTTTCCCGCAACAACGAGCCCATTCGCTGTAGTTCCACTGCCAGTGTATTATGCGAGCAGATTCTTTCTGCTGTACTGACCAGATTATAAATTAAATTTCGTTTCAGCCTAAGTGTCACGAACCTGTGGAAGTTGGTGTACTGGCCGATCCACGAGCTTTTTCTATATACGTGACGCTGTAAAATCCCGCTATCGAGTCTCTTTAGGCCCACGTTCAGAAAGTAAAAATAGCCATTTTCCTCTACCTCCGAGGTAAAGTGCATTGCGTTGTGCGCTCGGTTAAAAGTGTTGATGATATCTTCGATATTCTTCGAGGACTGAAACATCACAAATATATCATCAATAAAACGGCGGTAAAAGTTAAAAATTGCGATGGTTGATTTCAGATTCCCTTGTTAAAACATGCCCATGAAGATCTAAGCAAGTTCTGGCCCAAGTCGTGAGCCCATCACCACGGCATCTCGCTGTCGGTATATCTCCCCGGTAAATACAAATTGACCATTAAACGTGCGTCCGTCTGTTTCTTTCAGCCTTCACCGGAGGTGCAATCTTTAATATTGCCGCAAATCACCATTGGTGCTGAAGTATGGGAAACTATTTCCCGCTTCCGCTACCTTGGGAGTGTGATGTCGACTGATCAGCAGATACACACTGAGCTGCGAATTCGCGTGTCGAAGGCAGCGGCGGCATTCGGGACGCTTGAGTACCAAGTGTGAAACAACCATCAACTTACCATTGGTACGAAGCTGATGGTGCACAAATCCATGGTGCTGTCCGTTCTTCTATACGGCAGTGAAACGTGGACGATGTACCGGCGGGATGTGCGATATCTCGAGCCATTCCATCAACAGTGTTTACGTCTGATTTTGTGCATCGGTTGGGGAGCCAGAGTTGCAGATACGGAAGTGTTACGACAAAGTGGGATGTATGCAGTGGACTGCATAATTTTACTGAGACACCTGAGGTGGCTCGGTCATGTGAGCCGTATGGATTCAACGCGCATACCGAAACAACTCTTATATGGTCAACTGGGTATTGGGAAGCTGCACGTGGGGAAACCAAAGTTACCTTACCAGGACATGATAAAAGTGAGCCTCTCACGTTCTGCTCTTGACTGCAGGTCATGGGAATCGAAGGCGGTTGATAGGCGTGCATGGCGCGATCTGATCACGAAGGCAGTTGCCGAAGTGCGGGAGAAAGACCTCATACATGTAGAGAAGAAGCGGCAAGTGCGGAAGCGGCAAGCACCAATTGGTTGTACTCCATCGACATCAAGCGCAGGGTGCTGTAGAACATGCGGTCGCGAGTGCCTTAGTCAGGCAGGCCTAGTGAGCTATGGGCGACGCCACTCGGGACCACTACCGAAGCGACGACGGGTCCTGCGGAGAAGGTAGGCGGAACCGTCACAGCGTTAGTAAGTATGCTGCATTCAATGTACTAACCGCGTGGTTGCATGTTAAGTCTCTTTATTTCAGGTGGTGGGTTTTCAACTTTGGCTTAATGCTTTTCTTTCTCATATAAATGCCTACTTATACTCTCTCCTATACACTTGCACACGTCGCTTAAGCCAATTGTCGTTAATTTCGATAACATTTTCATGTTAGTGGCACTTCAGTGAAATATACATTCTGACCTAATGAACATATCTCCGATTCGTTTGTAAACAACGTATTTCATAAGCTCATTAAGTTAATATATAGATCGCCGTTTCCTCATGCATTACTCAATTTATTTTCTTTGTTATCTTTCTCTCAAGTGATTGGCTGTCGCTTGATATCCCCGGAGTGACTGCGCTTGATGTGCATGTTGACCAAATGCCTAACTGTCTGTTACCCACTACCTCGTCCATACTGACTCCAGGAGACAGTTGGTCTTCGCTGGAGGGGACAGGGTGCACGGTCCTTGTGGCCGTGTTAGGATCAAAGAGTGGTTCCATGCACTCAGTGTGGAGCGGACTACGGTCCAGCCACCGCCTTGCGTGCGGTTGATTCCCCAAATACAGCGTGCTTGTGTTTGCCTGTGAAGGAGTGTGGGCCGGCTCCGTTGATGAAACGTGGCTCCCATCCACATTCCTCCCGGTCTTATTCCTTCGGGTTTACACTGGATATGGGGTGTGTGGTTGGAGCTGTGGATGGTGCAGCGCAATCCATCCATGGTCCCTCTGTAGGCGCAGGCGTCCTGTGTCTGGCCACATTGACAGGCAAATCCGAAACCGGATGTCGCCAACCATATATGTCAGTGTACATTTTGAGTGATTTGTGAAGTGTTGCTGAATTCGTGAGTTTGTTTGCTGTGTTCGCCATCGTAGGGAGGGTTAATGGAACTCTTCGAATTTGATGACGTTTTTGAATTGAGGATCCTTCGGAAGGGGAAGATGTAGTGACTTTATTTATTGGCATATCCCATCTGCGACATCGCAGTTTTGTTAAATGGATTTTTGGGGCCTTTTTATAAGGGGAACACCTGCCAGAGGAAAACCCATCAGGTCTTAGAACACTTCTGCCCAACTATTCGCTGGAACGGGATTAACTCGAACTACCCAGCTTGCACCAGGTGGAGGTTGTTCGGCTAGCCAGCCGTGAGGGACGCTTGGCACAGCGTTAAGGAAATCAAAGTTGGATTTGCAGTACCTGCTGTGTGGTCGGATTGATACCGGCACCCTCATTGAGACCTCAGTATGCTTTGAAGTAGAAGTCGGTCATATGGATCAATAGGACTGTATGTGAAGTGGTGAAGTTTCGGTGTCGCACACTCCCAACGATGCATTGCACTTTTGGTTGACGGAGGCGATCGCGATTCGCCTCAACAACCTCAGTTGTGTGTGCATAAACATTTTGTCAAGCCTTTGGCTTTACCATGACCAGCTGTCGTGCCAGCAGGTTTGCGTGAACAACTCCCAACACTTTTGCGCACTTTAACACCACAATTTTCCAGTTACTCAGTCCCCCTCTGTGCAAAACCGTGAAGAAAATTGAAGTTGGGATTGTGAAAGATAATAAAATGATAAGTAGCAATATAGGCGATGTATACTACAAATCTACAAAACACAGTTCAGCCGAGTGGGTCTCCATAGGCGAAGAAACACTATGGTGGGAAGGGAAGATTTGAATCTTGAAACAAATATCTTGCGCCAATGTTCAAACTCGTTTGCAGTTTTTTCTATTACGACATCCGCGGTCGTTGGCTTCCAGAACCTACAATCCTGTGTGATAATCGAAAGTCTACCTTTGTCGCATCAGTCTGTAGCTTATTTGACTTCAGTGAATGACCTAGAATTGTTGGCACTCGCGTGGGTTGGAACATTACAGCTAAATAGGAATCGATCTTGCCTGTCAGTATTCGGTTACTTAGGACCAAGTTGTGAAGCTGTTTTTTGGTGTGATTTGTTCAGCTGTACCATTCCGTACAATGAGCCTGGCGGCACAACGAAGAATAATTCACATCCGTTACATGAATTTGTGTAACTTTTGTCTCATGAAACATGGCAATCATGATCACCACCTGTTGTTGTTTTGTCATGGTTTCACCCCAATCAGATTTTCGGCGAAGTGTGGCGGTTAGGTGGAACTTGTATCTGGCCAATGACTTCATCGATTCGCCTGGTTTGTCACATCGATCGGACCGCTAATGGCTTGTTCCTAATGTTCTATGCTGAATTATTAGGCCAAGCCGCTCTACTGCGCACTGATTGCACTATATGGCCTTATATTGTCGTCAGCGTTGTGATGGGTGGGTGTCCATGTTAATCTGGCGCGTAGAGAGGCCTTAGGTTCGGAGGCTAGCGTTATAGGTTATCTGCAAGTAGTTGGAGCATTTCAAGTTACCACGGCAAGAGATAATGAACGATGATTAATCGCTCGTAAAAGAGCACGTCTTTGGCAAATCAATATGTTTGTGAATCAACAGTTTAGGCGTCTACAAACTTTGATGCGCTGTTGCATAAAGATAATGAGAAGTGGGATTTGAACGTGAACACTGAAGCAGTACGGGCAGCAGATACAGTTGACACACTCTGTGAGAGAAATTCAACTTGAAAAGCTCATATGTGGTTTTCTCGGAGAGATTTGATAGTAAATGCAGTATGACTACCTCACAAGGATATTGCACAGTAGTACCGTTGAGGTAACGAGGCGTAGTAAGTTAGACGAGCACATTGGTTGATGATGTTACGTTGAAGCCAGATCATAAAGGGATATATAGCGTAATGTAAAAATATGATTGTATCATCGAGACGTCATTGGAATATTGTTACTGTGCGGAAAAGAACAACAGGGTTTGCACACACGGGGTGATAAAAACAAATCCGGTGGCATTCCAACAGGCTTTACTGTGTGATCAGATTCAGCTGCTGACGTCTCAGAGCGGTATTCTGGTTCAGTCCCAGGTGACGACTAACCTTGTTGGGATTCATCAGGTTCTGATATGTCGTCGTCAAATCGCCACCCAGGTGTCGATATTGTTCACTGTAGATCACAAGGCTTTTCAGCCTCGGTAAGGGAGATGAAACAGATCAGCTCATTACGGATTACGGTGTTCCAATCAAACTTATAAATGCTACAAACGGCATTTCCAGCAGAATAATCCCCCGTTGTCGCCTGCTCTGATTTTGCGCACCAATTCAACACGTTAGTAACTAGTGCTTCTAGAAAACGCCTTCGCGAGAGAAGACAGTAAAATCCTTTATACGCATCAGGCCACGGAAGTGTATAGTCACGAGGAATTTACTCTGGTGAAGATGCAAGAAGTCACCGAGTACCTACGCTATCCGGAGGAATCACTGCGTATCCCTGGTACGCGAAGATAAAATACAGCATCAAGAGAATCTAGCTGAGAAATTCCTTTTAAACCCCAGGCTGCTCTACAAACAAGTTAACAGGATCCGCAAAGTGCAGCGAGGAATTCCTGCCTTACGGCGCTCCGAGGAATACTCTGCATAACAGATGTAAATGAAAATGTGTGCTGCATGGTCTCTACGGCCTAAAGGACTCTCTATCGATATCGTTGGTGAATACGAAATCCAGGACACCCGGTCTGTCTCCCATCCTGTATCTTGTGGGAGATGTGATATGATTGTAGATTGGTAGTCCACCAATTATCTCCTGTACTTCCATTTTGAAGCGTTGGTTGATACAGGCTAAGGTTCGCATGGTGTGAATACTGAAGGCACCAATCAGGAGAATGTGGCTGTATCAGTACTACCAGGTCTTATCCACGATCTAGTCTTCTATCCACCTTTTTGGAGTAGTTCAGGTCAAAGCAACTGGTGACGGAAGTGGCAACTTAAATGGCAATCTCAGCACACGATCTTCGTGCCATTCTTCCACAACAGCAGACACAGTTCGAAGACGCTTAACTCCGTCTACGCGATACTCTGACTCGCAACCTCACGATGATTTCCATGGGCAAAAGACCGCATGATGAACAAACCAATTTGAAGTCAATGGTGTCTACCATTCAGTATTTCCAACATGACTTTTCAGCTGACGTTACATTTGAGTTTTGGGTCAAACGCTATGAGGACATATTTCGGGTTGAGTTCGGTGACAAGGAGGATGCATGGCGATCACGAACACTGCTTCGGAAGTTAGGGGGTCGCGGAACACGACCGCTTTGTTAACTGTATTTTGCCAAGATACCCACGTGGTATTTCATTCGATGTTACGGTTCAGTGTCTCACTCACATCTCTGACGAACGTTCCTCACTCTTCAGCACAAGCTATCACTGGTTAAAAGTTGTCAAACACTCGATGGATGACTACATTGCCAATGTAGCTATAGTCAATCGCGAGTGTGAACGTTTTAGGTTGGCATCCATGGTAGAGACACAGTTCAAGTGTCTGATGTTCACCTGTGGTCTAGTCTTCGTCAGATGCAGACATCTGCACACGAGTTCGCACGAAACTGGAGCAAGACTCAGACATCACCTTACAGAAGATGGCCGAGGAATGTCAATGCCTGCTTAACCTGAAGCATGATTTCAGTATGATGGAATAGCGGCGAATCAATATGATGGGTCTTAGACCGGTCAGATCAAAGCAGCGAGTGTCCAAAATACCGCCTACAGGATGTTGGAACTGTGGCGCATGGCACTACGCATCACAGTGCACTTTTCACCGACATCGGTGCAACCAATCTCAACGTTTTTGGCCACAAAGATGGTTACTTCAAGCCACACAACCCGACTAACACTGACAATACCAAAAAAATGATCATCGAAACCACTACAGAAGAAGGAAAGTGGCAGCTTTGTTGCTACCAATCAAGTCCACGCGAAATCGCGAAGGCGCTCCCTGACAATGAGTGTTAATGGGTATCCCGCAACTCCACAGTTAGACACTGCATCGGACATCACTATCATTACACAATCCATTTGAGAAATCATCCGACGTCCTCCAGTTCTGCCAACACAACAAACTGCCCCCAGTGCATCCGAAGCTAATCGCGGATTGATTGGTGAGTTAAGTTGTTTGATAATCTACAAAGAGCAAAGGTTTGCATCACTATGTTACCTCACCAATCAGCCAGGGTTGAACATTCGCGGTATTGACTGACTAGATAAGCACAATCTCCTGTGAATTCTTTTTGATAAAGTGTGCAAACTGACGCTATGTATCAGCGTTGCATCCGTAGCTTTCGAAGCAGTGCTCCAGCAGACCATTTCACATCGGTTGTATCCGCGATACGCCGTAGACTTTCAGGACAGCCTCGAACTTTGTACCAAGCTGGAAGTCCAATTTCAGCTGAGAGCAGATGCTAAACCAGTTTTTCCTCCAAAACGTGCGGTACCGCATCCTGCCCTAACCAGTGTTGAGCAAGTACTTAATCGTCTACAAATAGCAAATATCATACAACCTGTCGATTACTCTGACTGGATTGCTCCCATTGTGCTAATACAAAAGGCTAATGGCTCTATCCGTGTACGTGCAGATTTTTCAACAGAGCCTAATGAGGCCCTTCAGACGCACGACTATCCACCGCCCGTTCAGAAGATATTTTTGTGAGACATTCAACTGGTAGGTTGTTTGTGAATCTGGATCTAGCGGACGCATATCTACAGCTCGCTGTTGAGGATGGCCCAAAGGAATTGTTGACAATTAGAACACATCGTGGATTGTTTCAGTTTAACGGATTACCGTTCGGAATTAAAACAGCGCCATCCATATTTCAGCACCTAATGGATACCATGCTCACGGGCCTCGATGGTGTTGCAGCATTTTTAGCTGATATCTTAGTTATTCGAACAAATCCAGTGGAACTATCATTGATGGTCGACCAAGTCTTGGATCGAATAAAGGACTACGGTTTGTGCCTGCGACCGGAGAAGAGCAGTTTACTCTTATCACAACTTAAATATCTGGGGTTTATCATTGATCAGAACGGGCGCCGTCTCGATCCATGGAATAGTTCAGCTATTGTTAACATACCAGCACCAACTGACCTCAGTACCTTGAGCTCCTTCCTTGGAATGCTTAGTCATGACTCTAGTTTCCTCCAGGATATACATCAACTGAAAACACCTCTGAATGCAGTAGTCATGAAAGAGGTTAAGTGGAACTGGTCGACCAAGTGCCAAACAGCGGTTGATCGGACAAAACATCACTTGACTTCCGGTCTCCTTCTCACACATTTTGTTTCTAAACTTCCGATTGTGATAGCTGCCGATGCAAGCAACTATAACATCGGAGCTCTGTTATCCCACATTTTCCCAGACAGCTCTGAGAAAGCACTTATCCACGTAGCGCGTTCATTATCAGCAACAGAGAAGAATTAGTCCCAGGTGGAAAAGAAACGTTTGGCTATCCTATTTGCTGTGAATAACTTTCACAAAATGCTGTACGGTAGATGTTTCAAGTTAGCTACGGATCACAAATCATTGCTGACCATATTCGGCTTTGAATCGGTCCTTAAACGATATCCAGAAGTGTTTGACGAGCAGTAATTGGGCAGACTCAATAATTTTAAAGCAAAAATTCAAATGTCAGACTCAAGTACACCAAAGTTCTTTAAGGCCAGAACACTGCCCTATTCCTTAAGATCTAAAATGGAAGACGAGCTGAAAAGGCTTCAAAAAGTAGGTATAATTGTACCAGTCCAACAAGCTGAATGGGCGGCCCCGATAGTGCCTGTACTTAAGCCCGACGGTAACGTACGAATCTGTGGTGATTATAAGCTTACAGTAAATCGAGGTGCCATCATAGACCGTTATCCATTACCGAAAATTGAGGACTTGTATGCCAACTTGTCTGGAGGAGTCAAGTTTACTAAATTGGATTTGACTCACGCCTATTCGCAGGTAGATTTGGATGAGACCTCCAGACGTCTTACGACGATCAGTACAGATTTGGGGCTATTCTAATACATTAGACTGCCTTTCGGGATTAACTCAGCCCCGGCGATCTTCCAAAGGATAATTGACAATATCGTGCGTGACATACCGAGCAGTTGCGCATATCTCGATGATATCCTTATCACGGGTCGCACAGCAAAGGAGCACTTGTACACGTTGGACCGGGTGTTGCATAAAATCTCTGAACACGGTTTGCGTTTGAAACGCTCCAAATGTGCTTTCCTAGTTGATTCAGTTGACTACCTCGGTTAAAGACTGGACAAGCATTGTTTACACGCGCGGAAAGATAAATTACAACCCATTATTTCTGCACCTTCATCTCGTAACGAAGCACAGTTACGCTCGTTCGTTGGAATGCTTTCACATTATCGTCGGTTCCTACTTAATCTTGCTTCTGTTCTAGCACCACTTCACAACTTGCTGAAAAAAGATTCTAAGTGGGCATGGGGCGAGGAAGAGCAACAATCATTTGACAGGGCAAAAGGTCTCCTTGCTTCTTCACCAGTCTTAGTACATTACGACCCCAACAAATCCCTCATCCTACACTGTGAAGCTTCACCTTTTGGAGTCGGGGCAGTGCTGAGACATAAAGTCCACGACGGAACAGTTCGCCCTATTGCTTTCGCGTCCCGCACATTACAATCTGCTGAGAAAAAGTACGCACAATTAGACAAGGAAGCACTGGCTGTAGTATTCGGAGTAAAGCGGTTCCGTCAGTACTTGCGGGGCAACCAGTTTGAGGTACAGACTGACCATAAACCACGGTTATCACTTCTCGGTAAGGAAGGAGGCATAGAACAACTTAACGCACCCCAAATGGTGCGATGGGCCCTCCTACTTTCTGCTTACAGTTATCAAATCCGATACATTGCCGGTCCTCACAATAATGTCGCTGATGCGCTCAGTAGATTGCCACAGATTGACCAACAGGAGGAAATAAGTGACGCGCCCTACGAGTTTGTTCAACTTTTGCAACACCTGAATACTACACCCATCTCTGGCGACATGGTTAGGAAAGCTACAGACAGAGATCCCGTTCTATCGACTGTGAAACGTATGCTGCTGCGTGGCTGGGGTTCGCGAGCCCCTGGTGATCTGCGTCCGTTTTTCAATTGTAGATTTGAGCTGAGCCTGCATGAAGGATGTATCCTACGTGGATCTCGCATCGTTATTCCATTGACTCTCAGGTCAGCTGTACTGAAAGAATTACATGATGCACATCCAGGTATTGTCCGCATGAAAGCCCTCGCCAGACACCACTGCTGGTGGCCAGCGATTGACCGAGACATTGAAGCACTTTTGAGTACTTATAACACATGCCAGAAATATCAAAGAGATAATCCAACAGGCCCAATTCACCCTTGGCAGTTGCCCGACAGCCCATGGGAACGTGTCCCCGCCGATTACTTTGGCCCGATCGAAGGAAAAATGTTGCTACTTTTAGTAGATGCGTACTCCAAATGGATTGATGTGCATGTTGTTTGCAAACGCTACTGCAGAAGCTACAATCAATGGCGTACGCTCTAGTCTATCTACACATGGCATACCGAAAACATTAGTCCCTGACAACGGTCTGCAATTTACGAGTGCAGCGTTCAA
Organism: Dicrocoelium dendriticum; assembly: GCA_944474145.2. Lineage (NCBI taxonomy): Eukaryota > Metazoa > Platyhelminthes > Trematoda > Plagiorchiida > Dicrocoeliidae > Dicrocoelium > Dicrocoelium dendriticum. Next base: position 13,221,502 of record OX104067.1, on the reverse strand, counting down.
AGAATACCTGCAGAGCACCGGCGTTCATCACATGACTTCCGCACTGTACCATCCAGCGTCAAACGGCTTAGTTGAAAGAGCGGTCCAAACCGTGAAAGCTGTTCTTCTAAGGCAGCGTAATGGCTCGTTACGAACCAAACTTGACCGATTCTTGTTCGCATATCGGATCACACCCCTAGAGTCCATCGGAAAGAGCGTAGGAGAGGCAATATTTGAGCGTCGACTACGTAAGAGGCTAGACCTACTTTTTTCAGACCCTCGTCAGACCAGTGGTTGCCAGCACCAACGTATGCATGCAAGTGGACGCGCACCAGTTAGGCCCCAGAAGTCGATAGTGGAACGTGATGTTTACACGAAACTACCACATGAGCAGTTATGGCAGCCTGACACCGTGCTTACGAGCTCAGAAACGGAGGCCGAAATACAACTAGAGAGTGGAGAGACAGTACGCAGGCACAATGATTTCATCCGGCCCCGCACCCCAGTCACACGGTACCCTGGGGAAGAGAAAGTGGTTCCAGAAGATCTGGAGGAGACAAACAAAAACCAAACGGAAGCAATCGATCAGCCGATTGCTATTCGGAAACCGCACCGTTCACCTAAGCCGACAGAACGTTACATTTCACAACTGTGATTCCATCTGTCACGTGAGGGGATGTTACATATGTGTCGTCCGCTAAACCGCTGAGCCGATGAGCAAACACAGACACATACAGATCGATTGACCGATAGCTGATTCGTCCACCTTTTTTTCCTTGTGCTTATTGGTTCCTTTTCGACTTATTCATCTGGTGTAACCCACAAGCTATTTATTACAGTTTTTGACACGTCCCATCCGGTGTGTGTTCTTATTCACTTCTTGCGCGGACTAAGGGTCCAAGTACGATCCAGAAATACTCGAGTAATGCCTATCAATCCCAACAACCCATGTTGACCTTTATCCAACCTCAGCCCCAACACCACGATGCGAGACCACTACTTGAAGTGTAAGACACAGTATAGACCATTAGAATGAGTCGGAACGTTGGCTCCTTTCGTGTATCCCAGCGGTAGAACTTACTTCCTCATGCTGTCATTTCCGCTCCTAAGTTATCCGAATTCGAAACTTTACTTGAAGACGCATTACATCATTCGCATTACATTGCTTAAGCCAAGTTGTTGGGACACGCACAGACGTAACTGAATAAGATGCGTACTTAAACCTTTCGTTAAGTCCAGGGCTACTCGTATTTTTAGTGATGCTACATCCATGTTTTACCTCACTTTTAACTTACTTTTAAGCTGTTGCTTATAAATCCGTGATAAATCTCTCGCTCCATCCTTCTCCTAGATAGTCGATGCGGCATTCACAATTGTTACTCTGCGACGAACGCCCTCATGCTGCCCCACCGCTTCCGTGGATTAATACACAAATATTCACTTCGACAAATGTTGACGTTCAGTTTCATTGTGCAAGCAGTTTGCTTTCAATAGTCTCCCACCTCGCAGACGTTCAGTATTATATTCTGCACCTCGATCGAGTGATGTATACGCGACCCTCTTCCCACCATTGTTTCTACATGAACTGCACGTTCACAATCACACGACAAACTTACTTGGCTACGGCTTGTTATTCCACCCGCAGTTATCGCAACATGAGTGCCATACGCCCGACTCACATAAGGTGAGTAACGGACCAACTTGTTTGCCCTCAGCGCAACTTCCTTTCTGAACTGCTTACTTCGCTTTCGCAAGGTGCCAACTTGACCGAGAAATGTGCTTGTTACATGTAATGCAAGCGGATAGTTGAGATACTCAGCAATGAGACTATGCGAAAAGTCGTTGAAGAGGGGAAGTAAATATTTGTTAGCTCTCAAGCAAGTATTAACCAAAGAACTTACACACAAATACGCATAATTTGCTGCTATAGCAGGTGAACATTTGAAGTTGTCAACCCTTAGGGAGCAGTAGTTCGTGTGCGCCTGCGTTTCATGCCCTGAAGGTAAACAGAAGAAAATGTTCTTTGTTCACCAGTTACTGAAATCTCTGTCAGTAATTGATGGATTTTCAAGTGATTCCAGCCTCTTCACATTTGGTTTTTCTCTAGCTTCGATATTTGCATTGGTAAATGCACTCGTAGTTTTCGCGATCATCTAAGCATGAACATATTAGTTGTGTAGTTAAATCCTCGCAGAACTGTGATCCCATGCCACGAAGTGCCCACCATACATAATCACTCGCCATTATGAATCGTTTCTTCTTAACTAGGTTGGGGGACGAATCTCTTGATCCTTCCGTTTGGAGGCTTTTCCTACTCAAACTCCCACGATGGTCATTTGCCACAGGTGTGATCGCGATTAGCTAACTTCCACTACTCACGTGATCGCCGTAGCGAATTTTTGGGGCACAACTAGTCGATGCCTTCTTCAGTGCAATCTGCATGTAGGAAATATGCTCACTGTACATACTAACTCTGGTTGCCTTTCTATGCTGTATACTAAACTCGTAATGCGTTTATTATTTAGCCTTCTACTAAGGCTATATATTAACCATCATAGATTGTTAGGCCCTATTTCTCAAATGACTCAGAGGATGGCAGACGAATCTTTATGTAATCTAACAAGTTTCGTTCAACTCCTCCGATAACATTTCCTCTTCGTATTTAGCAGTTCCGGACTTACCAAGTCACTCATCTTCGGGTTAGAGATGTGGTGGGCCTTGCAAATGAAACCAGACACTTAATGGTTGTAGGCTAGTGCTAATTTACGAATAGAAGAGTCCAGTCCGAATCATAAAATGAACGCGCTATCTCCATCGTATTCATACCGTATTGCGTGAAACACATTGCTCCGGTTAACTAGTGGTTCTATAACTGTGCTTTGAAAATTTTGCACGGAAGTTGAATAAATGCAACAAGGCTTGTGAGAGCTGGCGCCAAAATTCCCACCAGCTCAGCGTAGCTGACATGCAATCTACCGTTCCCATTAGCGGGGTCCCAGATAACGATTCCAAATGGCAGCTCGTAATAGGGGAGAGATCTCATATGTACAGCAAAATATTCTCTGTTGGCTTAGCTATAGAGAAAGGATTCTACTGAAGCTGCTAGCTAGGGGCAACGAAAAGAACGCAACTCACTGAACGGTAGGGAGTTGCAGCCGAAATGAGCGCCAAGGGAAAGCTGTGCTCAACCCAAGCAATTTAAGTCAAAAACCAGGACAGCAAGTTGTACTGGTCGTCTAAGTGTACAATGAAATATTAATTTTAATTGAAGTTTAAACCTGCAAATTGGGGAATTTCCAAACTGTAAAACCATACCTAGTTAAATATTCCTGTATTAGTCGAAATGGTAATCTAATCATATCTAAAGCTATCGTATCTGCCGATAATGCTGAAGTCACGATAAAATACGTGTACAACCTTTTACCTATGTAGCTTAAGGCTTGTTATTCCTCGTAGATAAGATCACTACTTGGTACTTTCCTGAAAAGTACTACTTCTTTACGCTAAGTAAGACCAAGTTGTGTGATTCTGAAAAGGGATTCAAATACCAAAATTTGGGGTACTTAGTTTTGTGTATGGATTTATTGCATATTGTGTTCAATTTCGTGTCAGTGTCAGCGCAGTTAGGTGTCAAACAGTTGTGGATTAGCATCATTTCTGTATGCCGGACATTGACCACGTCACTGCGTCACTGTTTTACTTCGTGAAACAGGCCAATTTCTTTTAGCCTAATAGGGCACAACCGTAATTTCCCCAGTAGGCAAGGTTAGAGGTGTGAATAAAAAAGCTGGGCTGTACAGGAGTCACAAAATGTTAAGCAAATATCTTATAGGCGCACAAACTCCGAAACCACAGAGGTACCACAACACTGCACCAATGAGCGAACGGAAAAAGTGTATATGTAATCGCCCGATAGAAGCAAAGCCAACCAGTAAAAGCACACACAAACACACGATCTCGGTAAAAGCAGACAGCCATATTATATACCAGGGCATATATCACCTGCAATCGCTCCACAAAAGCTTACCAAGAAAGTAAAAACGTCCTTAAAATACGGCTAGCTTATTCGATACAGCATGACTTCCAGTGCGTCACGCAACCGCTGTAAAAATACCAAACTTCAGTGAATTCATAGAAGTAAAGCTAAGGGACCTAAAAGAGTCGAACCTGCAAATGCATTATCTAGAAAAGTTAGGTAGATATAGTAAACCTTTAGTACCTGTTGTTTTAAATATCTATGCTGTGTTCAATGCACTGGCGCAACCAAATTAAAAAGTGGCTACTGCTAAATCATCAGTAGGTTAAAAGGTTGATGTATTTACATTTCGAACCCACGTGGTTCGGAATAATCCGAGGAACGATACAATGTTCGATACAGCCCAGAAAGTGCAACACTAAGCCTTCGCCTTTTGACCAACCAATATCTACGTAGGTTACGTGATGTGAAACGAAGGGGTGTGCGCTCCGCTTGTTTTCAATGTTGTTGGTTGCCATTGATACAACGACTTTTGTTGATAGTTTACAGCATTTGCGTTCAGCCGTTGCAACAAGCAGTAGGATTAGATATGATGAGCAAAAATGACAATTACATTTGCCAGTTAATCGGTGCCTTCAGATGAAGCGTCCAGGAAGTATATATAAATCGTTATCGCGGCAATGGTAATTCATTAATAAGTGAGCGATTTCACGTGGGAGTGCCTTCGTTGGGGAAATAAATTATCTGAAGATACACCAATATTCTCAGTGAACAACAACAACAACAACAGCAGCAGCAGCAGTAGATCAGCCAATTGAACTGATGGTTCGCTGCCATATAAACATGATGACCCTTGGAATAATGAATAATAAGAGGGAGTGAACGGGGACTTACCTAAAAACCTTAATGCACTAAGCAAACATTCAGGGTCAAGGCGCCTACACCTTGTGTTGACTACATACCGTCACAAACAGCTGGCTATCGTGCAAAGATATGGCGACATCGGCGAGACAGCTTCCTTTCGGCTTTCATTGTCCCGCGTCATAATCAGCCATTAACCTGCAGATAACTCATTACTAAACACACTTTATACAGGCAATCCGACTAGGAGATTGTAGCAGATACGCCACTGGTGTCTACTGCGAACCATGTCCTGTAAACTCTCTATCTAAGCCCAAGGCGAGTCACGTGGACTCCAGCCCGGAAGGCAAGACAGATCAACGGCACTAAGTTTGGTCGTCAGTGAGTTCATTTCCCGCTGCCAAGTCAACTTCTGTCAACCTCGAGCTTACACCACTCTACCCTTGGCAGACTAAATAAGTCACTCCTAGGTAAGCGGTGACCAGGCACTCGTAGTATGTGCCCAAGCCAACGCAACTTATTCAGTGCTATATGTTGTTCTAAGGAACTAGCTTAGTTATCCCTGTCTATTGCTCGTCGATGTATATCGTCCTCGCTGATACGGTGGTGTCATCCGACTCCAGCAATGCTTCGCAGACAACGATGAGCGAAGACTTGAAGGCTCCTCAGATCTTCAGACCGAAGGGGCCAAGTTTCACTGCCATAAAGCAGAACGACCCACACTGTGCCCTTGTATAAACGGCCTTTCAGACGGAGGGCAACTCTGTTCGGTCATTAAAGATGCCGCCGTTTCAAGAGGACAGTTCCGGCCGTTGTAATGAGCGAACTGACTTCAGTTTGTATGCGCTCATCGTTGCTGCTGCAGCTGCCAGAGTAAGTAAATTGATCAACCACCTCGAGTTCCTCGTTAGCATGGTCAAATACTAAATTGGACTCGTAAGTGAGCAATTTTACAAATGGATAGATAAAAATGAAAAGGGTGCGTTGCCATCAGTCAGCTTCCCAGAGGAACAATCGCACTATATTTAACAGAATCCTCGGAATTTGCATCCAGTCAACAGGGAAAGGTTTTATTAAAATTTTGCTTTTTAACTGGTTTTGGTTGACAATAGGGTTAGGGTCTAAGAGAAACAAATTCGCATACTTCCACAATATCACAGCATTTCTCCGTAAAAGGTGGACAGAGTAGGGCGGGCTAAGTTTTTGGGAGTTGTTTAAGCAAAGAATCAGTCAGATTATTCTTGCACAACTAATATATTTATGGTATATAACGTAAAAAGGATGCCAAGCGAAGAAGACGACGGCTAATGGGAAGACCCTGTCATGATTAGTAGTTTCCACTTGTTTTAGATTCACTCTTTGCCAGATCCTAAAGGATGGTCAAGCGAACAGTCTCATCCTGATTTCACAAGTTAATTCATTCCCTCCAAGGACGACCACTAAGTTGTTTCGTCTAAAACGTATTTCATTGCTAGTACATGTCTAGTTGCAGTCGTTCTACTTTTCACCACTGCTTTCTACATGAACCATACAAATTTGTTGCGTTTCAGATTGAGTTTATGCTCAGGAGTAGGGGAGCATGGCTAACGAGTAGTGAGGTAGAAATTTTCAAATTTTCTTATCGACGTCCGCATTCCGTCACTTGCTATATCTTGCCTAATCCATCCGAATACACCAGGCAATTTAATCTTATATCTTTATTTAGTTTCGCATTCAAAACGCTTGCTTGAGATGGACAGCGAAACGAATTATGGGTGCGCTCTGTCAGGTAGAGTATGACCATTTCCGCCTATCGATGGCGACGACTAAAGGCGGTAATCTGGCCTATAGGATAGGGTGGCAGCCATGCTCATGTGATGGACAAGCGGAGAAACTGCATCCAGCTTAGTCGAATTATCTTGCAGTATCAAGCTGTCATTCGATGCACACCGACTGTTGCAAACGCTGGTCGGTTTGAAGCTAGTGCAAGGAGGGCTATTCACATGGTTGGTTGAACACGGCGGACCATATGCGGACGACCGTGTCAAAAGCCTGTTATACGAATTGGCACAGAACTAACACGACGAGTGAGAATGAGTACAGCCCGAATGAACAGGCTATATTCAGCAAGAAAGCGAATCGTGTAGGCTGAAAACAGTATAGAAAGTTTGTGATAAATAAAGACAGAAAAGTGATTGCGAGTTAGGCTTCATGTATGTAGTTTTTATGCTTACGCAAACCATAAGCACAAGTGAACTGCTGCTGCTTGTAAAGATGTGAATGGTCTGGTGGACAAGGGGGTTAATATAGGGTACGTGATTGTCCGTTGCCGTATGAGTAGCTGTTTCATTGGGGGAACTGTAGGAGGAGGGGTAGAATGATCAGTGGATTGACGCAGTCTTAACGGTGCCAAGTTGTGCGGCGACACAGTGTACGCCTTTCCATACGGAAAATGAACGTGAGCGTATCGAGGCGGGCAGTCCAAAAACTCGACATCATTCCCTAGTGGCTCAGGTTTTGAAGTTCTCACACTACGTCTCAGCAAGACGGGCTCTGATTACTCAGTCAACTCGGTAGTGCAACCCCAGATCTTAACTTACGGTTTTAAGAGAAAGCTCTTACATGAGGAGTAGCGTTTGTGGCAGTGCAAAGTAGGAAACGGATTGAGTGTAAAGCGTCTAACAGAAGGCTTTCCCATTGGGTTATTGCGAGGTCCCTAGATCGGAGTACAAGGGGGATCGATATGCAGATAACACCATTAAGCCGCTCCAATTGTCCGCTATCTTGGGAGTTTTCCGGCGCCGTTCGACTGACCGCAATGCCTTTTTGGGTAAGGCAGTGTCGCACTTCTTGGAACATGAAGGATAAACCACAGTCAGAGTGAATGTAAAGCGGCGTACAGAAGACAGAGAAAAGTTGGGGTAGACAAGTAACAGCTGTAGAGGCTGTCATGTCATTGCATGCAAAGGCAAATGGGCTACTCGAAAATTCCTCGACAGCGGTAATGCGATACTTTTTTGTCGTATCCCGAAAAAGCATCAAACCAGAGTAGCACCAGAATGTATGTGTGGAGAAAACTGTCTGCACACAAGAGCAGTACAATTACATCGATCGAGGTTCGCATTGCAACCAATCAAACGCAAGACCAAATGATAGGCTAACAAGTGCTAAATAGAAGTGTGAGTAGAATAAGCAAATCGAAGGCAAAAACAAAGCCAAGAACACGACATTGCCGTCTCCTCTGTTCGTAAAAACATAGGTACTACATCTCCATGAACGAGCTTATTTAATGTCAGCACCCGGAGGGATTGTTACGTGGTGATATCCGTTAAGTAATATCGGTAGACAGGGCGGCGTATTCGACCGGAAAGTCGTAGGTCTGCATTTGTTTATAATGAGCGCCCTGTTGTACGTGTGTTCGTCTGTTCCATAGCATCATGGGAGAGCGCTGTACGCAGCATCTTGAATTCACCTTAGTCTCATCAGCTAACTGGTAAGTTCCTGGCATGCACACAGATTCCACACAGGTCGGCGGTCCGAACACATTACCTCCTTTTAGTTAGAATTGGGTAGTCTCAAGCGAACAAATGTCCCTGGAGGATACGTTTTCAAAACGCGTCTATATTTAGCCTAATAAATAGCTCGTCATTCCTATTCTCTGGGATCGGCGGTTTCTTCGGATGCAAAGGCTACATTTAATCGAGTTCGAATTGTTCGTCCTAGCCTTAGCTCCCAGGGGGTTCTTGCAGTTGCAGTATGTGGGGTGGTTCTGTATACCTCCAATGCAGATACCAACGCATCATTCCAGGATTCTCTCGAGAGCCGAAGGACTTGTAGAGCTTTTTTAAAGTACCATTAATTCATTCGACGAGTTCATTTGTTGCAGGATTAAAAGGTACAGTCCTCGTGTGTCTGATACCATAACGCCTTAGGAATTCAGCATACTGGTTATTTCGAAACTGTGGGCCGTTATCAGTGACTATTTCTTCTGGCAAACCGTACCATTGCAAATAAACCAAGGATCCACTTTATGATGACGGCTGTAGTTACATCCCCCCATAGAATAGCCTCTGGCCTTTGCTGTAGAAACTTGTAGCCACTAACACGTTTCGCTTCTGTGGAGGTGCACTGGCAAACGGGTCCATAATTTCGATGGCAATTTTTACCCATAGCTTCATTGGGTACACAATAGGTTGGACTGGAGCATTCAGCGACCTCTCACTCTTATCGGAATGTTGGCAGGCCTAACATTCCTGAATAACCACCTCGAGTATGGAATTCAACTTTGGCCATCAATACTATTGTCGTACCCGAGATATTGTTCGCACAATCCTTGAATGATCTCCATGCGTACATGCAACCACTAGAGGAATAAGGGTTGCAGAGACCACAACCTGCTCGCCTCTAATAAAGCAGTTGCTCACAGTAGAAAGCTCGTGCCGTAGGGCATAGTACGAAACCAACTCAGGTTGGATTTTGGTACGACTGGGCCATGAAGTGGATATGTATCCCCGAAGCTACGCTAGGGCAGCACCTTTGTCAGTGTGCTCTCGTGTCAGTTCAAATCTTATTGTAGGTGCTCCGTCTGGGAGCTGCGATATCATTTTTACCTCCTCTAAGTCATTGTTTTCCGCTTCGTTGGACCGTGGAAGTCTCGACAGGGCAACTCCAAGTTCGTTAAAGCACCCTGGCAAGTATTTTATTTCATAATCATAGTTCAATAAAATGTGAGTACCAGCGACTCAAGCGTACCGGCTTTTGGCCTTTGTTACCGCGCCTTAGTAACCTTGTAAGAGCAGAAAGATCGGGTGTGCAAAGTGAATGGACGTCCGAAAAAGTAAAGTGCCATTTATCACATGCCAAGATGCATGCGAGGGCCTCCTTCTCACTGGTGGAATAATTTCTTTCAGTATCAGACAAGGTAAGCCATGCGTATGCAATCACTTTCTCGTCGTCATCTTGCAGCTGGGACAGACCTGCACCCAAGCCAACAACTGAAGCATCCGTTGAGACAAACGTTGCACTGTGTTCATTGAAGATCGCTAACGTGGCAGTGGATTCAATTATCGCTCGTATGGTCATGTAAGCATTGTCTCGTTTAGAGGCCTAACGAAAGTCCTGGTTTTCGCAGGTCAGGCTACGCAAAAGGCTTGACGATAGTCGCAAAATTCGATAAATATCGAAGGTAAGAACAACATTAACCCAAGGAATGTTTCGCCTGTGTAACACTACATGGTTTTGCACAATCGAGAATGGCTTCGCTGTTTTGCACATTAGGCTTAATAGCCGAGATAGAAATAACGTCCAATAAACGCGATCTCTGTTATAGCGAATTGGCATTTGCTGATATTCTGGCAGAGATTTAGTTCATTCAGACTATGCAGCACGTAATGAAGGTTTTCTTGATGTTCACTGGGGTTACTATCAAAGACACAATCATCATCCTTATACACAACACATCCTTTGAGATCTGGTAGCGATAGTGGAACAAATTTCTACCAAGCTATTGCGGCACTATTCAGACCTATTAGCAGCAATTTGTATTAATACAAATCATCTTGAGTGAGAAAAGCAGTCAAATGTCGGCAATCTGGAGTCAGTGGCATATAGTAGTATGCACTGTGAATATCCGGCATTTAGAAACGTTTGACGTTTCAAAGCCTAAGCAACAACTCGTCGAGAGAAGACATAGGGAATTTATCCACCATTATATGTCGATTAAGTGCTTAAAGGTCTGTGCATACACGGATAGAGCCATTTTTCTTTTAAACGACAACTAGTGTATGAACCCATTCAGAACACTGTATGGGTTCTATCAACTCATCCGTTAACATAACCATCAAAGCTAGTGATAACGCTTCTCGTTTGGCCAGAAGTATAGAAGTAGGTTGAGAAATGTTGTAGGGTTTGCAATCCGTGCTAGTATATAAGGTAGTATTTAGTGTAGTGTGCCCCCTGCTGAGGCTGAGGTTGCATTCTTGATGCTCCTTCACCGCAGTTGGGTTACACCAACTTACACTTAAACTAGGTCTTTTTAAGCTGGCTAAATTGCATTCCACTTCATTTGGTTTGTTCTGCCTACCTGAATACTCTTCTATTAACTGGCCACGTTGCTTACATTAATTGCGCTTATCTTCGGTAATTCTGTTGCGTTTTGTAGCATTTTTAACTAACTTGTGGACATTTTTTCGTTATTGCGGATTTGTTGCTAACCAACTTACTTCATATGCTTATTTAGATTAGAGTTATGCCACCGTATCTGTATGCATTATTGTATTTGTTTTATTTCATCTTATCGTTCCAGGTGATTGGCTGTTGCTTGAAATCCCCGGTGTGGCTGCGCTTGATGTGCATGTTGACAAGGTGCCAACATGTCTGTTACCCACTACCTCGTCCATACTGACTCCAGGAGACAGTTGGTCGTTGCTGGAGGGGACGGGGTGCACGGTCCTTGTGGCCGTGCTAGGCTCGAAGAGTGGTTCCATGCACTCAGTGTGGAGCGGACTACGGTCCAGCCACCGCCTTGTGTGCGCTTGATTCCCCAAATACAGCGTGCTTGTGTTGCCTGTGAAGGAGTGTGGGCCGGCTCCGTTGATGAAACGTGGCTCCCATCCACATGCCTCCCGGTCTTATTCTTTCGGGTCTACACTGGATATGGGGTGTGTGGTTGGAGCTGTGGATCGTGCAGCGCAAGCCATCCATGGTCCCTCTGTAGGCGCAGGCGCGCTGTGTCTGGCCACAGTGACAGGCAAATCCGAAACCGGATGCCGCCAACCATATAGTGTAGTATATTAATTATTTGTTTTTTGGGCCTAGCTTACCGGTATTCCACTTATTTAGAAAAGTTGTAGGTGCAAAAATATCTGATTCCGTTTACGCGGGTAGACAGCTGTACGCAAATGTGCTCTTTATTGAGTGTAATTTATCCCTCGGGTATCGAACCACCGAGATACATGATGCTAGATTTGTTCGTCAAGAACTTATTCTTCCAGGTCTCATACCTTTTCTCAAAGGAGTGGATATCTTCGTGTATGAGCGGTAGTGTGTTTTGAAGTTCAGCTCATCGGAATTTGTAGACTATCTTTAAGACATCGACAAATAGCTGATAATCGCACTGATATCACTGAAGTAGAGCAAAAACAGTAACGGACAAATAAACACCCTATGGATATCACCACCAGTGATTGAACGTGGTGCAGAGTGGTGGTCGGCTATGATAATTACCTGAGAACGGCCGCTTATATATAACAAGCAATGTATGATAAGTAATGTAGCTATATCGACTACAATACAAGAGTCTAACCAACCTGACTGATTCGCTCTGGTTTTGTTAAATATGCAGAGCCATCTCAGTAATCAAATTTATAATATCGCTCGATAAAAAGAGCGAAAAGCTAACTGCAAAAGTCGAACACATGGCGAGCTTCATGGCTTTGCCATTAGAATCTAACAACATGAAAATTTGTCCTGGCCTCTGCTCTGTGTGTACTACGTAGTAACTCGATTTTTCGGCGTTCCATACTGATCGAGCTTTTAAACGGTAATAACGTGGAAAACAGTGTTTGAATAAACACTTGAAATGAAATTTGACTCTTGTCAAATTTTCTAAGATCCAAGATATCTTGGATCCAATAAAGTGGTATTGGCCAAAGCATTTCCCTGACGCTTAATGATAATTTTGCGGTTGTTCCCTTTCCTAATCCCGTTTTACACCCAGTTTTGCCTTTTTATTGTGGTCGTTTTACGGTTGTATACGTGCTTTTAAATTCTACTCTGCTTTGCACTTACACAGGCTTGTCTCGCGAAACACCGAGGCGGATGAACCCTTTGCCTCCTCCTCGTTTGATGAGTCAAATGCAGCTTGCAGCAATTCTGCCTGTTCAAGGCCAGTTACGGATTTATCTGGTGGTATGCAGTGTGATGTTTGCTCCCGCTGGTATCACAATAGTTGTACCGACCTTCGACCGAATCAGTACAATATGCCTACATCCAGTGAAAATCTTCTGTTTAGATGCGTTGATTGTTGGGTTCAGAAAGCGAAGCTCCCGTCTTTCAGCTGTGCTGATTTCAAAGCATTGTCATCCAGATTCACGGCTGTTGAGATGGCGTTAGCCGAGCTTGCCTCTCTTGCCTCGCTCAACTCTAAAGTGTATTCGATTATGAAATCCCTGAGTATTGCGAATGAGGAGGCTGAGGTGAACTGTCCCCTTGCTGACAATCCCTCAGATGATGGGTCCTCCGTCCTGCCGGATGCTCTAGTTTACATGGAGATAACTAACTCAGATGCCTCGGACGGCATTGTTGACCCTCCCTAAATGGAAGGCAAGGCATGGGCTCCTGGGCCATTGAAGAATAAGCGTAAAAGGGCAAGGAAAACTCGCAAACCCTCCGCCCCCACACCGGGAGGTGATAAAATGCTCAAGAAACAAGCGCCTGAGTTGGAAACACCATCTGCTGTTGCAATTCCCTCAGTGAGACATGAGATGCCGTGGCCTTCGGTCCCACCGATTCCTGTCAAACAACCATGTGGCGTGGATGGTAGAGCATGTGGGGTAAGTACACTTCGTCGGGGCGATTCTTACGCAGATAACAGTATGCTTTTCAGAAACGTCACCGAATCCACTGCCGCTCTTCCCACCGAGTGCATGCTTGGTGATCCTGGTTGGCTTAAAGTTTGCGTGACCAGGCTTTTACCACCAGGTTCCCCTAGCGTTACTGTCAGGAAGCTCAGCAGGTTGTGGCACGTTCCGGTTGGTCAACCAAATCCTCGACCCCGTCTGCTTAAGGTGGTCCTTTCCACCCCAGAAGAGCGCAGGGCCTTACTGTGATTTGCCTTCAGGCTCAAAGGGAGCAACGTTAATGTGCAACCAGACCTTCCGTTAGCGGATAGGTTAAAGTTAAAGAAATCTAGCTGAGACCTAAAAGCCCGGCGTACAGCTAACGAGCAAGGTCTTCCATTGGTGGGTTTCCAGGTGGTCAGCCGGCGATACTTTAACGCCCTGCCAGAACCTATTCTGCTTGCGCACGACCCAGGGCTGGTCGTGCCGTAGTCCTCCAAGTAGTACTTAGTAACGTGCGTAGCCTGAGGAACAAGATGTGCGAGGTGGGTGTTCTCGTAGACAAATCTCGTCCAGATATACTTGATTTCACTGAAACGTGGCTGTCTGAGAAAATCACAAATGGCGAAATATATCTGCCTGGCAACGCACTGTTCCGCGCTGACCGCTCCATTGGCCGTTAAGAGAGTGGGGTAGCTCTTCGTGTGAGTTATCACATCGACGTATTGAGAACCAGCGTTTTTCAGTCTCTCAACAAATCTGTTGAGGCTGTCACAGTCTTGGTTTACGCTTTCTCGGTTCCGGTTACGGTGGTGTTAGTGTATAGAAGCCCTATGAGCACCTCTAATGGAATCCTTGAGTTTATACGCACTCTCTGTGAACAAGTGTTTGGTGCTGGGAGACATCAGCCCCCTAGAGATTTGTTGGGATGATCTATCTTGCAGTTCGGCGCTGGCATCGTTCGGAACAGAACTGCTGAACTTAACACTGCAGGTACCACAACACCAGTTCGTGGACCTCCCCACTAGGTACATGAGAAATCAGCAACCGTCCATTTTAGTTCCCGTTTTTGTTAAGCCCCTTGACGTTGTAAATGACATTGCTTACGACTCGCCTCTTGGCGTGAGCGATCACGTCGGCTTGTCTTTACAGTGTACTCTTATGAGGTCATGCCAAGCTACTACCAGTTGGTATCCGAACGTTTGGGCCGTGGACTTCCAAGCGATGTGGGATAAAGCTAGGACATCGCCTTGTGTGATATCTGAGACCGAGACTGTTCACATAGCCTGGGAAAAGCTTAAGGCTCACCTCGTCGACATTTCTGCACCGCATCTCCCACTGGTAAAATGAAGGTAATAGAGAGCGCAGCCTCCATGGATAGATTCCGGGGGGAAGGGCCTGTTAAAGAAGCCGTCTATATGCTGGCGAGTGTACCGAACAGCTGCTTCGAATAACACATTTGCCAACCATCGTTTGGTTCAAAAGAAATGCAAGCTACATGTTAGATTGGCCCAACTTCAGTGTGAAAAGGGCTTGGCTGATACTTCCTCGGGAAATCCCAAGAAATTCTTCGATTACGTTAAACGGCGCTGTGGTGCAAACTCTCCCATACTTGCTTCGAGGAAATGGGACGCATGCCATTAACGAGTAGGACAAGGCATGCGTGCCTGGTGAGTAGTACTCAAGCGTCTTTGTCCGCGAAACAAATAAGCCATGCAGAGAACCAGCTCCAACAGTCTCTGTGGACGCATGTCTGGATGAAATTCCTGTAACTGAGTCCCAAGTTCTGCAGTTGCTAAGAGGGGTAAACCCATCTAAGGCCTCCGGGCCAGATTCTGTTCATCAAAATGGTTGCACGAATCGGCAGGGGAACTCAGGGAACCTCTGATATGTGTGTTTCAGAAGTCACCCAACAGCTGTGTCTTACCTACTGAATGGAAGGAGGTTGTTGTTTGCCAGATTTTTAATTGCGGTGACGAAGACCTACTGGCTAATTACAGGCCTGTCAGCTTGACTAGCGTGTTCGTTAAGTTACTTGAAAAATTAGTACGAGCTATGGTGGAGAACCAGTTTAATATGCTTAACCTGCTTAATGTCGAAGAAAACATAGTTTTCGCAAAGGATTTTCGTGTCAAACGAAGTTGCCGATGGCTCGTGGGAGTTGGTCTGATGCCCCAGACAGTGGGCATGCGGTGAGTGTGTTGTTCATTGACTTCGCCAAGATCTCTGACACTGTCCTTCATTCGCGACTCTCACTGAAGTTGAGGTCATATGGAATATCTGGTCGCGCTCTTCAGTGGATGTCAGCTTTTCTGGATGGACGGGAACAGTGTATTCGTGTGGGAAGCTGTCTTCCGTTTCGACAAGCTGTCCTTAGCGGCGTTCCACAAGGCTCTGTCCTAGGTCCGCTGCTTTTCTCAGTCTACGTGTTTGACTTGCCGAGAGAGCTTGAGGTAACACCGCTCTTATTTGCTGATGACCTAAAGCTCTGGAATATTGTTTATATCCCTGGAGGTCCTGTGGCTCTTCAACAGGCTCTGTATAGACTCTGGGAATGGTCTGTCTTGTGTTGCTGCCCATAAACCGCGCAAAGTATTCAGTGCTGTGTATCGGAGCGTCTAGTTCCTTCACTACTTATGTGCTCTAGGGGAGTAAACTTCCTTACGTGACTCATCAGGCGGATCTAGGTGTCGTCCACTGTTCCACACTACACTCTCGAGACAACTGGAAGAAGGCGGCTAGTAAAGGGTTGCGAATGCTGTGGTTTATCTGTCCTTCTTTCGGGACCCTAACCGCTAATGTGTTTGTGAAGCTCTTCTCAGCGTTTGTACGACCCCACCTAGAATATTGCGTCCAAGTCTGTCCACCGTACCTTGTCCGGGACAAAATGGCACTAGAAAGGGTGCTGTGTGTCGGTACTAGATTGGTCGAGGGTTTACGAGGACAAACGTACCCCGAACGCATACAGTTTAAGGATGCATTCAATGCACTACCAAAGGATTAGAGATAACCTTATCCTAACCTACCGTATTTTGACTGGGAAAATTGGCCCTGATTTGTCCTGGCTATTTAGTCCTGCTAGGTTACCTGGTCTCCGCGGGTATTGTATGAAACTGGACAAACCGCCACCTGATCGAGTCAGAGGGGAGACAAGGTTATCGTGTCGAGTCATCCAGCGCTGGAACATGCTTCCAGAAAATGTTGTCAATGAAGCTACGTTTAAGGGGTTTGAGCGTCACCTAGGTGCCCTTGGGTGGCAACACGAAACCTTGACTTTTTCTGACTAATTCCCTTCACCCTATTTTCAGTACTTTCCTTCATCATTGGTAGTATTCTTTTCTTTTAACTGATTTCCCTTACTGTGTACCTTCGATTTTTCTTTCTCTCTTACCTACTTCACCTAACTGACATAGTAGGGACAGCTAATGTGAGGAACTTGGGCATTAACGTGGTGGACCAGGGTGTATTTCCGGTGTTTTCGTTCTAGACCCATCAAGAAGTCGGAGCACACCTATCAACTCCTGCATCGACGAATCGCTCAAGAAGAAACACTTACGGAATTAATCCCATCCTTCCAGTCGCACTAGAACTTGAAGTTGCTCTATAAAAAACCTTCAGATCTCCGTCCCTAAGTCGTAAGCTCAAGGCAGGCTTGCTAACCGCGCGATGGGACCTACGCCGCCCACTCCGACAGTTGCTAACCCTTTAAGTAAGCAAGACACATCCAGCGTGACTGCTATTAACAAATCCCTGGACGTCAGATCTCACGAGTTGGCCACAACACCGACAGCCCAGAGCGGAGTAACATACGTATAGATCGTCTCGATAAAAGCGTCTGAAGAGACACCCGTACGTCCCTTTTCTGGACCAAGCACGAGCGATGCCACGCTGTTTTCTCAAGGTGTTTTAGTGCCCTCCAAACAATGCAAAGTATCAGTCAAAACACTCAAGCCAACATTCGCTAAACAGAACCACAGTGCGTTAACGGTCGTGTGCACTAACGTTCCCGAGTCCAGTTCTGGCACAAACTAGGCCAAGTTGGTAGATGATCGCAACTGGTAGCATTCCATCTACTATGAGACTGGTATTCGGGTTGACCCATGTGGGCTACGACGTGTAGCGCGTCACCCAAATTCAGTGCATGACGGTGAACCCCGGTTACTTCGAGTAATCTTGAATTCAACTGAGGAGACAGAGATAATCCTACTCTCAGCAGTTCATCTTCTCAACGCATCGTGCGGGGTACGCATACTACCCGATGTTCCTTGGAAAGGACGGTCAGAGGATAAAGAAGGACATGGCGGCCTTTCTACGAACGAAAGCGAAAACACCGTATTTGTTCATGATTGTTCTTAACTGCTGGGTTCTTCTGAGCACGAAGCGCGAAAACATGACCGAAAGCTGTGGTGCTAGATCCGAGAAGCACTCTCTCTCTCTCTGGATCACGTTATCGCTAAATCACTAACCAGAACTTTACTTCATCTCCAAACTACAAGGACTGCGGTCCAAAAATATTGAAAGGCGTGCTACACTTCGATGGAATGACAGAAGTCCTATTGGATAGCTGGTTAAAGCGTCGCTCCAGGTTGCCTACCTAGATTAGGCTAAAGATAGCAGGCCCACGGCCACTAGTTATCAGCACTTCATTGGAACATTCAGCCTCAATAAAATATTTGCCTCCACAATGCTGCAGAGTTGTAGACAACATGGCATTAGA
Organism: Dicrocoelium dendriticum; assembly: GCA_944474145.2. Classification (NCBI taxonomy): domain Eukaryota; kingdom Metazoa; phylum Platyhelminthes; class Trematoda; order Plagiorchiida; family Dicrocoeliidae; genus Dicrocoelium; species Dicrocoelium dendriticum. Next base: position 13,203,432 of record OX104067.1, on the reverse strand, counting down.
GACACCTGACGGGACAGGGAGACGCACGAGGGACATCCTGATCTGGGAAACTCCGTGCTACCATGCAGCCTGACTGAAATTCAAGAACCCATCAATTGGGCACGCCGAGCGGTCGCAAAAATGCTGTCCACCTGTGTTATTCGACTCCGAATCTTTGGATTTGTTCTCACAGCGACCTACGTGCCATCATTCGATTTTGCTCCGCGACCTCCTCCTACCACTGTTCATCTATTGGATCTATCATTCACGGATCACTAGCAAACTGTGCTCTTGCAACTTCGAAGTCAACCGTATTTGAACCCTATCGAAGGTTTTGCTTTTCCTCTCATTGCATAAAAACTCTTGTGGGTTTAATTTAAAGAGCTTTTTGAGGGTCACCCGATCAGCTTACTACCATTCCTTTAAGTCGCTCTACAAAGTGATAGTCGTCAAGTTGATTCGCCCTTGGAACTGCCACGGTCGTCATTAGACAGTATTTTCCAAGTCACCTTTCTTTGCCTTAGTCATACGTCGCATCGCTGCCTACCCTCTACCGTCTGGATCGATAGCACGCACGCCGCTTGTGACTCATTTGGCCGCGACAAGCCTGGACCCGCTGACTTCAAACCAGCGCGGATCTCTACGCAACGGTGCCTCAGTATCTCTATCCTCTTTCTACCCCTTAAAACAGCACCCCCTACTGCGAACATGTCTCGTATGAAGAGCAAATGCGAATCATGTGCTAAAGTGGTAAAAAGTGGTCTGGTGTGTACCATGTGTTTGAAATCCTATCACTACCTGTCTTGGGAAGGGGTCGACGAAAGCAAACACCGCAGAGGTGTTTTGGTTCTGCCAAATATGCAAGTCTATTCCATTTGTTAGCTGTCTATCTGTGCTACTGAAGAGGTGTGAAAAACTAACCGAAGCAGTCGAGCAACTGGTGAGCGTCCGAGTTACACCAATAGGAGGAAACGGACCTGCACTTGTGAGTGAAAATAACACCCCGAACTCACTAGTCAGGCCGAAGAAGCGAGCCAGGCGTCCCAACCCAACCCCAACGACTCAGCCTCCAGCAGTATCAACTCCATTATCTTTCCATCCTATAAGTAATAACAGTGCCTGCAGCGCGCCTGCCTAAACTCCTGTACTGTGTGCTGCACCTAGTAGTCTGCTCGCTACCCTCGAGACTGTAAGCTACAGTCAACCCGCGATAGTGAACAACCCGGAAACGTACGCATCGGTTGCCGCCAAGCAAACAAACCTTTGTGCCCGGACTAGAGAAAAGGAAACTGCCGCATCACGGATGGCACGCACCAGTGCCGTTCATGAATTCCACAAATCACCAGATACAAAGCCTCCAAATCCAAAACCAGTAGCCACTAGGCGCAACCATTGTGTCCTAAACATTGTATGCACAAATGTCCCCGAATTTAAATCCAATACAACTAAGGGTAAGTTGACGGACGATCGAAATCAGTGGGGTTCCGCCTGCACTTCGATCAGTGTCAATGCTAAGCCCACGAAATTAAAAAGAATCTCGCGCCACCGAAACTCGTTGCATTACGGCGAACCCCGGTTACTTTGGGTAACACTAAATACGACTGATGAGACTGAGGCCGTTCTGTTGTCTGCGAATCGTCTCCGCGACGACTCAAGTGGAGTGCGCATACTACCCGAAATTCCGTGGAAATAACGTTCATTAGATCCTGCTACCAAAACATAAGTACAGAAAAGTCAAGAAAACAGTGATTGCTCCTGGTGTTCCTGAGCTTACTGACTCCTCTTCCGACGGTGCTCAGATGCACGACCGCAAGTAATGGCATTACATCCGGGAGGCACTTTCTCGCGAAAATGTGGTGGTCACTTCGCTGACAAGGATCCCCATATCACCAAACTATAATGGGTGCGCTCCCAAGCTGCTACAACTTGTGTTACAGTCCGAACTAAGCGCACGAAGCCTACTAGCAAACTGGAGTAAATTCCGCTGCAGATTGCTAACAGAAATTCGCCTGAAAGCAGCAGGAACACCAGTAGCTTCTAATGACAACTAAGTAGGCACAACTCTAAGTGAAAACGCCAACTGCAGGACCCGAGTCGGGGACGGTTTCAAGAGTAGCCATACTATCCGGAGGGGCACAGCAGAGCATGAGAAAACACCGGGATTCGGGGCATCTGATACCTGCTTATATATCAAATACTTCTCGAGAGTATGCAACCCATCCAAAAAGCGATTAGTCGCCGCCCCTTTAATGGTTGGCGTAAACTCATTTGTTTCATCCATTCACATTAACTCACTCCTGGTCTCCGAGAAGCTCTCATGCATATACACAAATGCTCAAGCTCTACACAGCAAATTAGCTGAATTGTAGACTACAACACGCGTCTGCAGCTTGGGACCTCATCGCTGTCACCGAAACGTGGTTGCGCTGCGAGATAACGGATGCTGAAATTGCACTAACGGGCATGTCCGTTGTCCGGCAGGATCGAACCAGCAAAGGTGGTGGGGTAGCCCTTTATTTTCGTAACAACATGCAATGCAAACGCATAAACGATTCAGAAACTGATGTACCTGACGCAATTTAGCGCAATTTCCGGCTAAGAGGGAACGATCTTGGCCTATTGGTTGTTGTTTACCGCCCACCATGGTCTACTGCTGAGAAGGACTGCAATTTGATGGCTGCGTTGAGGCAAGTGATAATGAGGAAGTACAGTCACATTCCAGTCCCCGGTGACTTCAATTTACATGTCCCCGAATCCCAGGCCACACCAGGAGAGCAATTCAAAGCAGACTTGCAAGATCTGGTTTCAGACTTCCCTGTTTATGGCCACGTCACTAAGCCCACCAGATTCAGGGGAACTAACAGGCCATCCATATTGGACCGAATATCCACCAATGAAGAATGAATGGTCGGGAGAGTAATAACCGATACTCCTTTGAGCCGCCATGATAATGCGACGCTATCGTTTCATTACATGTGCTACGCGGATTATCCTAAGACGCATGCCGAGGAACATCGTGTCGTAACCAACAATGAAGACTTGTCCGACCTCAATGATGTAACCAGCTGGTCGTTCTTAGCTGAATTAACCCCTGAGGTGGCCTGCCGTGAATTTGTCAACATATTTACCAAACTCGTGGCAAGGACGTCTGAATCCAAACTCCACCGGCCTAAAAGGATGAAGTCTTTCGTAAGGAGCAGGACACAGAAATGCATGCAATTAAGGGATTTGGGATGACATACCTACCCAGCCTCCCCGAACGACCATACCTGGGATATCTACACCGTGCAATGGAACCACTGTGTCAAACTCGTCCGGGAAGATAAACTGAAGAATCAGCAAGGTCTAACGGAAAAGTTTAGCTCCAATCCCAAACTGCTATACAGTCACGTAAACAATTTGCGCCTTGTTAAGCGCGGTATACGTCCTTTGACACAGCATGCGGGTTAGCCCAAACCCACAAGAGACAGCCAACGTCCTTGGACAACAAGCTCGCCGTACCTTCCAAAGCGCGCAATCAGCATACATCCTGCCTAAGAAGATAACGCCACCATCAGGGCCAAATCACATATCGTTCACCTCCGCAGCTGTACTGAAGAGGCTGATGTCTATGCGCTAGTTCAGCTCCCCGGGTGCCGACGGCATTCGTCCGAATGCGTTTAAAGTTGTTGCCATGAGTTTGGCAGGACCATTAGCAATTTTCTTTCAACGATGTATGAACGAGATGCACGTCCCCACGTCCACGCCGACTGCTCACGACCACGCCGACCGCCCACGACCACGCAGACCGCTCATTTGACCTTGAAACCACCACGCTAGCCTGACCGATGTGCGCCGCTCTCAAAGCTGTAAAAGTACAGAACGCTAACCAACCCAATGGGTCAGGAAACGACACCAAATTGAATGGCAGAAAGGCGAAACCGAAGAGACTCCCATCGAAAGGCATTTGCGGGTTAGGAGAATGTCATCGGGTAGTAAAAATCGATCTGGCTTGTTCGCACTGTTTGGAATGGTACCATACGAAATGTGCAAATGCGTCCCAACAACAGTTACGGGAGCGAAATAGCTCCCAAGATGCATTTTGGTTCTGTACAGCGTGTACCACCATCCCTCTCGTTAAGTGCTTGCTTATCCTAGCTGAGAAATGCGACCGGTTAATCGCAGAAGCAGAGCAGAGGATCAACAATAAGCTTACTTCAATGGAAGCGAGTATGGACCACAGAAGCGTAGCGGCTACTAAGCAACGGAATGCTGAACAGTCCGCTTCCCCTGCACCGCAATCAGCCACGTCTCCATTTCCGTTGTCTTCTCCAACTTTGGTAGAACGCCGGGCAAAAACAGCTTGTACCTACGTGAATCAAACATTACTCACAGCAACGAAAATCAGGACCCACTCAAAACGTGTGGTTAAGCAAATTCCACTAGACCTGACATCTAGTATTAACAAGGATGAAGCAGCCAAACACCAACCCTTGGTACCTGTAGCTCAAATATCTCTTGTCGAGACTAAGCCTCCCAGAACACCAGTTACTTATGCAGAGATTGCTGCAAAGGTCCACCGAGAGGCCGCCGTTGCGTCCTCTGCCATTGTAAACACCGTTAACGCAAATAGAGAGAAAAAGAGCAAACAATCACTTGTCAACAAGTCAAGACAAATGAGTACCATACCTTGTAGATCGACGAAAAAGGGATCCAACAACAGCGCCCGGACTGTTGTATGCTCAAATGTCCCTGAATCTACCGCCATCACATTGCGGGATAAGTTATCAGACGACCAAGACCAATGGAACTCATTGTGTATGCAGATGAGTATCAAAGCCAAGCCCATAAACTTGTTACGAATTACTCGTCATCCGAACTCGCCACACTATGGCGAACCCAGACTTATTCGAGTAACTCTAGAATCCTCCACCGACGTAGAAAACGTTTTGCTCTCCGCAAGCGCGCTAAAACACGGATCCTGTGGGATACGTATCTATCCTGATGTCCCTTGGAGCGCGCGACAACCAAAACGAAACACCGAAGAGGGGCACAGCAAGCAAGACCGCCTAAACACAATCTTCATACATGGCGTGCCAGAACATCCTTCTAACGATGTTCAAGAGACCGGAAAGCACGATTTAGAACAGTGGCGGTTCATTCGCGAAACACTTTCTTTGGATAATGTTGTGGCACTATCGCTCACCAGGATACCTCTCTCATCGAATTATAGAGGATGCGGCCCTAGAATCCTAAAACTTGTGGTTCAGTCAGAGCAACAAGCAAACGATGTTTTGGATCGATGGCGGAGAAATCGGAAACATCTTCATTCCGAAATTCGGTTAAAGGTCGCAAACACTTTGCACAGCTCAAATATTAAAGCAACTGGAGCAGCAAGCATGCTGACGAATGTACAGAAGTGTAACTTGACTGCTGCTTTAATTGACTCTGACGTAGATCTAAACGAAGGCTGGGACGCACCTTGGCCGAATCAAGTTTCAAAAGAGGTATCATTGCTCCATCAAAAAAACGAGTAACTGCCGACCTCCCATCAGTTGACATTCTCCCACACTTGACAGCTTCACCTCTCTGCGGGCTCCTAGAGACCGAGAAACTGGCCTGCTTGTATACAAATGCTCAGGGACTTTCTAACAAACTGGCTGAACTGAAAGATCGCCAAACTTCCGGCTCGTATGACGTCATTTGTATCACCGAGACATGATTGCACACGGGAATGACGGGCGCTGAAGTGTCGCTACCCGACATGTCGCTAATCCGGAACGACAGGCTCACAAAAGGAGGAGGGGTAATCCTGTACTACCGAAACGAGTTACAGTGCGAAGGCGTGGAGGATTCAGACACGCAGTTCCCCGACTCTCTTTGGTGCCGGTTGCAGTTAAAAGGTAGGGTTGCTTGCTTTATCGTCTTGGTGTATCGCGCCCCTAACTCAACACCCGAAACCGACTACCACCTAACGACTGCTTTAAGGTGCAGTTTACAACAAAAGTACACTCACATTCTTATCATGGGTGATTTCAACGTACATTGTTTAGAAGCCCCTGCCACGATCGGAGAACAATTCAGAACCGATCTACAAGATCTAGTAACTACTGTTCCTCTTTACAACCACATCACTTTGCCCACTCGGTTCAGAACTGGTAACTGGCCATCTGTGCTAGATCTTGTGCTTACCAACGAGGAGCATATGATTGATGCGTTGGTTTTAGACTGCCCGTTGGGTCGCAGTGATCACGCAGTCATCAGTTTCAACTTCGTCTGCTATGCAGAATATCTGAATGATAACGATGACACTGTGCGAACCATCACAAGGTACGACCGACTCGCCCAGCTAGTCAGCGCCACAACATGGTCTTTCCTCGAAGAAGAACCCCCGGAACTTGCCTGGCTCGAGTTCGTCAACACATTCAGTCAGCTGATTGCACAGGCTTCAGAGATAAAAGCTTGCAATAAGTACAAATCAATTTCTTTCGTTAGGAGCAGAACCCGAAAATGGATGCAAGTACATAACGCAGCATGGCGAGTGTACAGAGAAGCTCCAGCACCAGAAACTTGAGACAACTACGTAGCCCAACGTAACCACTGCACTCAACTGTTAAGAGAAGACAAAGCCACCTATCAGCAGAACATCGCAAAAACCTTCAGTGCTAACCACAAACTGCTGTACAAGCACGTTAATAGCCTACGAAAGGTGAGGCAAGGATTTCCTCCACTCAATACGGCTGATGGCCCAACAAGAACGGCTATGGAAGCTGCAAACGCGCTGCAGATGCAATACGCCCCCACGTTTCAAAGAGTCTTGCCACCAAGCGACCTACCAAGCTTTGTATTCTGCTCACCAAGACTAACCAACATCAATTTTACCGCAGAGGCTGTATTGCAAAAGCTGACTTCTCTACGCAAACACAGCTCGCCGGGTGTCGACGCCATTCGTCCTGAGGCATTGGGAGCAGCAGCAAACCAACTGGCAGGACCTTTAGCTCAGTTTTTCAGCACTGCTTAGATCAGAACCAAGTTCCCGCCATGTGGAAGCTTGGAATAATAAGCCCGATTCACAAAGGTGGAAGCAGAACTGATCCCTCCAACTACCGCCCAGTAACCCTTCTTCCTATACTCTCCAAGGTCATGGAATCCATAGTTGCCGATGCACTGGTGTGCTATCTGGAAAACTGCAACCTCAACACCCCTGAACAGCACGGTTTCCGTCGACAGCGGTCATGTACAACTAATTTACTAATTGCACGCAGTAGTTGGACCTAGGCAGCCGACGCTGGAGAAGGTGTTGATGTGATCTACCTGGATTTTTCCAAGGCTTTCGATCGTCTAGACCATCGGATACTACTATCCAAGCTGCAGCATTACGGGGTCGGAGACCCTCTTTTAAGCTGGATCGCCAACTTTCTACTTCAACGGCAATCAGTGGTCAGAGTTCGGAGCTCTTTATCGGACCCCATACAAGTGGAGTGTGGTGTGCCGCAAGGCTCGGTTCTAGGTCCATGTTTGTTTTTGGTGCTTAGTAACGATCTTGCACAGGAAATCGCTTCAAACTTTTTAATGTTTGCCGACGATATCAAGATCTGGCGCAGGATCCAGGCGAACACCGACCAACGTGTGCTTCAGAGTGACTTAGATACGGTGTATCAATGGTCGACCCAAAACTTATTGTATTTCAACGTCAGTAAATGCAAGGTGCTTTCCATCCGACATCAAAGCAGCTACTCATACCGACTCGGAACGGATGTACTGCAACAATCAACTCTCGAACGTGACTTGGGTGTCCTGGTTCAAGATGACTTGGGTTGCTCCAGGCAATCCGAAAGGCCTCGAAGACCGGGAACCAACACGTCGGGCTGTTGAGGCGGGCGTTTGGACAAATAAACAGCTCCATATTTCGACAAATGCTCAGTGCGTATGTTCGCCCCCATGTCGAATATGCAATTCAAGCCTGGCATCCATGGCTGAAACACGACCTTAATGCACAACGCCGGGCATCTAAGAACGTAATTGGAATGCGCAATCTTTCCTACCAGGAGAGGCTGCGACGACTGGGATTGTTCAGTGGAAGTTATCGCAGACCACTAGTGGACTTGATTATGACATACTTGATTCTGCGAGACCCACATCATGTGTGCCGCCCTTTACTGCAACTCAGCAGCAATACAAACCTGAGGGGCCACTCATTAAAACTCGCAGAACAATACAGTCGTCTGGAGTGCCGCAGAAATTTCTTTTCCATTCGTGTCTGTCATCCGTGGAATGCTGTGCCAGAATCGGTCGTCTCTGCACCGACACTAACAATATTTAAAAGACGGTTGGACGATGCACTCATCCACTTACACTTTGTTACCTAACACTACGTCTTCACCCTACACCTGGAGTTCACCATGGAATTATTTGTTGTTTACTGTGGATGCTGTGAATCTAAGTGGATCGCAGGACTGCAGCGAAGCAAACGATAAGTCCTTATTTTCATATTTATATTAGTAACTATTTACTATCCTTATCATCATTATTGTTATGTTGATATCCCCTGCAACTATCCAACGGGACTTGTAAAGCAACGCTTCTTAACCCGCATAAATTCATTGTTCATTGTTCATTGTTCATTGATGTGGAAGCACGGGATCATCACGCCTATCTACAAAAGTGGTAGCCGTGCTGAACCAACAAATTTTCGTCCGATAAAACTACTTCCTGTAATGTCCAAGATTATGGAGTGCATCCTATCTGACGTTTTAATGGGGTACCTGGAGAACAACAAAGTTCTCGTTCCGGAACAGCATGGATTTCGCCAAAATCGCTCATGAATCACTAAACTGTTGATTGCTCGTGCAAAGTGGACTGAATCTGTGGACGCAGGTGTGGGAGTCGACGCGGCCTACTTGGATCTCTTAAAGGCATTCGACCGTATAGACCATCGCATTCTCCTCCACAAACTCCAGCAATATGGAATCGGCGATCCTGTTCTGGGCTGGATAGGAGAGTTTCTCTTGCAACGTCATCTGAATGTGAGGGTTCGAAGCAACCTATCAGAATCCATCGAAGTTCAGTGCGGCGTACCACAAGGCCCGGTATTTAAACTCCGCCTGTTCCTGGTCTTCATAAATGATCTCGCGAGTGTGCTATCTTCCAACTGTTTGCTATTTGCTGATAATCTAATGGTATGGCGCACTATCTATCGCAATGAGGCTGGAACTTACTGTGGTGCGATGGTTTGCGTGCTTCAGAGATCCATTGAGCTATGCTGGGTGGTGCTTTTTTCCACCTTCAGAGCCACTCATGTCAGATTGGTCACTGGTTAGAGGCCAGACAAACTCAGCCTCCTGGCCCTCCAGCTTGGGGGTTGGAATGGGGGTGGCTCCTCATGTCATAAAACAGGCTTTGTAGTCCAGTGCCAAAACCCGCTGCCTCGCGGTAAGGTTTTTGAACCAAATGCTTTGGTTGAGAACCCTAATCGTTCTCCTGGCTAGGCCTGGGCAACCTGACATTTTTCTGCTCACGCAATACAACGAACCTTTCCTACAACAATTTCTTGAGGCACTGGCCATCGCAGAGGGTAATAAACGGCGCCCTATCTTCTGCGTTGAGCAGGGTGGATAGTGGTATGGATGCTACTGCTCAGGCCTTCCTGTCTTCTTATACCCCTTTTTGCGCTTCTTCATCCTTATCGTCCCGCTCCAAGTTTACTTATATGCCCCCCACTTTCTATCCTCCAATTCTTGGCCCTCTCCCAGCTTAGTTCAATAGTAGCATGTCTACTAATTTCAAATCACACACAATCCCAGGGCCTCGCATTAATCCAGTTGACAAGCCCATGTTCAACCAAGCGGACAACGTCAGTTCATCCGTTTCCCTTTGGAGTCCTCGTGTCTCGCTAAGACTGGCATGCCTCAACATGCGCACTTTGCTGCAGATTGGCCCACAGGCAGAACTTGCCCGCACACTAGAGACCCTATCGATCGATATTTTCTGTTTATCAGGAACCCGCCTGCAAGGTTCGAGCTCCGTGCTTACCCTGAGATCCCCCACATGCGACACTGGCGGCACATTCTCATTGCGCCTGTCTGGCAAAGATGCAGCTTTAAATGCCGGTCAAGCTGGCATCGGCATTGTTTTGAGTCCCCGGGCTGAAGCTGCCCGATTGATTGGATCCCAGTAAACAGTCGGACCTGCGTCATTAGATTAGCTGGTTCGCTCCGTTCTACGAAGTCGCGCGGGGGCAAACGGTGCCTGTTTGTCATTGCGGCCTACGCCCCTACAAACTGTAGCACTGATTCGGTAAAAGATGATTTCTATCAGCAACTTCACGAGCTCCTTCGTTACAGAAGAAGCACGAATACTGTGGTGTTGGTTGCCGATCTAAACGCCCAGGTTGGAAATTTGTCCTCTGATGAGCTTCATCTGGGCAGCCAACATGGTGTAAGCACCCGTAGTGATAATGGTGAGCGATTGCTACAGCTGTGTGAAGATGCTCGCCTCTTTCTCGCGAGCACTAACTTTCGACACAGCACCCGCAGAAGTGTGACTTGGCGGCCACTAGCCTCGGGCCAACCATGGACGCAAATCGATCATATCGCGATCAGTTACCGCTGGAGAGGCTGTGTCCAAAACTGTCGCTCGATTTGGAGCACGAGCGTGGACTCTGACCACTCACTTGTCTTTGCCGACCTGGTGCGTTTCGGTGGACGTCCGCAACGTCGGTGTGAACGGATTGACACCAGCCAGCTGACGAAGCCAGATGTTCTGAATGTGTACCAAAGTGCGCTGACATCTGGGCTGAGTAAGCGCCCACTAAACACCGTTGAAGATCACTGGTCGCATATTCGTCAAGCGTTGCTGTTAGCAGGCATGTCTTCATGTGGCAAGGCAAACTGCCAAACCGGACAATGGGTCTCTACGCAGTCTCTGGAACTTATGGATGCTCGCCGACGTTTTCCGCCTGGAAGCGAATGCAATGAGACTTACAAAAATCTCAGAGCAAAACTACGTGCTAGCCTAAAGAAGGACCGCGAAACCTGATGGTCTCATGGTGCCTCTGAGATGAAAACAGCCGCTGCCGTTGGTGATCATCGTAAGTTATTCCGTCTGATACGGGCAACAGGCAGCAGGAGACCTGGTGTTAGCGAGACCATACGCGACGAGAGTGGGCAGGCGATACACCGCCTGTCAAAACACTTAGAGCGTTGGGCTGAACACTTTGCTAGGCAATTTAACCAACATGAATTTTCGCTTTCTTCTTCGGACATTGAGCGCCCTTCTCCTTGGCCGTCTCCTTGGATCCGCCCTCACGCGCAGAAGTCGAACGTGAGATCAGGCTGTTGAAATTACATAAGGCCGCAGGGGCAGATAGAATTCCCCCAGTCCTTTTCAAATTCGGGAGGCCTGCTCTAGTAAATGATCTACACTAGTTGCTAGTAAAACTTTGGGTGCAGAAAACAGTCCCGACAGGCTGGAACCGCTCCGTCATCGTCCCAATTTGCAAGGGAGGCTCCCGTTTAGAATGCGGCAACCATGGAGGGATCAGTCTGATCTCGATTGCCTCTAAATTGCTTGCCTCTGTCATTCTCCACAGACTGACTGGCACTCGTGAAAGCCAGATTCGTGAAGAGCAATCCGGATTTCGTCGAGGTCGGGGCTGCATCGACCACATCTCCACCTTGCGTCAAGTGCTGGAGCACCGCCATGTTTATTGGCGACCCATCGTTGTCGTGTTCCTTGACATAAAAGGTGCCTTCGACTCAGTCGATCGATGTGCCCTTTGGGACTGTCTGCTGAGGAAAGGTGTGCCTGCTAAATATGTAAACATTATCAAAGCGCTGTACGCACTTAATTCGGGCAGGGTGAGAGTTTATGGCAAACTCTCGCCGCCCTTCAGGATCACCAGCGGTGTGAGACAAGGATGCCCGCTGTCACCTATCCTCTTCAACTTCGCTATTGAGGAAGTCATGGAAACAGCGTTCGTTGGACACGACCTAGAAGGTGTGGAGCTACTTCATGGTGAGCGACTTCTTGACTTGCAGTATGCGGACGACATTGCCCTAATCTGTGACAGCTCCCAAACATGCCAAACAGCACTGGATCGATTAGCACTGGCTGTCAATCGTTTTGGGCTATGCTTTGCTCTATCGAAATGCAAAGTACTACTCCAAGATTGGCAGGGACCCAACCCTGCGCTAACGCTTGGTGGTGATCTGCTAGAAGTCGTTCAGGAATTCAAGTACCTGGGCAGCTATATTAGCACCCGTGGGATTGAAGATGAGGTTACGAATCGCGTAGCAAAAACTCGAGGTGCTTTTGCCAATCTCCACCATCTGTGGCGCAGACGCGACATTACTCTCGCCCTGAAGGGCAGAGTTTGCAATGCAGCCGTCCGTTCAACTCTCCTATATGGCTGTGAAACCTGGCCCATCAGGTCGCCAGACATAAAGAGGCTCGTCACATTCGATCATCACTGCGTTCGCAGCTTAGCTCATGTCTGGTGGGGACACCGCGTGAGCAATGAGTGTGTTCGAAGTCGCGTATTTGGTGCAGGAAGAGTGAGTGAACCGCTCAACACCATTATATCAAGCACCAAGCTCCGATGGCTGGGCAGCGTGTTGCGCATGCCAGCATATCGACTCCCGCGACGTGCATTGTTTGCGCGTTGTGGGTGCGGTTGGAAGAGGAGGAAGGGAGGCCAAGTGAATACTTGGTCGAGAGAAATGAAAACCCTCACTTCGAAGTTGGCGTCGGTTGATGCATCCCGACTGCCTGGCTGGGGTCCTAAGGACGATGAACACGTTTGGTTGGACACACTTGCTGATATGGCTTGGAGCCGACCCCAATGGCGTTTGTGTTGTGAGTTCCTTTGTCCATCCCCCTCTTGTTTAGCATCCCCATAAAAACAGGATCTCACTTGTTAGGCGTAATATGACTTTCTTTTAAGGCAGACAGATGTTAGCTCTCTGGTACAATGTCCATCCGTCACTGGGGACTCAGCGGGCGTGCCACCGTTTGTTTATTTGCTTTTCTTGTCTTTTGTATTGCGGCACAATAGCTGAGGTGTTTACCACTTCCAGATAACGTGTAATGATGACGATGACGCACTATAGCTGCAGTGGAGGATCACACAGTGTTACAGGAGGAGCTGTACAAAGCGTACACATGGTCCATAGTGAACACGCTGCATTTCAACGTCACCAAGTGCAAAGTTCTCAGTATACGGCACAAGCGTATGCACCACTACCGCCTAGGACTACAAATTCTACGGCGGGCTTCTCACGTGTGCGTTCTCGGCGTGATAGTTCAAGATGACCTTACTTGTTTGAGGCAGACTGAAATGGCAGCTAAGAAAGCAAACCAGTACCTCGGCCTTCTTCGTAGAGCCATCAGGAAGTTTGACCCTTCAGTATTCCAAAAAATGGTTAGTGCGAACATGAGGCCGCATGCGGAATACGCTATCCGTGTATGGCAACAGTGGCTCAAGCACCATCTCACCGCACTTGATACTGCACAATGTAGGGCAACGAAGAGCGTCAGAGGTTTGACCAACCTCCCCTAACCACTCAGGCTGAAGACCCACAAAATATACACTGGACGTTATCTTCGTCTAAGTGGTGATCTCATAATGGTGTACCAGATCCTGAGAAACCCCAACCACCCATGCCATTCCCTTCTAATACTCAGTCAAAACATCTCGCTAAGAGGTCACTAGTTTAAATTAAGCACGCAGTACAGCCGCCTGGAATGTCGGCGAAACTATTTCTCCCTTCGAGTGGCACAGCCGTGGAACGCCCTCCCGGAACAAGTAATTAATGCACCCAATCTATCCCTTTTTAAAACCGCCTTGACGATATTCTGTCACATTTACACTACGTGCTCTAGCTCAGGACCACAAGCCTCTGGCACTAACGCACAACAGATTTGGGATAGGGCCAAAACCCTACTCGAGAATGTGTCACTCCAAACGCCTTGCACGAAATTTGATAAACACAACTACTAAAGAAGCTGGATTTCTGTATCCGAGTAAGTATTGTCCTTGATATCTTTTTTATTTTTCTCACCTATGATGTGAACAATAACCACTCCCCGGTTGCTATGTGTGCGTACATTCTCATTTCAAACTCCCTTTATACGACAGTGCAGTTACATCTGCAAGCGCCAGAACTGACGACTCCATTATCCCTTCGCTATCTTTTTTATCACGTTATACACCCCACGGGACATGTCCAGCACCTGTTTTTTTACCCGTTATAAATCATCGTTCGTTGTTCATAAACAGACCCACGCAAAAACGATTAGCGGCCGACCAACGCAAGGTCGGCTTAAAACTAAACACGATTTTGTTGTCTACATTTACACTTCTAACGTCAAAAACACTAGCATGTTTGCATGCTAACGCCTAAGGTGTTCTTATTAACATGACTGAACATACAGAACGCCTGGCGCCACAACCGCGGGATCTCATCGTGATTACGGAGACCTGGCTAAGCCTTGAGATTGCAGATCTTGAAGTAGATTTACTTGGTATGTCACTGCTTCGGAGTGATAGAGCTGGAAATGGTGGTGGCGTAATTCTGTGTTACAATACTAATCTCCGATGTGAATTTATTGACCACCCAGAGATCCGTGCCCCAGATTCGCTTTGGTGTCGGTTATGGTTCCGCAACAAAGACACCTGCCTTGTAGCTGTGATTTACCATTCACCAAGCTCTACGTGTGAAATGGACTCCAAACTAAGCCCCCTTATTCAGGTTGCTTTGAGCAAGAAATACAATCACATTCTCATCACAGGCGAATTTAATGTGAAAGCCCTTTAAATAGCGGCGACCGATGGCATGCAGATCAAAGCCTGTCTACAAGAGGCAATTTCCAGCTACCCTCTGTACAACCACGCGACCACCCCTACCAGTTTTCGAACTGCTAACAAGCCGTTGATGCTTGATCTTGTGCTCACCAGCCAAGAACTCATGGAAGACGGAATAATTACAAGCACATCACTGGGTCGCAGTGACCATGTGACTCTACTGTTTAACTATGTATGAGATGCAGGATATGCTGAGGAAGAGGACAAGAAAGTATCTAGGGTCACGCACTACAACGTGTTGTCCGCGATTGTTAAGGAGGTATCTTGGACATTCTCGACGGAAAACCCCCTAAAAATAGCCTGGGACGCTGATATAAGGACATTCACCACACTGGTAACGCAAGCATTCGAGCGTAACTCTTTACATCGCCATAGGAGAGGTAAATCATTGCTGAGGAGCAGAACACGCAAATGCATATTTTTGAGGGACTTAACATGTTGAGCACACAGGAAATCCCCGAATTCCGAAAACAGGACTGCCCACATGGCACAGTGTAATTTCCGTGTGAGCTTGATCCGTGAGGACAAGGTGAGGCATCAGCAGGAGTTAAGGAAGCAATTCTACTCGAACTGCAAACTCTAATACAAGCACATTGATGGCCTTCGTAAGGTACAACGCAGAATTCCAGCCCTAGTTACGACTGACGGGTGCACGCGATCATCAATGGAAGCTGCCGATCACTTACGGTTCCGTTACTCACAAACGTTTCAGAGAGTAACAGGCCCAAAGATTATCCCTCTTTCTATTTTCTCGCTATCAGATATGTGCAATATGACTATTGCTGAAGAGATTGTGTGAAAGCAACTGTTGTCCCTACGTAACCACAGCTCTCCTGGTGTCGATAACATTCGACCGAAGGCTTTACAGGCAACAGTCACTGATCTAGCGGAATCTGTCTCTAAATTCCATAAGCGCTGTATGGAGGAGAAGCATATTCCAACAATATGGAAGCGAAGGCTCATCACTCATTTTCAGAAGGGAGGTAGCCGCACTGGCTCAACCAATTGCCGTTCTATAACGCTACTCCCTGTGCTTTCTAAGCATATGGAGTTTATCATCGCTGATGCACTCATGCAATATTGGGAGAATCACAACATGATAGCACCAGAGCAACATGGATGGAGCAACATGGGCTCATGCATTACGAACTTGTTAATTGCACGCAACAGCTGGCCTGAATCAGTTGATGGTGAAGCAGCAGTTGTTGTTATTTACTTGGAGTTCTCCAAAGCGTTTGATCGCTTAGACCACCGAATTTTCCTCCACAAAATTCAGCTCTATGGTGTTGGTGACCCACTGTTGTGTTGAAAAGGCAATTTCCTGCTCGAACGTCGGTTGGAAGTGAGAATACCAGAATCCCTGTCCGAAGCAATGGAGGTGGAGTGCTGTGTAGCATAAGGCTCGGTGCTCGGGCCCAGGCTATTATCAATTTTTATAAACGATCTGGTGAGGGAAATTACTTACGATTTCCTGTTCTTCGCGAATGATATCAAGTTGTGGCGAAGGATCAATGAACCGAACGACAAGGAAAAGCTCCAGCGTGATCTCAACACGATTTCAACTTGGTCGGTTTTGAATACCCTGCCGTTCAGTGTGGAAAAATGTCACGCTGTTCAGTTGGGCCATAGACATGACTATGCATGGGATTTGGCCACACGTACTGCAAACCACTTCCCAAGAACATGACCTTAGTGTGCTCATTCAAAGTGACCTTAACTGTTCCAAACAATTAAAGGCAGTTGCGAAGAGAGCAAACAAACACCTCGGCTTGCTGCGGACAGCATTCGGAAGATTCAACCCATCCATCTACCCCCTACTGCACAATTCTTACGTGCGCCCTCTGGTTAAATATGCCATCCAAGCTTGGCAATTTTGGTTGAAACGCGACTTAGAAGTACCAGAGAAATAACAGCGCAATGCCACAAAGAACCTCAGTGGTCTACGAAACCTGTCCTACCATCAAAGGCTGAAGTCACTGGGAGTTTTTAGTGGCCACTACCGAAGGCTGCGCCGCCATCTCATATTAGTCTGCCAATTATTTAGTGACGCTAATCAAGTATGCCGTCATCTGATGAAACTCCGCCATAACATAAATCTCAGAGGTAACCCTCTGAACTTGAGTGAACAGGATAGCCGCCTGGAATGCTGGCGGAATAAATTTTCCCTTCGGGTTTGCCAACCCTGGAGCTGTCGCCTAAACTTCCTTGTTTCCTCCCCACTTTGGATGTTTTCAAAAAACGATTGGATCTTGCTTTTGGCGCCCATCACTTCGTTGCTTAAACTGTGCAAATTTGTAATGTATTAATTATCCCTCCAAACCGGATAAGCATATTAGGTAACCTTGCGGATGCGGGACGGAAATGGGTATTCATGTTTTCACTTTGCACATGTAATACACTAAGTATAACTGTCCCCAAATTGGCACGTCGTTCACATTCAATTCCCACTTACACTACTATTATTCAGCAGCGTATCTGCTAGATAACCGCTCAAGCAGACAATCTACCTATCGTTTGATAATTGTAGTTTTACCCCCACCATCCTGCGGGACTTGTCAAGCAACTGCTATATTACCCAATCCAGCATCCGACAGTGCGGTCGCAAAAAAACTGTCCTCCTGCGTTATTCGCTTCCAAATCTTTGGATTTATTCTCACAGAGACCTACGTGCCATCATTCGATTTGGCTCCGCGAGCTCCTCCTAACACTGTTCACCTATTGGATCTATCATTCACGGATCACCAACAAACTGTGCTCTTGGAAATTCGAAGTCAACCGTATTTGAAGCTTATCGGATGTTTTATTTCTCCTCTCATCGCATAAGAACTCTTGTGGTCTTATTTTAAAGATCTTTTTGAGAGTCACCCGATCAGCTTAATACCATTTCTTCAAGTCACTCTACAGAGCGATAGTCGTCAATTTGCTCTGCATTTGGAACTGCCACTGTCGTCACTAGACAGCATTTTCCAAGCCACCTTGCTTTGCCTCAGTTGCTTTGTCTCGCATCGCTGTCTACCCGTCTGGATCGATAGCACGCACATCGCCTGGACCTGCTGACCTCAAACCAGCGCCGATCGCCACGCAGCGGTGCGTCAGTATCTCCATCCACTTCCTACCCCTACTAAGAATATGTCTCGTATGAAAAGCAAATGCGAACCATGTGCTAAAGTAGTGAAAAATGGTCTGGCGTGTACCATGTGCTTGAAAACCTATCACACTACCTGCCTGGGGAAGGAGTCGATGAAAACATACACCGCAGAATCGCCTTGGTTCTGCCAAGTATGCAAGTCTATTCCATTTGTTAGCTGTCTGTCTGTGCTACTGCAAAGGTGTGAATGACTAACCGAAGCGGTCGAGCAACTGGTGAGTGCCAGAGTTACACCCATGGGAGGAAACGGACCTGGAAATGTGAGTGAAAATAACACCCCGAACTCACTAGTCAGGCCGAAGAAGCGAGCCAGGCGTCCCAACCCAACCCCAACGACTCAGCCTCCAGCAGTATCAACTCCATTCTCCCACCCTCCTATAAGTAAAAACAGTGCCTGCAGCGCGCCTGCCTCGACTTCTGTACTGTGTGCTGCACCTAAACTAAGAGGTCACCCTCTGAAACTGACAATTCATTATAGCCGGCTTGAATGCCGTAGAAATTTCTTTTCTCTCCGCGTGGGCCAGCTTTGGAACGCCCTCCCTAATTATGTCGTCTCTGCTCCCAATCTGGCGATATTTAAAAAACGTGTTGACGATGCATTGTCTCACTTACATTTCATTTTATGACTTGTTAACCAGGAGCTACAAAACGCAATCAAACGGTTTCTTGCCAAAGGCCCAACCATTGGATTTATGGATTTTTATGTTTCATACGCGAACATCTCCGCTATTTCACCTAAGTCTATGGTGAGTCCACCACAACGCTTTTCACTTTATTATGCAATTTATTTTTGCAATAATTTCCGTCCCACGGGACTTGTTAAGCGATGCTTTTTTACCCGTAACAAACCATTGTCCATTGTCCATAAATCACTGTTCATTGCTCATTATGCATGAACCTGTTTATGGCGACCACCTTTCCAAGCCCACCATTTTTGTCGGTCACTTGAGTAGTCGTCTTAGAGAGGTTTGACTGTACCAGCGTTATCGAGACTACTTGAGCCCTACCTCTAACTGACAGACCGATACCCCACCATCCCTATGGATGATTCAGACTGGTAAGCAACACATGCTTTAAGAAACACTAAGTGACCTCCTGAGTGAGGTAAGTACCAAAAATATCTTCAGTGCACATGAGCCGATCAATCGCTTCCAGGGGTTCTTCACTGGTAGCTTGAACTGGTGGTGTGTCTTCTTACAGCTGCAACGAAGCCTTGATCCCTTGCATTCTCGAGGGTCTTGCAGCAGCATAAAGCACTCTGCACCACGCTGGTCAGAAGCGCTTGCATCGCGGATGGATCCCAACCAGGGAGAGTTGTCTCTTGGGTCAACTCTAAGGCGAATCGGTGGCTTTGGGTTGAACCAACCACTCCAGTGTTCGTAGAGTTGGGAGAGTGAATTGCTCTATATGCAAAGCTTAGTATAAATTGTGCTTTGTTTTGATTTATAAGCTAAGTTAATGAACCGTCCTACTTCGGTGTTTTTAGCTAAGCAACTACTAAGTATTTCACATGGGGGCCAGAGTACCATCGCAACCGAACACGTAGAACCATGCCACGTGAGTCCATGGTGGTGTGTGAACAACAACCAACAGATTTAACCTCTTTGCTCTCGTTCGTCTGTATAAAGGTTTTTATATCTTATTTACATGCCTATTTGCATTTGATCCATCCAACCATTGATTTTTCCCGGTTACTTGCGTCAAACAAACTAAGGCAGAAGTCACGTTAACGTGGACCCACCTCTAGGGTCGCACGGCATGTACGAAGCCAAGCAGGTAGGTGGACAGTCTCCGCAGACAGCAGTTAGCTTAGCAAAGTCGAGTAACGGACAGACCGTGTGCTAATAGGCAATAAAACAAAGGCTGCACAATTTAGCTGATTATAAAGTAACGGGTAAATATAAGCCTCAACGATTTCAAACCACTACGCAAGCGAAATGGAGCCGTACAGATTAGATGCCTCAGCAGCAATCCATAATTGGTTTTCACAGTGAACAACCAGTCAAAGCACCGTTTACCGTACCGCACTTAGTGAGAATATCTAAACCCATATACTCCCAATAGCTTACAAACATTGTGGTGTGGATGACGATACGGTGAATCATTGACACTAGGTCATACACTAAATCGGTTAACAGCATGTGGTTAGATGAGACAATATGGACGTATAAGGACGTATAAGTCTGGTGCCTACGAAAGATAGGCAGACAGAACCAGCAGACAGCTCTAACTCCCCGTAGGTTAGACGTCAATACTCCAGCTAAATACCCATGCATTTATCCCCTTACGGTGAGATGAGGTGAACCCGTTCAGGTTATACTGGCGAACAGTTGTGATTGATCCCGGGATGGCTTGCAACGTTTACCAGGTATTCTGTTGGTACTTTGTAGGTAGGTAAGTGTACAACCGCGACATCCAACGGGCGTTCTATGCTTGCGGTGGAACACATTTGAGCTTATTTACACACAATTTGGACTTATGCTTATGCGAAAGGTGTATGTTAGTGGAGACCCTGAAATACCCGTTTTCAATTTGCATGCCACATGCAACGGTTGTTGGACACAAATCCGGTATTCAGTGCGGGAACCATCCAAGAGACAGGACAATCCTATGACACTTCGGTTAAAGAAGTCCAATCCATCCACTAGCTGTGATCACGCAACGGATACAACAGAAGCCTAAAAGCTAAGTGCGCCGATACTCGATTTCGCACGGCGGCTGCTGAAATGCAACCTTCCTAACGGAAGCTGAGCGCTAGATGTACCACAGCTGGTTAATCGCCATTGTTTACAAAAGACGAGAGTGGAACGAACAGTACGTAACTCACACAGCGAGGCTATCTGCGCGTTTTGCAACTAAGAACATAATAATTCAATCATTATTTCATTTATTGTAAATTGCATAGGCACTCTAGTTAGAAACAGTGCTAATTACATTTCCTTATGCATGCACCAACCAGAATCCACGAGATGTCTAGGTTAGCACGGATTCTTGTTTCGGTCTGATCCCGATCTGACGCTCTCCGATTAGCTTGTGGTGTTATTAAGTCTTTCTGCGCAAGGGGCGCGTCCGAACATTGGAACCTTTGGCTGCTGGTAGGCGAGGGAAGAAAATCGGGCATTTGAACTACTTACACAAGGTAACCGAGGTGGAGGCTTCCGTATCAACCACTGACACAGCTCACACATTTCACTATGCGCTTGAGATAGAGTTTGGCTGCTTGGGGTTATTAGAATAGGTTGCTCAACTGTGAGGATTGTTAACCAAATGCTTGTCATAGGTCTCGGACAGTTTCGACAAGTACAACGTCTCGGTGGTATTTTGTAGAAGTAATTGTTATATCGTTTTGCTCAACAGGGCTGTTTCCGAACCTTGAACAACTTTCTGGCTGGCCAGATAAGCTTTAGACAGTTCAACATGCGGTTCAAATCAAAATGGGAAAGTTATGGGAGAATTGAGATGGTACAAGAAATTCTAGCTACTCTCATTAGAGAATTGAGAAATACCAACGAAAGCAATGACACTTTTATCGATTAATAAAAATAACAATTTGAGTGACTGCTTTACCATCCGTCATACGTCCGCGTTCCATCCTAATATGCTTCGAGAAACTTGTCACCAAGTTGTTCTCTTTCCCATTCAGAATAAATCAACTGTCTGATTTGTACTGTTCATGGTGCACACGGTAGCTCAGCGGAGTTCGGACCGCTTACCGCCCTGTGCATCATAGTTACTGGGTGGACGTCGAAGAAAACTACCTACTAATGGATGTAATTGGGTGTTGCTCGTCCCAACCCAATTACATCCATTCAGGATACGGTCCTCGAGATCGGAATGACCAAGGTTTACCTCAAAGTGAGCCGAGGTCCAAAAGGGGTTGCGAGTCGCAACCCAACCACACAGTGCTCCCTAAATTCAGCTTTGAAGTACCTTCTAATAGATTAGCCGCACAAGTGGGACGGAAAGCGAATCTCACCAATGGACCGCGGACCAATGAAAGCTGATTTAAAGCGAGGGCTATTTCATAGCAAATCACCCTGTAAAGTTTGGCACGACTGCTAATTGGAAGTGTGTCAGCGGAGACTGTTGTTTGTCAAATGGCAGCATCTGGAAGGGAAGCTAAGGAATGGCTATTAACAATTAAGTGGTTCGTGCATTGGTGGCAGTCACACTGCGTCTGGCGTTGACTCTCCTGGGAGTGTGATTTGTCTGTAGGTTGCTGATTACGCTGAATCGTGAGTGAGGACTTGTGAGTTTCACTTAATGCAGTCACTAATCAACCGAATCGACATCGATTGCACCGAACGTCGGGCCAAGGACATAGTTTACTCGTCGGCCTAAGGTAAATCACGTGATGTCGTGTGGGCACGGCTAGTCCGAGCCGCTGCCTTGTCAGTAGTCTGTATTCGACCTGAAATGACCTATGCATATGAATGCGACCTCAATCACCCAAGCCCCTCAGTCGGAAACCTGTGCAGCTGGAAATAACGTCTACGCAAGGTCAAATCCGAGTCGCATAACTTACTTGGAGATTTAACTGAATTGAAAGAACCCATTGATTGATCAAATGTTTGTTTAAACGAACAAATGTTTCCGGTAATCCCTCATCAGACTTACAATTACATGAAAATCAAAATTTTGTATGTAGACTAAATAGATCGGCAGTCAGCCAAATAGAATCTAATGCGCGATGCCAAACCGTAGGTCAGGTAATGGTGACCAGGTCGAGGCAGCCACCCACCTGTTCTATTCCGTAATAGCAACAGACCAGAGCAGCATCGGAATGGATATATGGAAAAACTGTCAGCGCATACGCGCGTTAGTTAAATCTATAGACGTTTGAATCACAATCAATCAAATGCAGGATCACATGGCTGGGCTAACGAGTGTTAGTTAGAAGTGTGAGTAGGATAAGCAAATCGAGGGCAAAAACAAAGCAAAGAACACGACATTGTCGTCTCCTCTGTTCGTAAAAATATAGGCACTACATGTCCATGAACGATCTAAGCTAGTGTCGGGACTCCGAAGAATTTTCGTGTGGGGTTATCCGTTAAAGCGTATCGGTAGACAGGGCGGCATATTCGACCGGAAAGTCGTAGGTCTGCATTTGTTTATAACGAGCGCCGTGTTGTACGTGTGTTCGTCTGTTCCATAGCATCATGGGAGAGCGTTGTACGCAGCATCTTGAATTCACCTTAGTCTCATCAGCTAACTTGTAAGTTCCTGGCATGCACACAGATTCCACACAGGTCGGCGGTCCGAGCACATTACCTCCTTTTAGTTAGAATTGGGTAGTCTCAAGCGAACAAATGTCCCTGGAGGATACGTTTTCAAAACGCGTCTATATTTAGCCTAATAAATAGCCCGTCTTTGCTATTCTCTGGGATCGGCGGTTTCTTCGGATGTAAAGGCTACATTTAATCGAGTTCGAATTGTTCGTCCTAGCCTTCACTCCGAGGTGGTGGTTGCCGTTGCAGTATGTGGGGTGGTTCTGTATACATCCAATGCAGATACCAACGCATCATCCCAGGATTCTCTCGAGAGCCGAAGGACTTGTAGAGCTTTTTCAAAGTATCATTAAGTCTTTCGACGAGTTCATTTGCTGCAGGATTAAAAGGTACAGTCCTCGTGTGTCTGATACCATAGCGCCTTAGGAATTCAGCATACTGGTTATTTCGAAACTGTGGGCCGTTATCAGTGACTATTTCTTCTGGCAAACCGTACCACTGCAAATAAACCAAGGATCCACTTTATGATGACGGTTGTAGTCATGTCCCCGCATAGAATAGCCTCCGGCCTTTGCTGTAGAAACTTGTAGCCACTAACACGTTTCGCTTCTGTGGAGGTGCACTGGCAAACGGGTCCATAATTTCGATGGCAATTTTTGCCCATAGCTTCATTGGGTACACAATAGGTTGGTCTGGAGCATTCAGCGGCCTCTCACTCTTATCGGGATGTTGGCAGGCGTAACATTCCCGAATAACTGTCTCAAGGATTGAATTCAACTTCGGGAACCAATACCATTGCCGGATCCGAGCTTTTGTTCTCACAAGCCCTGGATGACGTTCGTGCGCACATGCAACCACCAGAGGAATAAGGGTTGCAGGTATCACAATCTGCTCGCCTCTGATTATGCAGTTGCTCACAGTAGAAAGCTCATGCCGTAGGGTATAGTATGCAAATAATTTAGGTCGGATCTTTGTACGACTGGGCCATGAAGTGGATATGTATCCCCGAAGCTACGCTAGGGCAGCACCTTTGTCAGTGTGCTCTCGTGTCAGTTCAAATATTATTGTAGGTGTTCCTTCTGCGAGCTGCGATATCATTTTCTCTAAATTCTCCTTTTCCCCTTCCTTGGACAGTGGAAGTCTCGACAGGGCAACTCCAAGTTCGTTAAAGCACCCTGGCAAGTATTTTATTTCATAATCATAGTTCAATAAATGTGAGTACCAGCGACTCAAGCGTGCCGGCTTTTGGCCTTTGTTACCGCGCCTTAGTAACCTTGTAAGAGCAGGAAGATCGGTGTGCAAAGTGAATGGACGTCCGAAAAGTAAAGTGCCATTTATCACATGCCAAGATGCATGCGAGGGCCTCCTTCTCACTGGTGGAATAATTTCTTTCAGTATCAGACAAGGTAAGCCATGCGTATGCAATCACTTTCTCGTCGTCATCTTGCAGCTGGGACAGACCTGCACCCAAGCCAACAACTGAAGCATCCGTTGAGACAAACGTTGGACAGTGCTCATTGAAGATCGCTACCGTGGGAGTGGATTCACTTATCACTCGTATGGTCATGTAAGCATTGTCTTGTTCAGTGGCCCAACGAAGTCCTAGTTTTCGCAGGTCAGGCTACGCAAAAGGCTTGACGATAGTCGCAAAATTCGATAAATTTCGTAGGTAATAAGAACACAAAACAAAGAAAGGTTACATCTGTGTAACTTTGCGTGGTTTTGGACAATGGAGACTGAATCTGCTGTTCAGCACATTAGGCGTAATAGCCGAGATAGAAATAACGTCCAATAAACGCGATCTCTGTTATAGCGAATTGGCATTTGCTGATATTCTGGCAGAGATTTAGTTCATTCAGTCTGTGCAGCACGTAATGAAGTTTTCCTTGATGTTCACTGGGTTCCGACCAAAGACACAGTCATCATCCATATACACAACACATCCTTTGGGATCTGATAGCGATAGTGGAACAAATTTCTGCCAACCTGCTGGGACACTACTTAGGCCCATTGGTAGCACTTTGTAGTAATACAAACCATCTTGCGTGAGGAAAGCAGTCACATGTCGGCAATCTGGAGTCAGTGGCATGTGGTAATATGCACTGCGAATATCCGGCTTTTAGAAACGTTTGGCCTTCGAAAGCCTAACCATCAACTCGTCGAGAGAAGACATAGGGAATTTGTCCACCATTATATGTCGATTAAGCGCTTAACGGTCGGTTCATACACGAATAGACCCATCTTTCTTTTGAACGGCAACTGCATGAATTCTATCAAGTCATCCGTTACCATATTTTTCAAAGCTTGCGACAACACTTCTCGTTTGGCCAAAGGTATAGACCTAGGTTGAGAAATGCTGAATGGTCTTAATCCGCGCTCAACCGAATGCGGTGCAATGATTTTGGGACTCTACCAATATCCGGGAGAAAGAGCTTTTGGTAACTGGATCCTAATGAATGAAGGTTGACGCTGGCAATGGTCACCCGGCTGACTCATGGTGATACATTCAATAACACCATGGCAGTACGTCCCAATAGAGGCTTACTTTCAGTTTTAGCGAAGTAAACTTCAGCTATACACTTCCTGCTCTTTATAAGCAACATTGAAACCATAACAAAAAGGAATATGTGGACATCACCATTGCTGAAGGTGTAAGCGGAAGGATGTTGGTAAAAACAATATGGCACAACTGTGATTGGTGGCGCGGAATCTAGTTCAATGTCTAGACAAATGGAATATCTGGCGAAGGCAGTTTGGGTTCTTGAGTTGGAGACGAAAGTGGGCGTTCGCATTCATTCACAACATATATAGATTATTCAGTGGTGACCGGAGAAGCTCTAGAGTCACTTGCAGAATCAACTAGAGAAATGGCGCGGGAACTACAAACGCGAGCAAAATGACAGGTCTTACAGCAATTCGGACACATTGCACTCATTGCAGGACATGACTTATCATTTGCCCGGTTCAGCATCTCCACTAAGGTAACACTCATTTCTAACTGAGGATCGCGACAGAGAGCGTGTAGAATCCGTGAGACCAGAAATCAATTGTTGTACTAACTTGGCTTCTTCCACTTTTCTTGGGAATACTATTGTAGTTACACTTTCGAACAGAACAAACAAGACCGAAATGAATGCATACGTTGATTCACCAGATGCTTGTTTCCTCTGCGAAAAATGGTACTGAGAAGTGTAAATGTTCACCCGAACACCCTTTGTTTATCGACGGCCGATAAGGCCTCTGTCAACGTGGGTTTCTTCCGCAAGTTTAAAGTATCAAATATACCTGGTCCCTGTGAGTCGAGGTGCAAGCAAAAAAGCCTTAAAGTATCCTCTGTTTTCAGTGTCACGGATGGATTGAAAACTGGAAGCACAAAAATATAATCTGAAAAACTAACCTTCCAGTCTTCCCAGCATTCTGCATTTGGGGTAACCGCAGAGTCAGTCCAGAACGGTGCAGGAGTACTAGCGCGCAAAGACATCGGTAACAAGCGACGCCGATTTTCTGTATCCCGAAAAAACAGCAGAACGGGCAGCACCGGAACTTATGTATGGAGAAAACTGTTAGCACATACTCTCGTTACAATTAAATCGATAGACGATGGACGACTAGCCCAACTCGTCAGCGCCACAACTCGGTGGTTCCTGGCCGAAGAAACCCCGGAAGTTGCCTGGCTCGTGTTTGTCAACAAATACAGTCAGCTGATTGCAGAGATTATAGAAGTAAGAGTTTGAAAGAAGTGTACATCAGTTTCTTCGTTATGAGCAGAAGTCGAAAGTGGATAACAGTACGTAACGCAGCATGGCGAGTGTACAGAGAAGCTCCAGCACTAGGAACTTGAAAAATACGTAGCCTAACTTAAGAACTGCACTCACCTACCAAGAGAAGTTAAAGCTGCCCATCAGCCGAACATTGTAGAAACCTTTTAGTGCTAACCACAAAGTGCTGTGCAAGCACGTTAATACCCCACGAAGGGTGAGGCAAGGATTTTCTTCACTCAGGATGGCTGTTAGCCCAACAGGAACGGCTGTGGAAGGAGCAGACGCGTTGAGAATGCAATATGCCCCAACGTTTCAGTGGGTCTTGCCACCAAGTGGTTTTCCAACCTCTGTCGTCTCCTCGTCAGGATTAACACACATCACTTTTACCGCGCAGGCTGTATTGCAAAAGCTATCATCTCTACGCAAACACAGCTTGCAGGGTGTCGAGACCATGCGTCCAGAGGCACTGGGAACAGCAGCAAGCCAACTAGTAGCACCTTTAGCTCAGTTTTCCCAGCGCTGCTTAGACCAGAACCAAGTTCCCGCCATGTGAAAGCTTGGAAGAATAAGTTCGATTCACAGAGGTGGAAGCAGAACTAATCTTTCCAACTTCCGGCCAGTATCCCTTCATTCTGTACTCTCCAAGGTCACGTACTCCATCGTTGCCGATGCACTAGTATGCTGTCTGGAAAACTATAACATCATCAAGCCTAAGCAGCTTGGTTTCCGCCGACAGCGGTCATGCGCAACGAACTTACTAATCGCGACCAGTAGTTGGACCTAGTCAGCTGACGTTGGAGAAGGTGTTGTTGCGCCCTACCTGGATTTTTCCAAGGCATTCTATCGTATAGACCATCGGATACTACTCTCCAACTTCCAGCTTTATGGATCAGTGACCCTCTTTTAAGCTGGATCGCCAACTTTCTACTTCAACAGCAATTAGTGGTCACAGTTCGGAGCTCTTTAGCCAACCCATACAAGTCGAGAGTGGTGTGCCGCAAGGCTCATTTTGTGGTCTGCGTTTGTTTTTGTTTTTATTAATGACCTGACACAGGGAGTCTTTTCAAACTTCCTAATGTTTACCGAAGATATCAACGTCTGACTCAGGATCCAAGCGAACGCTGATCTGCATCTGTTTCAGAGTGAGCTATATACGGTATGTCAATGGACAGCCCAAATTTTACTGCCTTTGAAGGTGTGTAAATAGAAGGTATTTTCCATCCGATATCGGAGCAACTACTCTAACCGACTCGGAACAAATATACTACAACCATCAACTTTCGAACGTGACTTGGGTGCCCTGGTTCAAGATGACTTGGGTTGCTTCGGGCAATTCGAAAAGGCTTTGAAGACTAGTTACCATTACCTCGGACTATTGCAACGGGTGCTTGAACAAATAAACAGCTCCATATTTCGACAAATGCGCAGTGCGTATGTTCACCCCATGTCGAATACGCAATTCAAGCCAGGCATCCATGGCTGAAACACGGCCTTAATGCACTGGAGCAGCCACAACGTCGGAGATCTAGGAAGGAAATTGGAATTTGCAATCTTTCATACCAGGTGAGGTTGCATCGGTTGGGGTATTCAGTGGAAGCTATCGCAGATTACGAGGCGACCTGATTATGGCATACTTGATTCTGCGAGACCCACATCATGTGTGCCGCCCTTTACTGCAACTCAGCACCAACGCAGACCTAAGGGGCCACTCTTTGAAACTCTCTGTACAGTATAGCTGTTTGTAGTGCCACAGCAATTTCTTTTCCATTGGTGTCTGTCACGCGTGGAATGCTCTCCCAGAATCGGTCGTCACTGCACCTACACTAACAGAATTTACAATAGGGTTGGCTGACGCACTCATCTGCGTACACTTTGTCTCTTAGCGCTAGGTATCCATCCTACACCTGGAGTTTACCTTAGGATTATTTGATGTAAACTGCGGGTACTGTGAATCTAAGCGGATTGCAGGACTACAACGGAGCAAAAGCTAATACCTTTGTTTCATATTTTAAGTACTAACTGTGTTACTGTCATCATTATCTTTATTGTTATGTTTACATTCCTACCAAGTATCCAACAGGACTTGTAATACCACGCTTCTTAACCCGTATAACTTCATTGTTCATTGTTCAATCAGATGCAAGATAACAAAACAGGCCAACAAGTGCTAAACAGAAGTGTGAGTAGGATAAGCGCATCGAGGGTAGAAAGAAAGCAAAATATTTGAAGACAAGACCAGCTTACTGCGAAATGACTGTACAGTCACATACGGCCTTATTGTGATTGGGAGTCGATGCGACAGAGAATCATATCAGGCGAGTTATCTCATGCGATCATTATTCTAATTTCTATAAAATGCCAAGCTAAATCTGTACTTATTCACCTGACTTGAAGAAGCAGTTGTGTCAAGGGCGAAGCGTAGTCAGGAAACAAGCCTATAAAATAACCGAGTTTTATTATAAAACTGGAAGTTATGATATCCTAGTCGGTCCCAAGTTTATTCCACGGACCTCACGTTCGTAAGCTGGCGAGTGAACTCCTGCGATTGGCTGGCGTTGAAGCGAGTTGCGAAAATCACATCATCTTTAACATGCGAGGTCTCAAATGTGGGTTTATTCCTAGAACCCTCGTAGTCAAATCCCCGGACTACTCATATACATCTGCCAGAATGACCTTCAACGCAAGCGAACATTTCTAAGACAGCGGATTTATCTGACAACCATACGCCTGGACGAAATCCGCCTTCACGCTAATCGGCCGAGCTGGGAGCTGAAGACACTTGTGACACTGTTATACTACGAGAGACTCTGCAACGAAGCCTCGGAAGATAAGTCAACTCGAGGAGAAGCTGCGAAGGAAAGCAAAATTCGTAAGTGTGATCATTTAAGATGTGTACATATCGGGGTCACTAGTCTCTCTGATAAGACCGATTCCAATAGGACCTATTACAATGTAGTTAATACGACAGATAGGTTGTTGGGTGAAACAGTAAAGGATATAACGTTTTCTGTAACTACGTCAAATATAAGTGTGGAAGAACTCATTCCTAGCCTTGAGACAGTGGTTACAAAAGTACCTGTTTCAGAAGTTGAGAATATTCGGGCACAGGTAGCAGACATTATCAGATTCCAACAGCTTTGGAAGTCAAACATGGCGACAGCAGAGCGTACCCTATTAAAAGCCTTAAAGAAAGACTCTGCCATTATCATAACAAAAGCTGATAACCGTTAGGCCATAGTAATAGCGAATAAATTGGAGTACGTAGAAAAAGACGGCAGCGCATTTGATAACAGGACCATACAAAGAGATTGAGGTGAAAACGGCATCGTCGGTAATGAATAAGAATAAAACGGATACTAGCAATTACCTGAGAAGTGTAACGGGTTGTATAGGGCCGGGTAAATGTATAATATATATCTGAAATCAACTCTGCCGCCAAGGATCTACGGGCTACTGAGGATACATAAATCCAACATTCCTATTAGACTCACTGTGGATGGCATCGGTTCTCCAACCCGCGAACCAGCCAAATATCTGACAGGTTGGTTAAAGCTCCTAAGAGAGGAAACAGATACATTCATAAATAACTCTCATGGTTTGGCGCAAAAGGTGGCAGGTTTGACCATTGAGTCAGATGAAATAATGGTTAGCTTCGACATCAGTACTTTATTTACCAATGTACCAAAAGATGACGCATTGGAGGTAGCACAACGTTATCAGCCTGAGGACAGTATCATGGGGGGAAGAACGAAACCCACAGTGGACCAGATAATAGAAGGAAAAAAGTATGTTTTAATATGTCATATTTCACCTTCAAGTCGAGGCTGTATGCTCAGGAAAAGAGCCTTGCCATGGGGTCAGCAATATCCCCCTTTACTGGCAAAATCTATGTATGGAAGACTTTGAAAAGTGGACGTTGATAAACTCCAGTAACTTGCCAAAGATTTGGTGGCGCTACGTAGATGCTAGTTTTGTTATCATTAAGCGGGATAAGAAAGGAGTCTATGGACTACCAGAACTCCATTACTGAGAACACAAGTTTTATGATGGAACTAGAATATTGGTTATGTAGTTCACAGGAACGGAGGATGGCTAAAGCAACCATAAACCGAAAACCAACAGATACAGATGGATTATTACACTGTAGTTCATGTCATCCGAAACACCAGTATACTGCGATTGCATCCTTTTTGTTTCGTAGGGCCAGAATCTGTGCATAGAGGAAGAAGACAGGAGGATCACCCGGAAAGAGGCGATGAACAAAGTAGTAGATAGTGGATATCCGAAGCGGTTAGTTAAACGTCAATTGACGAGAGCGCTAAAGCAACCTTCACAACGTACGACAGAATGGATTGGGACGGTGGGGATCCATTAAAAAGAGGAAATCTCTGAAGCGATCAGGCTGATACTGAACAAGAAGATAAAAGTGATTTTCCCATGTGGTCATACGCTCGATTCAGCACTGGTGCGTTTGAAGTATCTACTTCCAAAAGATAGGACGACCAATTACGTCCATAAAATAAGTTGCAGGGATTGTGCGCAAGGGTATGCAGGTCAAACGGAGAGAACTATGCACTAAATAGCAAAATACAAAAGGTACGATTCACGTCCACCAGAAAACGAGCCTGAATACAAGCCGTTAGTAAAACATTCGGCGGTAGCGATACATGCGCTAGACTCGGGACACTCAATCAACTGGGGCAATGTGGAGAATAAATATCGGAATAACGCATAAATTCACGTGTGTGTTCACCGTGTGTTTTCACAAAGTCAAGTCCAAACTAACTTGGGCCAAAGCACGTAATCCAAGTGGAACTGTGTATCATCACACTACTTAGTTAAATGGGCTAAGGGTGTCGTGGAAGTAGCGGAAGTTGGAACACCGTTCCACGATTGGCAAAACCGAACAGCGTGAAAGTGCCAATGGCCTTCTAACCAGGCCAGTTTCAACTGGCGGTAGTTCAGAAATGTGTTGTGGTTGATCTCATTAGATAAAATTATGCATGATTGAGATTCATGTGGCTCTGACAGTAATAAAGGTTCTCCCGAGGTACCAGTGCAAACTCTCAGGTTATGGATTGATCAGGGTTTGGAGTAAGCCAGCGACGAATCTGGACGCTTTCGTTATGGAGTTGAACACAGCAAGACTTTAGTTTGACCAGGGCTGCCAGCCTTGGACGGTGTAATCCACGTTGGCCGCATGTAAGGGATGAGAAATTGCGGAAAGCCGAAAGAATGGAACAGCATAAAAGCAATATGTAACAGGTCCTGGTGTTAAACGGGTATTCTTACTAGCTTTTCGATCTGTAACTTTTACATATTCTACCTGTCTTGGGCAACCGAACTCATCATGTGAGAGCACTGGGTGGGGGCACGTTCATTGGAAAGTTGCTGCATAATCTGCCGTCAGAATTTTACCCATACATACTTTGGTGGTATATGCTCAACGCTTTGCACCTGACCAAGATGAACAAGAGCATGATCAGAGCTGACCCCATGTAAGCCGTTTCCAGGTTACCTTGCTGTGGAATGCAGTCGTCTTGAGGTCATTTAAGAAGAGTGGAAAATGTAAGGTCATCCCTCTTGTGAGATAGTTTGTGAAGATCAACTATAGACATGATCTTAGTGCAGTACCTTACGCGATACCGTGGTACACTCATTTTGGGTCAGCCATGGCGGTACGAACTTTCAGAGCCGGAGAGAATTTAAAGAGAGAAGTAAGTAGCCAATCTAGATGGTCGACTATGCCCATAACTCGGAAGCTTGTGAAGGAAAACGCAAGTATCCGTCGAAGCGGTTCTGATAAGTCCGGTTAGGCAGGCAGGATGAAATCGGTTCTGCTGCCATCGTCCTTGGTGTTTCGCTTTCCCCGCGCGGTATAAGCTGGAGTTCAGTTCTGTTAGTAGAATGATTCCATCGGGCATCCAGTTGAGACTTACTCACAAATAGAACATTATATTGTGTTACACTTTAGCCCGAAACCTTGAAGTTGAAGTAGCCTGCCGCAACGTATAAAGGCTGCTTCCACTTGACGGTCCGCAAACTCAGTTCCATTGCCGAACGTGATACCAACCCAAGCTGCGCCTTTTGGAGTATCAACTTACAAAGATAATACATGCTTTTAGCGCACGAACTAATCGATTAAATGCACAGTTTGTTCCCTTCGGACATTGCGTTAGCAGAACCTAGTCTATGTGACCACTGCACATTTTAATATTATGATCTTCGGTTAGTTGTTACTGAGGTATCGTCTCGCGACAACTGTGCTTCTTCCCACAAGCTATACTCGACAATGCGTTGGCTCCGAGCTGGTCGGACACGAGCATCGTCTCACTGCGCGATCAATAATCACATAAATGGCAGCCATTGCTGCTAAGGCTTGGTTGGCAATGAATAACAGGTGTGCGTCGTGGTTACTAGTCAAGTCTCGGTTAAAGCTGGATTCAGGCAGTGTCCGAGGTCACTAACCGGACGTTGACACATTGAGTGCGGTCAACGTGAGAAAGGATGTTGTTTTTCGTAGGTAAACGTACACCATTTACCACTACTACCACCGATGAGTAGCACCCACTTTTGACTAACGCGTTCACTGAACGCTAAAACAGAGAGCTAGAAGTTATACTTCTATGTTGCACCATCTATGTAGTAGTGGGTACGTACGCAAGAATAACGACAGTTATTACTGCGCACTATCAGTATTGTCCAGCTGTGCCAAGTCCTATCAAGGTGTGATGCGCCACCGAAATCTACGCCACAACATTGGCATATAGGAATTCCATGAATTCCGACACGGACTTTGGTCCGACTGAAAGGGGATCAGTGTGACTTGATGTTGGAAACATCGAAATTTTACCAAGTACAGAAAATTTTCGTTTTGTGGACGAGCACCAGATGTAGACGGTGAATGGTCCACAATATGGTCACAAGCAAATACCACAAAAACAATTAATCGATTTGTGTTCCTCAGGTTGTTCACTTCAATAAGGCCTTCAACCGACTCCGTTATTTTTCCGCAGATATACCGGAACGGTGTGGCTGCTGCCACGTGACACGCAGTGGTGTCGCACAGACCTTACTGGACGGCGATTGGCTACGGGAAGTTAAGATTTTCCTGTTTTCTCCATCAGCCAATCGAAAGCCAACAGCTGTCATGTGATTGGTAGCGTGACTACGTCTCAGCAATAGGTTTACCGCAAGTCAATTTCGTGCATGTAGCACTACTTCCAACCGAACTGCGATTCAGACACGTTGGAGTTAACGTTGAGCTCGCATTTCCTCGTTATTTACAGAATACTGTGAATTTCACTTTCATTGGACTACTCACGAGCGTGACTCATGAAGCCCACTCCCTATCCAGATAATCCACCCAACCCGAGCGGTCCAAGTTACACGCCTGGAACGGGCGAGCCGACGGGCGATTATATTACTGGTCTGTTGCATCGTTAGGTGCTTCGTAATTCATCTTGGCGTTTTGTTTACTGAATAAACATAATATAAAATTTCCACAATATAGCCATGTAATAATTTCCATATCTTGTAAAACGTTGCATGAAGTCAAATTAGGTAAGCTAGGATAAAATACCAACGACATAAGAATAACGTGATTTCCATCGTTGCCAGTGTGTGGATTTATCCGTTTGGTATCAGACGGAGGTACCCTGACAGATGTTTCAAGCCATTGTTCGTGGACTAACGATGGCACTTGAATATCACTGGAACGCTCTCACTGCCATATAAAGTTTGGACAGTTTTTCCTTGACGTCTGATTGACTTCCGGTGTGCCATCGCTGCAGTCTTATCCACCAAATGCCCTAGAATGTCATGGATATCACATGGGGATTGCGCCTGGGATCGGCCTACTTTACTGCCTCTAAACCAGATTGTTTTCACTATCCGATCGACTGGTCTCTTGACTAGATGTGTGATAGGAATGAGCAGAACCCCATCAGGTTGTCCTGATGTTGTTCCCTGTTCGGACTTATTCCTGAGGCAATTGATAGTTTAGTGTGTCGAAGTCTCCATAAAACTGATCAATTCGTTGCTATTTTGTAATCCTAACGATTGGTATATCTGTGAGATTAATCTTTTGTGACGCTACCTAGCATACCGCACCCAAGCTTGTTCATCATGCCTTCCCCGTGATTGAATGATACCGTGCAGGTTGGTCCTGAGGAGCCTAATTATCTTTTCACTTTGTTGACGGAGAATACCAGAGGGTTTCAAACTCGAATACCCTGGCCATTCAATCCCGATGGTCAACAGCTTAGTTTCCGCGGTCACCCAATGTAGCTTCACAACGTATTCTGGTCGGGTTAGAGTAGAAATGCGTCTTTTACATCGAGTTGTGACTATTGGAATTCCCCTCCGGAGAATGTGATTAAGTGGCCCATCATTAGTAATGTTAACACCAAGGCTTTCATTTATACTAGATGACTTACGTGTACATCCTGAAATTTCCTATGTGGTCTCCTTCCTAAAATGGTAATTCTCGTTTCTTAAAGTGATATTCTTCTTTTCACGAATCGGAGCACCTTGACACTTCCTGCCTAAGCTAAGTACACAAGAAGGGACATACAGGGGATTCCCATCGTCTTATACATTTACATCAACTAACTTGTTTTTAACGCGAAGTGATGCAGTGATGATTTGTGGGTAGGTCTAGTGATCTTGCTGCGACCGCTTACCAGCATATCTACTTGGATGGGTTTTACTCTTGACTACATACGCGCCCGGGCAGTTCAGTGGTTACCCATGACTCGGTAGCTGGGGGGTAGACTTCGACCAACAGCCAACCAAAGCTCCCGAACTCGAGTCCCAGTTTTGCCATCGCCACTTACAAATGCAGACTGTAGTGTGAAACCAGCCGTGGGTTGGGTGCGATGTCGCGACCGCGTAACACCCAAACTTTGTGTCACTTTTTCTATCGCATAATCTATCCATACTTCCTCGGCCGATTGATGTTGATGTGACGTTGGTAAGTAACCATAGCGCGTCTGGTGGCCCACAGGAATCACATTTTTGCATCGATTTCACCTTCATATTGTAGTTAGTCACTTGAATATTATAACAGCTCCTTTTTTGCTTTCGTACCAAACGCGTACAGGTCAATCATGTGCGGACAGTAGAATCCCAGTGGATCCATTTGCGGGATTAACCGCACACGCGAAAATGGTGCACAACATCAGTTGTGAAAAGTAAGGGCGATAAGTATTGCACCAACCAATGGAGACAACACAGTGCACAAATCGCGTGCTGGATTGGGAAAAATACATTTCAGTACGGTTTCATGATGGGATTTCGCCGGCTTTCTTTATAGAGACGCCGATGTATTCTAATGTATTCGCCATACATTGGAAAGTATTATAATGTTAACGTTCAACCCAGCTTGTCGTCATGTTACTGGTATTCGACAGAATCAAATAACCATTTGCCACTTTCCGGACGCGTGTAAGCCACTTGAACGGAATTCCGAGACATTGCGGCCCTGAGAATCCTGACCATTGAGTGGGTGATGAAGAAGACCACGGTCCAGTAGAGAAGTCCCACCACTAAGGTTCGACTAGTTTACAACGGGGAGAGAGAGAGACAGGGATGGAATTGACCTTAAGTGGGTACTTTTGCTGGCCCGGCCAAATGCGAACACAGGGTTGTACATTGTCGAATTCATAGCATAATCAATTCATCATTTAGGGCATACATCTCACCAGGGGAGAGTGTAAATTGATAGCTGCTTCTATGTGATGTATGCAGTCCGTGGTGTACTTGGGAAAAAGAGTGTGATTCTTTGTAACATGTGGGGCATCAGCACTGCATAGGCGTATTTTCAGGGATCAAATGACTTTCTTGCAGCAACGAGCCGACCTGTGTTTACGAAGTTTCCGCTACTGAAATTGCCCCGGATTTGATTGTCTTAGCAAATTCACCGATATTGAATTTGAGTGAACAATTCCTCTCACAAAACTCCAAAACAGACGTAGTAGGGTAAGAGCTGCATATCATGTGAATGAATTATCGAACCTGCCGTTTCTCATCAATAAGACGCGTCATTTCGGACCGTTTCACGATAAGTTAGGTGATGCATAATTCAGGTTGATTTAATGTCATAGAAAGCCTATAGTGGTCATTTACCATAGAACTATTTGGCAAACTTAAGCAATGGACAATCGAGAGCAATAGCATGCAATTCCACCGCGATACGCTTTGCCTACAACGATTGAAGCATAACCTGATGTTGTTGATCTATCAAAATGCCACTTACAACTTACCTACATTATAATTGCAACGCATCTCTATCTGGAATCTCAGTAATAAAGGCTGTATCCTGGATATATCGATAGGCAGAATAAATATGCGATCCAATTTCTTTCAAGAAATAGGCTCCCAACCATTAGCGGGTCGAGGGAGATCGCAACAACATTTCACATTAATCTCGGCATCTACATCGACCTGAACATGATAATAACGTTGTTCTACTTGAAAAGAGATTGCCTGGTAAACTATTTCAAGAGGGTCCCGGGTGCATCTGATGGGTGAGGTAGAAACTCACAAAATGCAATTAACCCGTAGTGGTTGCAACGTCCTCGAAGCGTACCAATACCCTCAAATATATATATATATATACATAAATATATAATCAACAGCATATAAGATACACAGAGCCAGCGAGGACCATGAAATGGAAGTAATAAATACAGAGACCACAAAGGAGGGGAAAAGGCTGAACGTTAAAAAAGCTTTTTTGTCTTTGAATCTTGTTCGTCTTTTTGTTTTTTTCACACGCCTTTTTATCTCTCTTTGTCTGTTTGATGTTTGCGACTTAACTCATGAGAATCAAGACAAATATTCGTACACCTTTTCCATAGGGCCGGTTCGGAGTCATCTCTGATGGAGTTTTCAGTCAGCGATGTTCTTCACCTTTGATCCCCCAGTCCGGAAAACGCATAAGACCTACGACAGCTAAACTGGAAGTCAGCGCTTTAATCATTTGTCGCCACCTGATAGGCTGACTACCGCGCGGTTTCTTCCAGCCTGGGTCGGTTCGAGCGAAGAGAACGCGTCGGGGCAGCCGTTTGCATGGCATGCGTAAAATGTGGCCCAGCCATCTCAGCTAGCGCAGCGGTACCAGTCAGTCAAGTAGAAGTCACGTGTTACCCACGGACGCGACGTCCAACATCATCGTAGCGCACGTGGTTCATCCACCACAGACATCCGCAGACATCCACTGTCAAAGGCCGAAATCCGACGCAAGTCATTCACACGAATCGGCCAGGACTCACTCCCACACAGCACCACCGCGCGAACACAGGCATTGTAGACATTGCCCTTTATCAATAGCGAAACGTCACGGCGTTGCCACAGGTGCTTCAAGTTGGCGATTGCTGAACTGGCTTTGGAAATGCGGAGGGAAATCTTTTTCCCAATGCTACCATCAGCAGAGACAGCTTCCCAGGTAAACAAAGTTGTCCACTTATGCAACCTGCGTACCTTGAAGAGTGAGCATTGGGGCAGGTGAATGCCAATCTAGGGCCAGGGCTTTGCATTTCCTAGGGGGCAAAGGTCATTCCATATTTTTAAAACGGTCTATGTGCTCTGTGCATCACCAATATCATCAGCCTACTCTACATCAGTCACCCGGTTGCCAGGAAGGAGCTATACACCAGAACTCTGAAAGTCCTCGAGAACGTTTATGAGGACATTTTCGATCGCAAAATAGATGAGTAACGGGACATGAGGCAGCCCTGTTGTACACCGCTAAAGACGACAGTAGGTGAAGAGAGCTTACCGTAATTCCGCACTTTACCTGAGACATTGCAATATAATGCTCGAAGCATGGCCATATACCTTTCGGGTACTCCATTCCTTTGTTACCAATGCCATAAAGCTGGCCGATCGACAGAGTGGAAAGCGACTCTGATGTCCAACAAATGACTATAATGGGGTGGCGGTAGAGATGACGCGTTTTAAGGAGTTGACGGAGCGTAAGCAAATGGTCTATACACCCTCGACCGGGACAGAAACCAGCCTGTTCTCCACAGGAGCTTAATTCTCCAATCTGGGTTAGTCTGCGGAGTAGAATTGATCTTAACAGTTTGGAAGCAACGGACATCAGACTGATTCCTCATTGGTTAGCGCTTAGGGGATGGGCACCTTTCTTGAAGATTGGGACGATTATTAACTCGCCCCAAGCGGATGAAACTGTTTCTTCACACCAGATCTTATAGAACAGAGCTGTTAGCTTGTTGGCAATTGCTTCGCCACCGAACTTGAATAGCTCTGGAGGAAGTTCATCTGGTCCTGCAGACTTGAATCGCTTCAAGTGTCGGAGCTCAAGACAGACCTCAGCTTCCGTGGGTGGTTCCAATGAGACGTTCCAAGGCGCGCAACTAGGTATACTCATTAAATTCGCTGGCGGAGGAGGCCTGCTGAATTGGGTGCGGAAGTGCTCAGACCAGCGGTCCATCTGCCTGTGTAAGTTGGTGATCGGCATCCCGTCAACCTCGCAAATGACCTCACTGACACCAAATCTTTTGTGAGCAGTGGTCCGAATGACCTGGAAGAGCTTGCAAAAGTTTTCAGAAAGTGCTGCCGTTTCCATCTCTGAGGCGCGTTGGGGCCACCAAATTTCGCGATCAGCTCGCAAACTTTGCTGAAGTTGTTGGCTAAGGATGCGACACATTGCACTGCTATTTGAATCGGACGGGATAGCTCTGCGACCATTAAACAATTCCAGTGTGTGTGTGCGGAAATCCAGCCCCTCAGAGTGCGCTTTGTGATTCCGCAGATTGAATGACTAGAAGCTCTCTTTGCTTCACGCAGGAAACTCCAATGATTTTCGTTGTCTTGAGGTGGAGCACCAATGAATACATGCGACAAGGAACAGGACAGGAACCAGGGACGAAATAAGCTTTCGCTTAACGAGCGTCCCGTTTTTTGTACCAGTAAGCGAAAAAGAGCCCCCAGCACCGCGACTTGATAAATGGCCATACGGAGAGATCTTAGTGTTGTTAACCGCCTGCAGAGAATTGCCGAGGGGAATAAAGCAGAGTTTTTTATTCGATGAGGTAGAACGCAGACTTGGGCACTGGTGTCAACCCAAAAGGAGAGATTGGTTGCTGAGTCGCTTAAGATGCAAGGATGAGGTTGGAATGTGAAGAAGTTTTCTTCGAGCGTAGAACGAATTCAAAGTCTTAGGTTTTCTATGTCATCTCCTCGTAGATACCATAGTAATGTTTGTATCATTCCAATTTCAGTATATGTACCGCCGGAGAGAGTACAAAAACACTGCACTCCATGACGCGTTTCGAGGTTATTACATCTCATCAGATAGATAGCAGGCATCGAACCCAGGACCACTGGGATGTTATTTTTGGCCGCTACCCCTAATCTACCGGGAAGCTTGATAAACTGATCGAACAGAGGTGTTAGCTAACTTGTTGGTGTCGAGCATATGGTGCTTTCCTTTTGAGCAACCGCTGAAACGCATGCAAATGCCCGCACAGACCAAAGCTTGAGCCGAGTCGAGGTACGTAGACAAAATCGTTCTACAATCCCGGACGTTGCATCACCATTTAAAGCTGATTGCATTGTAATCTATTTGTGACCACACTTGCTTTGGTGAAGGGGGACGCCAAGTGGCTGCATGCCTTCTGGCTTGCCTGAGGTTCATACCTGAAAGAGACGGTGGTCTTCGCAAAACGTGAGAAGTCTATCCCCTTTGTCAGAACGACTCTCCTCAAGCGCGTGACTGCCACCAAAAAGACTTTCACGCGGAAGCAGGCAA
This sequence comes from Dicrocoelium dendriticum, assembly GCA_944474145.2. Lineage (NCBI taxonomy): Eukaryota > Metazoa > Platyhelminthes > Trematoda > Plagiorchiida > Dicrocoeliidae > Dicrocoelium > Dicrocoelium dendriticum. The sequence goes on along the minus strand of OX104067.1, from coordinate 13,162,694 downwards.
CCTACTCATGTATTGAGACCTTCGGCAAAGACGATGACATCAGAATTTGCGGTCTTGTTCAAAGTGATATGACCTGAACGACTCCAAGTAGGTGGATAAAAGACTAGATCATGGATATGACCAAGTAGTATTGGTATAACAAGATCAAAAGTCAAGAGTCAACGTGTGTCCCCTAATGGCTGAGTTGTACGGTTCATTAATGGTTAACTCACTGATGGTTGGTTGGGTAGTGGCACAATCTGCTTGGCTCGGGGGATAGCTGGGATCGGGTCATTTGCAGCATTTGGCTTAGGCTTCCGCATATTACACCTCCCACTTCTGTTAACATGTCTGCCTGGAGCTCCAGCCCTTGAGTCCATATGAATCGATCCGGTTGTCGTCGATTCCCTACTGTATCCGACGCTAGTGCCAACTCATGGCTTGCATATTCCACTCGATCCGGATTTGCGTCAGTTAATTTCGACAATGAGAACTCCCTCAGCAAAATCTGAGAATCAAGCTTTGAATTGCCGTAAACAATGAGTACTGCTGGAGCGAAGTCTGTGCTGGTTCATTTGGCGGTGCCACGTTTCGTCATGGACCCCTATTAGATAGGTGATTCGACCAGTCTGTCTGGTAACTGCACCCGGAACCCATCTGCATTTTCATTGACGAAAATCTCCTGCCCATACAAGGTTACCGAGCTGTAGACTCTGTACGGTCCCACGCTGTTGGTGTTGTGACACTTCTGTAATTTTTAGAACGGCCAATTGTTTTTGCTTCGGAATAATTGTATCTCAAACGGACCTGATTTGTCTGCCTAATAGCATCTCTGACGGTTACCTTCCATTACACGCGGGATGTGGAGTGATTCGACACACTATGAAGCTTTGTATGCATTCGTCCATGAGACCGTCCCCTCTCGCTTTGATAAATGCACGCTTGAAGGTGTCAACGAAGCGCCATACCTGGCCATTAGATTGAGGATGGAATGGTGGTGTTTGTATATGAGTCACACCATTATGTTGACAGAATGTCGCGAATTCCTCCGATGTGAATTGTGGTCTATTGCTGGTCACAAGTGTTTCGAGTGTACCAAAGCGACTAAAAATCTGGCGCAACTGTCTGGTGGTTGTTGATGTAATAGTTGTGGTCAACATTGGAACGACTTCTAGGCACTTAACGTCGATTACAATGAGATTTGATCTGTCGTCAACTGGATAGTTGTGCGTGTGAAGGGTCTCATTAAGACCTGTTGAAAAACCTACACATACACGGATGGAGACATTAGTCTTTCGCACTACCACAACGGAAGCAGCGCGGTCAGAGTAATCGACCGGTTGTATGACGTCTGCTATTTGTAGACGATTGAACTCTTGCTCAACACTGGTTAGGACAGAATATGGTACTGGACATTTTGGACGAAAAACTGGTTTCGCATCTGTTCTCAACTGGAATTGGGCCTCCAGTTTGGTACAAGGTCCGAGGCCGTCCTGCAAAACTACGGCGTATCCCTGAAACAACCACCGTGAAATCGTCTGCTGAAGCCCTGCCTCGATACTTGCGGGTGGAATGCTGATACCCAGTGTAAGTTTGCACACTTTGTCAAAAGGAATACTCCAGATATTGAGCTTATGTATCCAGTCAATATCAAGGGGGTTCAGCCCTGACTGAGTAGTGAGGTAGCATATCAACTCAAATGTTTGTTCATTGTAGGTTAGCAAACAACGTAATTCACTAACCAATCCGGGAGTAACTCTAGATGCAGTGAGGACAGTTAGTTGTTTTGACAAAACTGGAGGACGCCCGATGGCTTCCCAAATAAATTGTGAAATGACGGTGATGTCCGATCCAGTGTTTCACTGATTAGTTGGGATATAACCATTAACACACCCTGTCAGGTAGCGCCTTCGCCATATCTCGTGGACTTGATGGATAGCAACAATGCTGCAATTTCCGTTTTTCTATGTTGGTTTTGAAGATCGTTTGTTAGTCGGTTTGTGCGGCTTGCAGAAACCATGTTTGTGACCGAAACGTTGATATTGGTTACACCGATGTCGGTGAAAAGTGCACAGTGATGCGTAGTGCCCTACGCCACAGTTCCAACATGCTGTAGTCGGCTTTTCGGACTCATGGTTTGATCTGACCGGTCTAATGTCCCTCATGTTGATCTGCGGCTGTTCCACCATACTGAAATCATGCTTCAGGTTAAGCAGGCATTGACACTCTTCGGCCATCTTCTGCACCGTGATGTCTGAGTGTTACTCCAGCTTCATGAGGAGTCGTGTGCAGATGTCCGCTTCTGACAGAGACTTAGACCACAGATGGACCGCAGACATTTGAATTGTGTCTCTGTCATGGATGCCAGTCTAAGGCGTTCGCATTCTTGGTTGAATATATCCGCATCGGTAATATAGTCAACCATGGAGTGTTTGACAACTTTTAAACGGTGATTGCGTGTGCTGAAGAGTGAGGAACGTTCGCCAAATATCTGAGTGAGATACTGAACCGTAACATCGAATGAAATACCACGTGGGTATCTTGGCAAAATATAGTTTACAAAACGGTCGTGTTCCGCGACCCCCAACTTACCAAACAGTGTTCGTGATCACCATGCATCCTCCTTGTCACCGAACTCAACACGAAATATGTCCTCATAGCGTTTGAACCAGGACTCAAATGTAACACCAGCTGAAACGTCATGTTGTAAATACTGAATTGTAGACACAATTTTCTCCAAATTGGTTTGTTCCTCATGCGGTACTTTGTCCTTGGAAATCATCGAGTGGTTGCAAGTCAGAGTATCGCGTAGACGGAGTTGAGCGGCTTCGAACTGTCTGCTGTTGTTGAAGAATCGCAAGGAGATCGTCTGCTGAGATTGCCATTTCAGTTGCGAATTCCGTCGCCAGTTGATATGACCTGAACTACTCCAAGTAGACGGATAAAGGACTAGATCGTGGATATGACCAGGTAGTATTGATACAATGAGATCAAGAGTCAAGTGTCAAACATGTGTCCCGTAATGTCTGAATTATATGGTTCGTTTATGGTTAACTCACTGATGATTGGCTGGGCGGTGGGACAATCTGATTGGATCGGGGGATAGCTGGGAGCGGGTAATGTGCAACATTTGGGTTAGGCTTCCGTATATGACAAAAGGGTTGTGGAGTCCCCGATAAAAGTCCTCCTTAGCTGATGCACAGCTGCAGTCGTTTGGAGCGTAGGCAGAAATGACAAACATATTGCGCCTCTGTTGATTCGACATGAGCTTTGAACTCGAACTGCACACAGCCGGCTGTCGATTGGAAACCATTTGAGTAATGCAGCCTCCGCTTTGTCTTTCAATGCGATACCGACACCCGTGGAGCCGGCTGCTGCTGCCTCCATGTCGCCTGACAGACGGTAATATGTAGTTTCAAGAGCAGCCGTGGACGACAAGGTAATCACGGTGCTGGGGTGCTGCAATCGAGTCTCTGAAAGGCAACAAACATCGATGGCGACGGACTCTAGAGTGCGCCAATCTAGTCTTATGTATTATCTGTGGAGGATACGAACATTGAACACTGCCAGACGGAATGAAGAACGGGGTCGAAGAATAGATGATGGCCGGACAATTTGGATGTCAGCGGGACGGAAATTGGAAGTAGTTTCAACAGGTTGTAGATTATCAACAAGAGAAAAGCTGGCGTGTTTGATGGAGAAGCACGAGTAGCTGCGAAAGTAGCAGCAGAAGCAAGCGACGTATTAGTAATTGCGAAATCTATGGTTTTCACAGACGGCACCATACTCACCGGTTGGCCAAGCCGAAATAGGCAGTTATCTTAGGGGACTCCACCCCAAGTTTTTGGCTCAATAGCCTACCCGCAAGACAGCGTAGCTAAGTCATGGATTCGCATCCATTGGGAGCCGATGACTGATTGCTCAGTTCATACGCCTTTCGTTTTGGGGAGTAGTCAAACGGGGGTCAAATCCTCCCCACGATTTCAGCAGCAAGGTGCTGGGATACAATGCTTCACCAAGGTGAAACAAGGGACAATGACTTTATCTAGTGGGGAGTCACATTTGCCACGTTGCAGTGTTGTTAAATGGACATATATGGCTTTTTATAGGGAGAACGCTTGCCAGGCGAAAACCCACTGAAGCATTCACTGGACCGAGATAATCCCGTGCCACCCAACTGGCATCACGAGGGGGTTGTTCGGCAGGCCATCCCCAGTACTCTCTACTTCACCATAAAACACATACTTGTGAACCATGTGGTTGGCTGCATCCGGTTCCGGATTTGCCTATCACTGCGATCATCATGGGAGCAGTCACAGGACGCCTGTACCTACAAATGGACCGTGGGTGGTTTGGGCTGTACCACTAACAACTCCATTCATACGCCCCACGCTCAGTGTAAACCCGAAGGAATAAGACCGGGAGGCATGTGGATGGGAGCCATGTTTCATCAACGGAACCGGCCCACACTCCTTCAACATGCACAGCGGCAACACTCCGGGAGAATCATGCGTACCAGATGTACACAAGGCGGTGGCTAGGCCGTGGCTCGCTCCACAGTGGACGAACGGAACCGTTCTTTGAGCCTAACACGGTCACGAGTACCGTGCATCCCGTCTTCCAAAACAACAGTCAATTGTCTCCTGTAGCCGGTATAATGGAGGTAGCGGTTTTTCGACAGATAAGCACCTAGCAAACGTTCAGATCAAGCGTGGTCACACCGGGGATATCCGATACGAATTAGACACAAGTGTGCGGCATAAGGACAGAATAGAATACAACATAAAACGTGTATTATATTTGATTTAAAGTAGGACAATTATGAGTTAAAGGAGATTAACCGACTAACACCGAAAATGCAGGAATAAAAACGCGCAAAATAAACAGAGAATATGCTGAGAATTAACGGAACTGAGCAAATACAATAACATGTAATGGGCTCAATCAGGTCTAGTGTAATGCAGAATAAGCCTAAGCGGGCAGTTCCTGGTTTAAAAATTAAGGTCCAGTTTAGTCAAGGCATTTCGACTCTCATGGCATACCACGATAGTCCTTTTACCCTGCGGAAATATTCATCAACGTGTGTTTGCCATGGTAGATCTTGTGAAAATATATATCAAGATAATTGACAGTGGAGAACCAGGGCATGAATTGATTTCCAGGGACCGAGGGGCTAGGAATATTTATCAAAGTCCGGCATTTGCCAGTAGGGAGAAGAGCGAAAGTTAACCACGACACTTGGATGCGTTGCGAATAAGGCTTAGGAGAAAGACCCTTGATGAAGCTCATCCAATTCGCTTTGAAGCGTCGTAGAGGACTCAAAAATAGGTGCGCTGCAGCCTGAAATTACATCGTCAGAGTTGACTTTCTAGTTTTGGAGCACCAGCTCAACGAACACTCAGTCCACCAACTGAACAACCTGAGCTACCAACATTTGCTTCCATATCGCAATAGCTCTTTGATCACTTTGGTCAAGCCAATCTGCGTTCTCCGGCATAGCCATAGGAACATTCATCGTGACTCGGTGAGCTTTATGTAACACTGAGAAAAGTACATGGGAGCAACAGAGAAAATGTGACGGCGAGTTATCAAGCGGTGTTTGGGTCGACTTAAAGAACGCCTAGAACTTTAACATGGAAGAATGATACTAAATCGTTCTGGGACGATACACGGGTGCTTGCTAGAAGAAGAGTGGCAAATCGTTAAAATCACGCAGAGGTGACATCACTACACAGTCAAATTTGAAGAAGATTAGACGGGAAGTTGCAGGATCACGAAGTTGAAACAAATCGGACACACAATGTTTCTACATTCGGATAAATGATCGGGCATTGTGACAATGAACAGGCTTGATTACATTTCGGAGATGGAGTCAATTCCGGGGGACAAACGGAAGTTCCAGCTATGCAAAACGCCGGAGAATAACATATTGGTGGAGAACCAAGTGGCGAGGAGGCTCCACATCCTCTCGTTGTATGGTTACATGACTAGTCGCAATAGTTGGCGGCATCCGGTTCCGGATTTGCCAGTCATTGCGGCTTCCACGTGACAGCCACAGGATGCTTGAGCATACGGAGGGACCATTGGTGGTTTGCGCTGCACCACGCACAGATCCATCCACACATCACATGTCCAGTGTAAACCCCAAGGAAGAAGACCGGGAGGCATGTGGATGGGAGCCACCTTCCATCAACGGAGCCGGCCCACACTCCTTCACAGGAAAACATAAGCACACTGTAGTTGGGAAAGCAAGCATAAACAAGACGGTGGATGGACCGTAATCCGTTCTACACTAGATGCATGGAACCACGCTTCGAGATTAGCACGGACATGAGGACCGCGCAAGCCTTCACCTCCAACAATGATTCAGTCTCTTGGAGCCAGCAATCGAGGTAGGGATGTTAGACAGGTAGGCACCTTGTCAACATAGACATTAAGCGCGGCTACACCGGGGATATCAAACAACCAACAAAGAATTTGAGGGAAAACCATCATAAAATTGACATAGAAGATACAGCACAAGAACAGAACTGAACAAATCAAATAAAGTGGAATAACTTTTATCCAGATTCAAAAGATCTGGTTTGTGTAAGTTGGTTTATCCCAACTGCGGTGAAGAAGCATCATGTATGCAAAATCAGCCTCAGCAGTACAGCCGTTGCAACCGATTTGGACACTGACACCCAAAATGCAGGGCGCGCTCAAATTCTACAAGACAGGCAACCCGTTACGCCACTATGTATGGAGAACCCCAGATCCTGCTGAGTAAAATAGGAGTGGAAAACGTTACGTGTACACGCAAGGAGAGAATAACACTTGGAAATGTGTCAGACGTATGCGCACTAACGACGTGTCCGATCGCGGAATTCACACAAACTGCCAGGTTGTGCGACAAACTAAGGTTCGTCAAAGGGACAATATAGCGTTTTTGCGCCGAAACAGAAACATCCCCAAAGATTCAGATTTAGCAAAACCACCAATTCATCAATCCACAGAACAGTAAGGAAACTAGTCAGAAAGAACGTATGCACTAACAATGAGCAGAGGACCACTGGTGCAATTTCGATTGTCGAGAGTTGTTTGTTAAATTTGGTGAGATTATCAAACAGGGAAACTACAAAGATTGCTGATTGACAGTGGCAATGACGAATTACCTGAATTATGCCAAAATACTCACTACTTATGCCTAATATAAAAACAAGTCTGTCCGTATAGCTTTCAAGTCTTTGTGCCGTGCAGAGGTGCTATGCGGAAAGTCCTAGCTCGTGAGGCTGGCCACTATCCTCTGCACAGTTCGTAACTTGCATGAGCCGGGCTATATCATAGTCAACTATCAATCAGCCAGGTGCGCGGCTGGCATCTAGAAGTCAAGAGGGCGGAACTCGGCAGGGTTCCGCTGGGAGGCGCATTACTGACGAGACCCAGAGGTTGAAACGCCGGCGTCGGATGCTTTTCCAGACTAGCCTAAGACTGCTGATTGAGATTGGCCATGATGAATTAGCTGAATTAAACCACAACGACTTGAGAGTGGCCACCTACACATTCGCTAGCGTAGAGGAAACAGTGTACCGCAACATAGTTAACCAATACGCTTCAGTTCCATCGACGAGAATAGGACACAAACGCATTCGAATACCTTCATACGTCCTCTGCAGACCAGACACTGACTTCAATAAGGCCGTGGTTTTGCCTCGCCTTTCTACGATTGGTGTCGTCGCAGTGATGGAGAATAGAAATCGTGGCTCGCTACAGCCAACCCGGATATCGATCTTCTGGGACTCCAGGTTGTGCATGGTGCTCATCACTGACGAAAGCAGTGGATCAGTATCTGCGTGTAGTTTGCCGCTGATCGCCGCGCTTGGGCAACAGCAATCCGCGACATTAATGAAGTCGGCTCATCCTGTCACAAAAGCTAGCCGCAGTAAGGTAAATTAAGTAGACGAGCCTACAGTTCGTTGGTTTCCTTTAACGTTCGTCACTGATGAAAGGGTTCGAAAATGTGACAAGTCTGATGGCATCCCTGTTTATGATCTTTTGTATCGCGTTTTACTAGTATTCGCTTGTGACAGCTTTTCTCTGGTATCAGTGCTGAAGATGTGCGCACTGCAAGTGAACACCCATCCGTCTCGAAGGCATAAAGCACAATCTTGACCTGACTTACCAACGGTAAGGCGGTTAGAAAATCTAAATATCCCAAACGAGTAGTATTTTACAAGCATTCGAGGTAGATATTGGAAGATGAGCGAGTGTAGTGGGAGCAAAGCTTTTTGCAAGGGGGTTGAAATGGATCAGAGCTAACTTGACAATACATTTACCTTCCGGTCGGAAATACCATCTCTATTTCTCGCGAGCACAGAATGATATCCAGTGGGGAATTTGGAAGTGACGCACCGACCAAGGTTGACTGGTTGATCAAACAACTCTTTCTCCAACTGACTGACGTATTCATCGAAAGTTCCTCCGTCGTCACCCGAGGAGGAGGATGCGAGTGCATCAGGCGACGAGTGCATGTAGTCTGTCTTAGCGTCACGAAGGGATTTGGAAGTGCGTGTGGACCACCAGCGAATTTCGCCCGCCGTCGGTTCTTCGTCGCTGGGGGAATCCTCCAACTCACTCAGGGTGCTCTTCATTAGAGTCCAAGTGGAGGAAGCAACCTGATGGAGCGTGGTGGAGGCGGGTGGTTGTGCGGAAGAAACGCGCTGAAAAGCAGTAATCAGAACTGAAGACCCAATGCGATGCCAATTGCGAACGTTTTAGGTCTATCAATACGATATCGTGACTGACAATACCGCCAAATTTGGTAGGCATAGGACGACAGGGTACGGAAGGCGAACGGTGACATACATACTAGGTGGACGGAGGCAGATCTAAGCTGAGTACCATATGGATAAATCCGTGCAAGCAATTTGGTCACAATAAACAATTCATAACAGAGAAGCAAAAATCTGGGAGAACGATTTGCAGCCAAACCCGTCAACTACTGCTATCCAAAAGCGACCGGGGAGTTCCAGACAAGTCGAATGATCGATGTCAGTCAGCTGCGGAGAAACATCGGCCGCAGCCAATGGGAATCGAGACATCTTTTGATACTCCAGCGGATTAGGGGGATTCGCTAGCATATAAGACGTGGTTAAACAGACTCGTGCAAAAGACCATCACGTGTGACCACTGGTCGGCAATTTCATAACAACAGGAAATAACACCTCCAAAGCTCTTCAAACGATTCAATTTAAGCTGGCGTGGAATAAGACAGGCTTGGAGTAAGTAGCCACCCACCGGATCGAACATCCGCAGTTTCGGGCGTAGCAATATAAGAGGTCACTAAGGGATGGTCTGTTTTCGTGGATCCACTTCAATTATGGCTAATGAACACATGCTCGTTTAACGTCCAATAGGAGGGAATGAAAGTAATATGTGTTACCATCACGCTAGTGTATTGACTCGAAAGCCAGTAAGCAACAGATACGAAAGCGTATCGAGTTGATTTGTGCGTTTTGGGACACTTCTCGTGCAGTTTTTAACATCGTGGAATTGATATTACCCGAAAACCTTAAAGGATAATCATGGGAACGAGGAAGAAGCGAACGGAACATAATTGGTGTCCAGCGACAATTGACCAGCTGCATGTTGCCGTTGTTTGATTAATCTAAGCAGCTGTGGGTGAACGCCTGTGTGCAAATGCCAGAGGAAACCCTAGGGGACATCATGCCATTTGCAGTCAGAAATTTAGACTGGCGGCACAATGTATGCCGCAGCTGCATGCCTAATGGAGATATAAGCAGATTTATATTGTCAGATGCAAGAACTGTACGACAGAGGCAGGAAGAGGTATTATTCTTCGTCAACATGAAGCATTGGTCAAAGAGTATATGTGTAGGAGTCATCTCACAACTTACGTCTTCTGGTATTCTTAGATGAAATGATAAATTCCTTAATTTAAATGCAAAAAATGCGATGAGGGGCGAACCAAAATGTGAGCATACGATTCCCACAGTGCATTCAAATGTGAAAGTATTCTAGAGGAATTGGGTAAAACTCCCAAGTGTGACGATTGGATCAGCGAACATCATGACACACAGTAAGTTTGGCTACATTTAGGTGAAGTGACCGAAATGTTCGTCAGTAAGTTTCATGCAATTTATTCTCAAACCCGAGACCGTGCGCGAGTTTTTACGGTGATTATTTGTCACCTTTCAGCGATCAACACTAGGCCATGTTCGCTCTTATCCACTTCTGTTCAAATCCGCCATGAATCTCTGGGAGGTATTCGGGAAAACGATGAGCCTATTGGCGTCCCGTTGCCTCAGGATGATTAAGTGACTTAAAATACACGCTCTGTACAGTGGAAGGGGATCGACAGTGCGTCCACAGTGAACTGCAGAAGGACAACAACATACCGATAGTAGGGTACGCCATCTTTACAATGCACTCCAATGAGATAGTGCACGCAGCAACTTGGGTAAGACATTGAAAAATATAAGTTTCCAAGTAAATCCCGATCCACGTTACAATTCCACTGAGGGTGGAAACAGTGGTTTCTACAGCGTTCGATTTCATGCGAATCGCTGAGACGACGCCATACGATAAGAGTAGAGTGTGGCGGTTATGACGAGGAAGCAAATCAACTGATGAGTTCGACACGTCCCCTTCTGTAGTCGTGTTCAAAAATGGGAGTAGCTATCGCCAGTCCGAAAACACTTCTTTGGGGCATTGCATGATTTTTGAAAACAGTAATAAAGTCAACCACCAGTGATTTGCCTCTGTATTTTAGTAGCAATTGAGAGAGACCACCGAAAGTAGAAATCAACTGAGGATGTAATTAGGTGGGCCCAAGTGGTTCAGAAAACCACAGTGACATAGTGGATAGGCTGAACTCATCCGTTAAATGTTCGTAGCAGTGGTGCAGCCGATGGGAAAGTGCATAAACGTCATCCATCACCTCAGCTACCGCAGTAGTCAAAAGTGGCCGTCAGCCTAGGTGATCGTGTGAACCCGATGGAACCGACCTCTATCGCAAATCGGTTACTCAGCCCCAGCAGTTCTGTTCGCTTATAGTTTTTAACCTGAGGAAGCTGTTTTGATGGATGAAAGCGCTGGGGGCGCTTCGAATCGACATTCGGTTAGACAAACAGAGCCGAGACCCCGATTTGCGGCCTGAGGTTCCCGGCCTAGGGATTTCAAGTGACAAACACGCAATGGATTTTGAGACCGAGGATTTGACAATGGAGGAGAGAACAAACAATGTGCCGGTGTACTGAGACGTGATTCGTCCCTTTTTAGCACGTGCAACGCAGTCCAGGTTTGAGGTGCACTGTCTGCGACTAGTAGTAGCTTGTTCAATCACAGTTCAATTTGTGTTGTGTGAGTAGTAAGGCGATGCGAGAGGCTGAGACGGGAAGCTGCGTTGCCGTAAGTAAGCATTCGCGGTCCCTGTGCAGCTGAAGGAATAAGTAATGATCATCAGAGCTAACGTCGTCAACCCCGTAAATGGCACCGGGTTTTGATGCCGATAGGTAACCAAACTGAGCATCCATTCCGTTCGTAACGGTGATAATATACATATTACTACATCTTGATGCTTGGAACCGATTGAAAACTTGTGATTTCAGCTGGTTTTGTGAACCACTCAACGATCTAGTAATCCTGGCGATAGCCGCCAAGCGCTATGCGCCGAGTTCCACTCCAAGCTCGGCTAGCTGTACGTGAGGAGTCAAAACCAGGACGAAACCGTCGGTCGTGGGGTGTTCACGCAGTTGTTTATCTTGCCACGCTCAACCGCCTAAGCAGTCAGCCGTTGGAATGTTGACTGTAACCTCTTCATAAGAATCTCGATGCTATACAAGTCGAACTCATGAACTGCATTTATCGCGTGTATAGGCTACTGAGAGAGCTTTGTATTCAAACTTGTTCCTCGCTGACCGTGTTATGTGCTTCTTGTGTTCTGCTATGCTCGTGCGTAGCTCACTCGCGATTTGGCCGATGTACGTGGGTGCGCAATCTTCGCAGCTAATTTTGTAGACGCGATTAGTTGTCCCATCTGTGATAAGTGCATCCTTCAAGTACACCGGTGTTGAATGAAGCGTCTGGCTCCTCTTGAGAATCACATTCACCTTTTTTGCTTACTACTCTACGGATGGCCTATGAAGTTCCCACTTCATAACAAATTTTTCCCGTCTCAATCTACCCCGTAGTACGCGGTGGATGTGGGCTATAAATTCGCCGTAACTGGGGTTCGATTAACCGCTTCGGGTATTCAATGCAAAGCAATTGGTTTACTTCACCCTGTCGGGCGGCCTTCCTATTCTCTTATTCTTCTGTGTCAAACACAGATGAGGCGATCCCAGCATACATATGATTTGGGTGGCCTAAAGGTCCATCCCTCGGCTTGCGAAATAGCGTTTTAAGACTACTCTAACTGCTTACCTTGGAATAAACTTGGAACCGACCGGGATGACATAATTTCCAAAGTTTTACAGTACAAATCGGTTTTTCCATAGGTTTGTATTGTGACCATGTTTCGCCCTTGACACAAGAGTTTCTTCAGGTCAAGTGAACTAGTACAGTTTTGGCTTGGCATTTTATAGCAATTAGCATAATGATCGCGTGAGATAACCCGGGTCCGTGGAACAAATGTGGTTACAGTTTTAAAAGGCCAAGGTCTTGACCTTATCCTGTTTCATAATCACAAATGTGCCATCCACGTAGCATCACCAAACTTTCGGTGAGTTACTAGAGTCAGTCAGCGTCCTCATTTCAAAATCTTTCACGTACAACTTCATCAATACGGGTGATGTTGATGATCCTAAAGGAAGGCCATGTTGCTGAGAGTATACAATCTCGACTGGGAAGCGAAATAAGATATGTAGGGACATGATATGATTCCCGTAAGCTACGCCGCTTTGCCCACATTGTCCTCAGTAAAACATTGTTTCACTAGCTGCAATGCATCACATATTCATACTTTGATAAAGAGTGAGCTAACGTTGGAACTGATCATCCTACTGAATCCTAAGATCCGACATCTTTCGTCCGAACTCATGAGTTCTTTACGAACGTTTTCAGGTTAAGACCTAAATTTATTCATGAAAAATTTACGGCCATTGTTAACAACAAACAGCCGGCTAAAGTGCAAACATGAAGCGGCATCGGTTAGACGAATTCTTTGCGGTTTTCAGTGCCCGAGTCTCACCCCACAAATAACGTGGCGGTAAACGACTAACATCTGCCAAGGTCCTAGCGACCGAATTGACCAAGGTTCACTTCAATGCGAATCGGGGTCCACACATAGAGGTTATGCGTCGCAATCCACACAAAGTGCTTCGAAATGACACACCAATTCATCATTAACCGTGGCAACAAGTGTAGGCCACCGTGCCTTGGGGGCTAAAGGGATAGAAGTTCTGGCTAGCATCTAAGTAACCCCGAGTTCGATGATGAGATCAGTGTTGTGAACGAGCAATAAGTAAAGAAAGAAATAAGCATACATAAACAGGCAATCCGATTAGAGCGGAGTACTCGACTTGGTCATTATTATCGAACAGAAAATTCATCACGTAACTTATTGTCAACTGAGATCAATCAGGAAATGTGCGGGTACAGAGCACGTAGTTAAATTGTATGATTTTTGGGAAGATAATCGCTAACATGCGTGGCCGGTGGCCGAGTGGTCCGCACGTTTGCCTTGCAACTATAAGGTCACCGGTTCGAATCCGCGTAGGGGTGGGCTTCCTCGCGGTATACTCAGCCCGCGCGCGACTGGTGGTGGTCGCGAGGCAGCGAAGCGCCATTACGGCGTACAGCTGACACATTGCTATATTATTATTGTTTGCATGCGTGGCTAGAGATAAGGGCGATTGATCAGCTTAAACGGGTACCAAAAGACGGGGAATACGATTAACGATTACGGGTAACCTGCATGCGGTTTGCCCAGGAAAAATGGTACGAGACAGTGAGGTATGTTCATTAAACTTATTATAATGCTTGCGAAAGTGTTTTCTCCATTTTGGATCCGATTTTAGCAGCAAACCGAGGAGGGCAACGATTGGTGTGTCGACTTCGCAACGGAGTTGATTCCCCAAATGGCCAATCCATATCAACTGCGCCGGAGATTGAGGACTTGAGCCCATTTCCAAGGACGCCATTATCTCACTATACGCAGCAGCACAATACTCGTAGTGTGTTTCACACTTGCAGCTAATGTGGACTGTTAAGGGAAAACAGATGCAACCGCTGCTGTGTAGCTATAACCCTGGGATAGAAGTTACGCGAACGAAGTTATCGGTGCAAATACGGAGAGAAATGGGAAAATGCTTGAGGACCTAGGGGATAGAGTAACCAGTGACGATTTCGTTTTGCTTACTTTGCTTAGAGTTAAGTAGACAAAGTGGTCCCTCTGGAATAGAGGACTGGGTGAAAATCATATTTGACTTGTGATGGGGGAACTGACAAGACGCCTGAATTTCAATTGAAAGAGAGAAGGTGTATGTTGGGTGAAGCTAATGTCGTGATAGGGACTGAGAGGCTTAGTGAACGGATCGCAAACAAAGTCCGCGGATATCAACCAGAGTTGATGGCATACACGTGAAACTCGTTTGATACGATCCGACATGAGAGGATGCACACAGTGAATGATAGACTCGGCGCAATGAACGATGGAACTGATAGTTTGGAGGCAGGAGCAAGCATGAGTTAAGGAAAAAGAAGTAAAGATTGCGAATAAAAAATCCTTGTGCGGTTAGACGACTCCAGTTCGATTGAGGAACACCGTGCCACTTCCCCGAGGGCCACATAACAGTGACGAGCGAAGATGACAAACTATATTCCGACTGCCAGAACCCGGGGAGTGGGACTGCCTAGGTTGGAGGATCAATAAAAAAGCAGGTATGCGTCTGTAATCGTTCATGGCTGCAGACTTTCGTTTTACTCTGGTGGTCCACAGACGTTTGTTTTAGCGTATCATTCCGCTATCCTTATTGGCTGTTTAGAGTCACTGTCTTTGACCCAAGATCGCAGCCCTCCTCTGACGCCAACACTCATTTGCTGTTCTTGGTGTGCATCTGATTGGTTCCTTACTTGTTCACACGCTTCTCGTACTCTGCTCGGCTTTCACGTTTGTGTGTCGTGCTATTTAACGAAATGGTTTCCCTTTGTACAAGAACCTCTGAATCCTTGCTTACAGCCGTTCGTGTTCTCACCATCGGTACTGGGTGCAAGCGGTCGCGAAGTGCCGACACATTTGTGGCGACGGAAGTTTTGAACAGTTATGGCTATTTCCTTCGAGCAGATGCAGTCCCTTTCACAGCAACAGCAGCTTCAGTCCGAAAAGTCGCAGCGGCAGCTATTTAAGTTGGTGTCAAAAAACTCAACATCCAAGTGGAATGGGAACAGGAACCAAGGCTGACATCAAAAGAAATTGCATTTGAATGCCACAGGCTGCTCAGTTTGAATCTTGACCCAAAAATGGTTGGAGCTTCAGATCCCAGAGGAGAAACCCAGTTATCTCCCATGCCAACCGATCATCAACAACGGCATGTGTGAGCGACTGCATATCATTATTCTTAGAGACCAATTCATTCGTACTCATTCAAGTGGGCGCCTCTAAGTATATATATATATGTATATATGTATATATATATATATGATTGGCGGTATCCAGTTCCGGATTTGCCTATCACTGTGGCCAGCCACAGGACGCCTATGACTACAGAGGGACCATGGAAAACTTGCGCTGCACCACCCACAGCTCCATCCACACACCCCATATTCAGTGTAAACCCGAAGGAATAAGACCGGGAGACATGCGGATGGGAGCCACGTTTCATCAACGGAGCTGGCCCACGCTCCTTCAGAGGCAGACACAAGCACGCTGTATTTAGGAATCAAGTGCACGCAAGGAGTTGGCTGGACCGTAGTCCGCTCCACACTCAGTGCATGGAACCACTCTTTGAGCCTAGCACGACCACAAGGAACGTGCACCCCGTCCCCTCCAGCAACGACCAACTGTCTCCTGGAGCCAGATGGACAAGGTAGTGGGTAATAGACAGGTAGGCACCTTGTCAACATGCACATCAAGCGCAGCCACATCTGGGATGTCAAACAACAGTCAATCACTCAAAACGCCCATATCGGATAAATCGAACGCATATGACGGCATAGATACTCGTTAAATGAGCACATAGAAGAAATTGGTTATAAGTGAATCCGTAATAAGTACAAAATGCCCGAGTTATTTAAAAAATACTGCGCGATACAATTACGCAAGATTACCACAATTTGCACGAGCGATGTGGGCAAGTTGGGAGAAGATTACCAAGTGCGCAGAACAAACCAAATAAAATGTATTGAATTTTATAAAAATTAAAAGGACCTAGTCCAAGTGTGTGGGTTTAACCCAACTGCGGTGAAGAATCATCATGAATGCAACATCAGCCACAGCATATATATATATATATGTATATGTATATGTATATGTATATATCTTGTGAGTCGTGAGCGAGGGTACTCTGGACCACTACCGATGCGACGTCGGATCCTGCAGAGAACGTAGGCAGAACCGGCGCAGCGTTTGTAGGTATGCTGCATTCGATTTACTAACCGCGTGCTTGCATGCTAAGTTACTTTATTTCAGGTGGTGGGTTATCAATTTTGTCCTACTGTTTTTCTTGCTAATATAAATGTCTACCAGTACTCTCTTCTATACACTTGAACATGTCGTTTAAGCCAATTGTATTTAATTTTGATAACAGTTTCGTGTTTGTGGCATTTCCGTAAAATATACTTTCTGACCTCGTTAACCTATCTCGGATTCGTTTTGTAAACAACTTATTTCATATGCTCATTAAGTTAATATTTAGATCACCGTTTCCTTATGCATTGCTCGATTTATTTCCTTCGATATCTTCCTCTTAAGTGATTGGCTGTTGCTTGATATCCCCGGTGTGGCTGCGCTTGATGTGCATGTTGACAAGGTGCCTACCTGTCTATTATCCACTACCTCGTCCAAACTGCCTCCAGGAGACAGTTGGTCGTTGCTAGAGGGGATAGGCTGCACGGTCCTTGTGGTCGTGCTAGGCTCGAAGAGTGGTTCCGCGCACTCAGTGTGGAGCGGACTATGGTCCATCCCCCGCCTTGTGTGCGCTTGATTCCCCAATACAGTGTGCTTATGTTTGCCTGTGAAGGAGTGTTGGCCAGCTCCGTTGATGAAACGTGGCTCCAATCCACATGCCACCCGGTCTTATTCCTTCGGGTTTACACTGGATATGGGGTGTGTGTGGGTGATGCAGCGCAAGCCATCCATTGTCCCTCTTTAGGCGCAGGCGTCCTGTTTCTTGGCAAAGTGACAGGCAAATCCGAAACCAGATGCCGTCAACCATGTATGTATCTGTGGCCCATGCTGAGGCTGATGTTGCATTCATGATGCTTTTCCACCGCAGATGGGCTAAACCAACTTACACTTCAACTAGGTCTTTTCAATGTGGATAAGATTCATTACACTTTATTTGGTTGGTTCTGCGTACTTGATAATCTTCTCCCAACTTGCACAAGTCGCTCCTGCAAATTGTGGTAAACTTGGGACGAATCTAAGGTTAATGAATGCCACCCTCCGGATTCAGTCAAAGCTGGGTTAGGTAACCAAGACTCCGCATCTGAACACAATGGCCGAACCAGAAGTAATGGTAAAACTGCGAAGCTACATAGACGAACAACTCCAATCCGAAATCAGGCATGCAATCTTGTTCCACCTACTACGGTGCATGAGAACAACTCTGTGAAGCATGCTACGCGTGCACATGGGGGCACACCGGCTACATCAGTAGGCGTGACTAGGTACGCGTCCGTTATCGCTGCCAAATCACAGGAGTAAATGCTATGGCTGCAACTGACTCGACTGCCTATGACGCGACACAGGCCACGCACGCGCCCGTCGCTCGCCCAAAGATTCAAATACAACTCCCTCACAAACCGGTTAATTGAACACGAGGCCAAGAGTCACTGCCAATCGTATGTTCCGGTGTTCCTGAATCTGACGCCAAATTCATTAAAGGCAAACTGTTGCACGATCGAAAACAGTGGAATTCCATATGTTTACTATTAAGCATGCAAACTAAACAAGCTAGCATGATGCGCAGTGTACGGCACCCAAACTCCACCCACTACGGGGAACCACGATTGTTACGTGTGATGCTACCGTCAGCTAAGGATATTGTGGCGGTTCTTTTGTCAGCCTCCCGCCTTCGGATTGAGTCGTTACTTATCCGGTTTTTCCCGACTTACCTTGGAGCGAGAGCCAACACAAAAATTAGAACCCTAATGACTACCACCATCGGAACGACTAAAAGTGGTTCTAGATCCTTGGTATACCGAAGCTTCAGGCATCGGATGACCGTGAAGCACAAGCCCATGCTTTGGAGAAATAGCGGCACTTTCGTCAAGCACTGTCATTCGACTACGTGATTACCAAATCAATCATAAGAATACCCTCTATTAGGCGGCCAAGTGGAGCGAAAAGCCATGTTTGACCTTACTGCACTAGGCCGCGCACACAGTCTGGTCTGGTCTGATGTCAAACATGTGATCTGGCGGCAACATAGGAAGGTAAGTGCGACACGGATGACTGGAAAAATTGTGTGGGCATCGGTCGTGCGAGCACCGACCGTGTGGACGAAGTTGTGTGAAATATGGAACACAAATTCTATGTGAGTGGCTGTCGTACCCGGAGTGGAGGTCGACCGATCGTACGGGAGCCGTACTCCGGTACAAACAAATTGCAAATATGGTAACCGAAGCAAAGCGAAATGAGTGCACATTGGTTGTGGCACGGATGTCGACTACGAGGAGTTCAAGGCTCCCTTAAGTAGAAGTTTAGTTGACCTATAAGTGGGACTATTCCGTTCCATAGAATACACTCCATGTACCTGAGGCTGGCGCCTGTTGTCACGGTTGGATTGGACACAAGATATTACGGGCTGTAGGCAGCAGAATTGCAGGTGGCCCCAACGTGATGAAATTGTGCTCCAGTAAGACAAATGCGTAGCCCATCGTAACCACTGCACTCAAATGCTCAGAGATGACGAAGTCGCATATCAGCAGAATATGGCGAAAACATTCAGCGCTAACCACAAACTGCTGTATATGTATGTCAATGGACGTCGTAAGGTGAGGTAGCGCATTCCTCCTCTCCGGATGACTGATGGTCCAACTAGAACAGCCATAAAAGCAACAAACGCGCTGCGGATGCAATATGCTCCCATATTTCCGTGCGTCTTACCACCAGGCCATCGTCCAAGTTTTGTTTTCCCGCCTCCGAGACTCACCCACATCTCTTTTACTGAAGAAGCTGTTTTGTGGAAGCTGACGTCTCTGCGCACCCACAGCTCGTTCTGAGTCGACAAGATCCGCTCATAGGTACTGGAAGCAACAGCAAGCCAACTGGCAGGATGTTTAGCTCAGCTTTTCCAACGCTGCTTAGACCAGAACCAGATTATTACGATGTGGAAATTGGAATAATAACCCCGATTCACAAAGGCGGAAACAGAAATGAGCCCTAAAACTCTCACCCCGTGTCCCTTCTCCCTGTATTATGCAAGGTCCTGGAATTTATCGTTGTCGATGCGTTGGTGTGTCATCTAGATAATTTTAACCTTATTGCTCCTGTGCAACACGGCTTTCGTCGACAGTGGTCATGCTAGACGAGTTTATTAATCGCGCGGAGTAGTTGGACCGAGTCAACTGACGCTAGAGAGGCTGTTGATGTGATTCAGTTGGATTTGTGGAAGGCGTTCCAAACGCCAATATTACGGGATCGGTACCCCTCTCTTGAGCTGGATCGCCTAATTTCTCCTGCAACGACAATTAGTGGTGAGAGTACGGAGTTTCCTATCGGAACCCATACAAGTGCTCTGTGGTGTGCCGCAAGGCTTAGTTCCAAGTCCACGGTTATTTTTGGTGTTTATTAGTGACCTTGCACAGGGAATCGGTTCAAACTTCCTGCTGTTTGTTGAGGACATCAAGATATGGCGGGGGCTTCCGGCGGATGCCGATCAGAATTTCCTTCAGTGTGACCTAGCTAGCATACATAATTGATCAACCCGAAAGCTATTAAAGTTCAACGTGGACATCTGCAAGGTAATCTTTTCACAACACCAGTGTACCTATTATCACAAACTAGGAAGGCAAGTACTGCAATGGTCATCCGTCGAACGCGACCTTGAAGTACATGATCAGGATAACTTGGGTTGTTCCAAGCAATCCGCAAAGCCCTCAAAAGCTGATAACCAGCACGTCGACTTGCTACGACGGGCTTTCGGACAACAAGACACCACTATGTTTAGACGGATGCTGAATGCGCGTGTTGGTACCCAGTTCGATTACGCAATCCAAGCCTTGCAGCCATAGCTGAAGCACGATATTACTGCACTGGACCAAGCTTAACGTCATGCTTCCAAATACGTCATTGGAATGCGCCACCTTCCGCAAGAGCAGAGGCTGGAACATTTGGAAGTATTCAGCGGACGGTACCGTCGACTGCGAGATGACTTGGTTATGAATTATCTGCTTTTACACAGTCCAAATCATGTGTGCTGCTCTTTACTGCAACTCAGCAGTAACACCAAACTTAGAGGCCACACCTTGAAATTAGCAGAATGATACAGCCACTTGGCGTGCCGTAGAAACATATTTTCCATTCTTGTGTGCCAACCATAGAACATTTTCTCCGAATCTGTTGTTTCAGCACCCACACTAGCCATACTTAAGAATCGGTTGGATGATGCCCTGCACCGCGTACATTTTGTTACTTGACGCTACTCTCCCGCCTACTCCCATGAAATATCCTGGATTTAATTTTTTCCTATATTTAAACTAAGGAAACGCTGGGGGTGCAGGGCTACTGAAGCAAAAAGGAGAAGTTTATTATTTTGACAGTAAAACTACGAAATACTTTTTGCATTAACGTTTTTCGCTAACCCATCAGACCACCCAACGGGGCATGGAAAGCAATGCTTCGTATAAAATCCGTATAAAATCCGTATAAAATCATTGTTCAGTCCAAACACATGGCGGAAAGTCCAATCGAAACTGGTGTGAGTGGCGTAAAAATCCCCTCAGATAAACGAATAAAAGCGTTTGACACGAGACCATAGATGACCGAGGGAGTTCAACGTCACAGTCCTTTGTCAGTGAATCCAGGAAGTCATTAGTTGCGAAGCAGACTGCTGCTGGACACATTTAAAGTTTGAAGTGGGAACGAGCTTCCCAATACCCATTGAAACCGGAACTGCATCCTGTGGTCAATATGCCAGCAAATTTACCGGGACTCACAGATTAATATCGGCAGTCCACCAAAAGAAACATTAGTTGCTGACCTCATAAGGGTCGGCAGCAACTCGGACTTGTGATTCGCACCTACGGATAAACTTCTAACTTTCGAAGCATGCTTTTGTAGGTATACCAGTGCTCAGGGATTCGTCAACAAATTGTCCGAGTTTCAATCTTGCCAAACGTCGATGTCTATGGACCTGATAATAATAACTGAGTCTGGGTTGAATGATGAAATCACGGAAATAATGGACGTTCTACCTAGTATGTCCGTTCTAGGTAAAGATCGATCTAGTCAATGAGGTGGCGTAATTTCTTACTATCGCAATGATTCATCTTTCCATGTTGTTGAGAACTCAGAGCTTCAGGTTGTGGACTTTATTTGGTGCCGCCTGTAACGAAGACTTAATGATACAGGTTTAGTTGCCCTCGTATACCGTCCTCTCATGTCCACTTTGGAAATGGACGACCGTCTATATTCTGCACTAAAACTGTTTCTGGCTCAGCCTAACTGTCATGTTTTCCTCGTAGGGGAGTTCAACTTGCACGCTCTAGATGTTCTGACCTCACCTAGCAAGCAGTTTAAGACCGAACTACGAGAATTATTCGCCGGTCTATCAATCCATTACCACGTTACTACCCCTAGAATATTCAGAACGGAGAACAAAGCGGCTATTTTGCACCTCGGCTTCACCAATGAGTAACTTATGCTTGACACAGTGACAGTGAGTAGCCCGCTGGGGCGTAGTAATCATACGACACGGCTTTCCCGCTACGTCTGCTGCGCTGAGTAATCTGACTGGAAAATCAAAGAGCTCCTCAAAATAACACATCACAACATTTTATCCGACCTCATTAATATCACTAATTGCTTGTTTCTAGCGGAACAACCCCCTGATGCCGCTTGGGGAAAGTTCCTCAGTTGGTTCAACCCCTTAGTAACAAACGAGTCAAAGACTAAAACCCTTGGACCAAAAATGTGACGTCCTTCCTGAGGAGCAGGAGGCGGAAACGATTAGCCTGAGAGATTCCCTTCGGAAAGCATACAAATCGGTTTTGTCGGAGCAGTGAGAAGATGTAAGTTGAGATATGTCAACATTTTGATTGTTCTCATCACTCGTAAACACAAGACAAGCGGGATTCATAGAAAGTTATATACAGGGAAAAATTGGCACACCAATCGAAATGTCGAAATCAAGACCCCGGTAACCAAATTGATTGTCTCAGTAGTTTCTGTGCACGCAATACCGGTTGACAAGCCCACACTAGCAAAGCCTCACTAATTGCCAAAATTATCGGATTGTTTTGGCGTAGTAACACTTTGAACACAATCTCCAGATTTACCTGATGTAGAGTTGCCAATAAATGCTTGGTGATAGACGATGCTAGGCTCCAGCTCATCCTCAGATTCACACCATTTCGTTTCGTCATCAGTTGTTACAACCACCTCGGCACATGTTCAGCTACCCTCTGAGCTAACTGACGGTCAGTTCTGCCTATGTAAATGTCACCGCAACCGCAGAAGAACTGATAAATGACTTGAGAGACCGAAGTGAGTGATGAGTTTCTCTGACGGTCATGAAGAACAAGGCTTCGCGTTGTAGGTATGAGTCGCAACTGGGCGGTCGCGTAGCTGCGCGTAAGAGCGGACCGGCGTTTATGTCCGATAAGATTTCATACAAAGTCTGCTTGGAATGGTAAAGAACAAATAAACATGCTTTTTATCTGCAGTTAGCAACGGTATTTTCTTTCTGGGAAACCTGTTATGGATCTGAATGAACTGCTAAAGATACCCGGTTGAAACTAAAGTTCCACACAAAAACTCTTCTTCAGCTTGCAACATTTCACGGCTGCATATCCTTCTGGCCTGGTAGAAGAGCTTTTTCTCTAGGCCAAGTTTGTATGTGACCGGGCCAAAGCTGGAAAAGTGGAGATGCTGCCCGCTCCAAGTAGTCTTGAAATGATCCTTGCACGGTAGTGTACTATCAGTCTGTGAATGAGTATATGCAAAAATGGCAGAATAACCTGTTGTTCCAACTTATCGGACACCGATAGATTTAGATGAATTGAATTCAGAACTGTCGACAGCCGCGCAAAATGTTTCTTCCTGACCAAGATTAGGATGTCATCCACATACCGTTTGTATATTGTAGCTTCACCAATGCTGGCCATAACTTGCCTTTCTATCAAGTCGAGTAAGATGTCTGTTAATACTGATACCAGAGGACCGCCCATGGCGACGCTGTCGATCTGTTTATAAACAGTCCCCTCAAATTCGAATCGTCTATTTTCTGTGCAAAATAGGGTCATTTGCCTCAAACACTCATGGGGCTGGTTAACAGACATGTGTTGACTCTTAGTGAAACCACACCAATTGCCAACCGTCTCACCTAGAGGCACGTTTGTGAATAGGGAGTGGACGTTTGCTGAGTACCTGTGCTCTGCACCCAGCGACGCGTGTTCCAGTGTCTCGAATAATTCAAAAGAGTCCTTTAGGCAACGCGCTGCCAGGAATATGCGTACCGGCTCCAACATTGGGATGCTGTGAGTTATTCATACACATAAGCGGGCGCAGTGGGTTACCTGTCTTGTGTACTTCGGGAGCAACCCTTATTCTGGATGTCGGAGTGCCAGTCAGTAACAACAACCTGTATTGCGAGGCACTGATTTAACCATGTAGTAAGATAATCTACAGTTTTCTTGCTACTTGCTTCTCGACCAAGATGTAGTTTTCTGGTGCCTTGTCTAAATGGAACTTCCGTCTGTCACTGAAAATAGATTCAATCTTTGAAATCTAGTCAGGCGGGTTCATAATCACAATGCATGATCCCTTACCCGGCTGCAGAAACATTTTGCGTCATATTTGGTTTAACTCTTCGATCGCCATATAGTGTTCGTCTTTCAGACAGCATCTCTGGCTTATCGGTGTGTTCAAGTATTGGTTCGCAATATCTACCAATTTTGCTCATAACCACCCCGCACCTTCCATTGATCTTGGCGTGTGGTCACTGAGCTGTACATTCAGATAATTATATTTGGCCGGCGCGTTGAGCTTATCTGTTGCTTCTGGCGGTAATCGGCATTCCAGTGCAGGTGAGAGAACTTCCATTTGTGTGCGTGTGAACTGAATAGATGACAGATTGTATAGGTGCTTTAAGCACTCGGTAGGGAAATTAGCATTTGGAGATTTTACCAGAGAATCCTAGGTACAAATCCGATCCAAAAGCCGGGACCTGGATTGCCTTTTTAAGTGAGCAAAACCACTGTGTTAAACTGGCCCGCGAAGATAAATTGAAGTACTAACACAATTTGGCGACAAAGTCCCTCTCCGATCTAAGCTACTTTACAGGCATACTAACAAATTTCTTAAAGTACAGCGTGGCATCCCTCCTCTCAAGGCCGTCAGTAGCCAAATGCGAACTGCCCTAAAAGCAGCTAATGCTATTAGACATCCGTGCGCTTGTACTTTCTAGGATGCATCAAACGTTCACCTCCTTCTCACACATATCACACCACCACCAGGTCTTATACACATCTTCTTCACAGCAGCGAATGTGATGAAACTACCATTGTCACCACGCGAGTATAGTTCTTTTGGTCCATATAGCCTACGTCCCTAATCAATGATGGTAGCTTTCATGAGCTTGTCAGAACAACTACCTCAGTTTTGCTAGCGCTCACGCGACGTGTTACAAGCCCCAACAATGTGTGAGAGTGGAATAGTCATTCCCATTTACAAGGGAGACAATTGTGTAGTGCCCGCAAACTACTCTCCGATTACACTTCTTCCCTCATTTGCTAAAGTAATGCAACCTACTGTTGCAGATGCACGTATGTGCTATTTAGATAGGTGACATATCATCATACAAGAAAAGCATGGATTCCTCTAATGCATGATGAATCATTTTTGCCCGTGGTAGCTGGCTTGAATCCGTCGATGCTGAGGAAGGATTTGATGCCGCTTACTTTGATTTCCCTAAGGCAGTTGCTCGCATTGATCACCGGGTTCTTCTTCACAAGCTTCGGAGATACGAGGCCGGTAACCCTTTCCTGGACTGGATTCATTCATTCCTACTTCAACGATGCTTGTATGTGCGGGTTCGGAGCACCCTGTCCGGCACGATAGAGGTTAAGTGCGGCTTCCGTAAAGGTTCGGTACTAGGAACACAGTTATTCCTCATGTTCATAAACTATCTTGAGGCAGCGTTGAAGTCGAACCTTCTACTCTTTGCCAACGATCTTAAGACATGGCGGTCATCAAACGAATGGACAACCAAACAGCGGTACAAGGCAATCTCGACATGACCTATGAGTAGTCATCGAGAACATGCTTGAGTTTAATCCTGCTAAGTGCGAACTAATAAGCATCAGCCACCATAACACCTACGAATATCGACTGGGAGAACACGTCCTGCAGTGGGGTTCTCATGAAAGTGAATTTAGTGTGCTCGTTTAGGAAATCCTAGAATGCGCACATCAGACTGTGATGGTGGTAAAAAGCCAGCTAGCATGTGGGCCTATTGCGGAAAGTGATTGGCCGGTTGACCCTACTTGCTTTTCACAAATGCTCAACGCTTATCTGAGACCACACATTGAATAGGCCGTCAAAACTTGGTATCCCTGGCAAAAGCGTGTGCTTTTTAGAAGCCACAACTGAGGGCGCCAAAACTCTGAAGGGATTGCTCTTATTTCCATACCAGTTAAGACAAAACTGCTCTATAAGATTTTGGTCAACATTATCGTTTTTGCGAGGTGATCCCAAATTCGTGCATCAGATCCTCAATGATCCCAAACACCCATGTTGACCATTATTAAACCTCAGCAGTAACACCACGCTGAGAGGCCACTTCTAGAATTTGAAGACACAGTATAGCCCGTTAGAATGAGTCGGAACTTTTCTCCTTCCGTGTATCCCAGCTGTAGCACTTACTTCCTCATACTGTCATATCCGCTCCTAAATTGTCCGAATACGAAACTCCAGTTGGTGACGCATAACACCATCTGCATTAGATGATTTAACGCAAGTTACTGGGACACGCAAAGACGTAGATGCATAATGCTAGTAACTAAACTTTGTGCTAAGTCCAGGGCTACGCGTATATTTAGTTGCTGCTACATCCATTTTTGATCTCACTCGTAACTTACTGTTAAGCTGTTGCCTATGTATCCGTGATAAATCCATCGCTCCATCGTTCTCCTAGACAGTCGACGCGACATTCACGATTGTTACTCTGCGACGGACGCCCACGTGCTGCCCCATCTGTTCCGTGGCTACATACACATGTATTCATTTTGACAAATTTTCACGTTCAGCTTCATTTGGCAAGCACCTTGCTTTCAATAGCCTCCCTCCTCGTACACTTTCAGTATAATTTGCTGCAGCTCAATCGAGTGACGCGTATGCGACCCTCTTCACGCCATTATTTCTACATGAACTGCACGTTCAAAATCACACAGCAAACTTAGTTGGCTACGGCTCGTTATTCCACCCCCAGTCGTCGCAAAATGAGCGTCATGCGCCCGACTCAAATAATGTGAGTAACGGACTAACTTGTTTGACCATCAAGGCAAGTTCGTTGCCGAACAGCATAATTCGCTCTCGCACAGGACCAACTTGACCGAGTAATGTGGTTGTTAATTGTAATGCAAGCGGTTGGTTAAGATCCTCAGCAATGAGACTATGCGACAAATCATTGGCGAGGGGAAGTAATTATTTGTTAGCTGCCAAGCAAACAGTAACCAAAGCAATTACACACAAATGCGCATAATTTTCCGCTATAGCAGGTGAACATTTGCACCTGTCAACCCTTAGGTAGAAGTAGTTCGTGTGAGCCTACGTTTCATGGCCTTCTGATAAACGGAAGAAAACTGTTCTTTGTTCACTAGTTATTGAAATATCTGTCAGTAGTTGAAGGATGTTCAAGTGATTCCCGCCGCTGCACATTTGCTTTTACTCTAGTTTCGATATTTGCGTTGGTAAATGCGCTCGTAGTTGTCGCGAGCATCTAACCATGAACACATTATCCGTGTAGTGAAAGCATCGCAGAACGGTGATCCCATGCCACGAAGTGCTCACCATTCTTAAGCACTTGCCATTATGAATCGTTTCTTCTTAACTAGCTTGGGAGCCGAATCTCCCTCTCCTTTCGTTTGGAGGCTTTTCCTACTCAAACTCCCACGATGGTCGTTTGCCATGGGTGTGATGGCGATTAGCTAACTTCCACTACTCAAGTGAACGCTGTAACGAACTTTTGGGGCACAGCTAGTCGATTACTTCTTCAGTGTAATCTGCATGTAAGAAATATATTCGCTGTACAAACTAACTGGTTGCGTTGCTATACTGTATACTAAACTCTTAATGAGTTTGTTATTTAGCTGGCTAATAAGGGTTTATATTAACTATCATGGCTTGTTAGGCCCTATTTCTTAAATGACTCAGAGGATGGCAGACGAATCTTTATGTAATCTAACAAGTTATGTTCAACTCATCCGCTAGCATTTCCTCGTCGTATTTAGCAGTTCCAGACTTACCAAGTCACTCAGTATTGGGTTAGAGATATAGTGGGCCTTACAAATAAAACCAAACACTTAGTGGTTGTAGACTGGTGCTATCTAACGAATAGAAGAGTCCAGTCCGAATCATAAAAATAAAGCGGTGTCTCCATGGGGTTCATTCCGCATTGTGTGAAACACATTGCTCCGGTTAACTAGTGGTTCTATAACTGTGCTTTAAAAAATTTGCACTGTACTTGAATAGATGCGATGAGCCTTATGACAGCTGGCGCCAAAAGTTCCACTAGCTCAGCATAGCTGACATGCAATCTACCGTTCCCATAAGCGGGATCCCAGATAACGATTCCAAATGGCAGTTCGAGTTACAGGAAAGCTTTCATCTGTACAGAAAAATATGCTCTGTTGACTTAGCCATAGAGAAAGGATTGTACTGATGCTGCAAGCTATGGGCACCGAGAAGAACGCAATCCACTGAACGGTAGGGCGTCCCAACAGAAATGAGCACCAAGTAAAAGCGGTGCTCTACCCAAGAAATCAAATTCAAAAACCAGTACAGCAATTTGCACTGGTCGTCTAAGTGTACAATGAAATAATAATTTTAATTGGAAGTTTAAACATGCAAACTGGGGAATCTCCAAACTGTAGAACCAAAACTAGTTAAATAATCCTGCATTTGCTGAAATGGTAATCTTATCATATCTAAAGCTCTCATATCTACCAATAATGCTCTAGTCCCCCACAAAATACGTGCATAACACTTTACCTACGTAGCTCAAGGTTTGAAATTCACTGTAGACAAGATCACTATAGGATAATTTCCGGAAAAGTACTAGTTCTATTCGCCAAGTATGACCAAGTTGTGCGATTCTGAAATGGGATTCCGATACCACAGTTTGGGGTTCTTAGTTTTGTATGGGGATTTGCTGCATATTGTGTTCAATTTCGTGTCAGTGTCAGCGCAGTAAGGTATCAAACAGTTGTGGATTAGCATCATTTCTGTATGCCGGACATTGACCACATCACCGCGTCACTGCTATATTTCGCGAAACAGGCCAATTTCGTTTAGCCCAATAAGGCACAAGCGTAATTTCCCCGGAAGGCAAGGTTAGAGGTGTGAATAAAAAATCTGAGCTGAACAGGACTCATAAAACGTTAAACAAATGACTTATAGACGCACCAACTCCGAAACCACAGAGGTACCAAAACGATGCTCCAATGAGCGGAATTTATAAGCGAACGGAAAAAGCGTATATGCAACCGCACGACAGGAGCAAAGCCAGCCAGTGAAAACACACATGAACACACGACCTCCTTAAAATTAGACAGCTATATTATAGATTAAGACACCTATCACATTGTGCACTTGTTCCACAAAAGCTTACCAAGAAAGTAAAAATCCTTGAAATACGGCTAGCTTATTCGATACAGCACAACTTCCAGTGCGTCATCCGACCGCTGTAAAAATACCGAAGTTCAGTGAATTCATAGCGGTAAAGCTAAAGGACCTAACAGAGTCGAACCTGCAACTGTATTTTCTATAAAATATAGGTAGATATGGTAATCCTTTAGTACCTGTTGAACATCTGGTATGTTTAACTCACCGACGCAACCAAATTAAAAGTTTGACTACTGATAAACTATCAGTAGCTTAAAAGGTTGATGTATTTGCACGTGGTTCGGAGTAATCCGAGGAACGACACAATGTTCGACACAGCTCAGGAAGTGCAACACTAAGCCTTCGCCTTTTGGCCACCCAATGTCTAGGAAGGTTAGGTGATGTGCAACGAAGGGGTGTGCCCTCCGGTTGTTTTCAATGTCGTTGATTGCCATTGATACAGCAACTTTTGTTGACAGTTTATGGCATTTGCGTTCAGCCGTTGCAACAGGCAGTAGGATTAGATTTGATGAGCAAAAATGACAACTACATTTGTCAGTTAATCGGTGAGTTCAGATGGGGCGTCGAGGAAGTATAAATAAATCGTTATCGCAGCCATGGTAATTCGCTAATAAGTGAGCGATTTCATGTTGGACTGCCTTAGTTAGGAAATAAAGTATCTGAAGATACACCAAGATTCTCAGTAAACAACAACAGCAGCAGCAGCAGCAGCAGTAGATCAGCTAATTGAACTGATGCTTCGCTGCCATCTAACCATGATGACCCTTGGAATAATGAATGATAAGAGGGAGTGAACGAGAACTTACCTAAAAATTTTAATGCTCTAAGCAAACATTCAGGGTCAAGGCGTCTACACCTTGTGTAGACAACATAACGTCACAAAAAGCTGGCTATCATGCAAAGTGAAGACGGCATCAGCCTGACGGTTTTCTTGCGGTTTTCACTGCACCGCGTCATAAACAGTAATAACCACGCAGCTAACTCAGCACCAAAGACACTTTAAACAGGCAATGCGATTAGGAGACGGCAGCAGCCGCGCCACTGGTGTCTACTGCGAGTCATGTCCTGTAAAGTCTCGAGCCAAGCACAAGGTGAGTTATGTGGACTCCAGCCCGGAAGGCCAGACGGACCAACGGCACCCAGTTTGGTCGTCAGTGACTTTATTTCCCGCTGCCAAGTCAACTTCTGTCTACCTCGAGCTTGCACCACTCTACCCCTGGCAGACTAAACAAGGCCCTCCGAGGTAAGCGGTGACCAGGCATGCGTATCACGTGCCCAAGCCAATGCAACTTATTCAGTGCTATATGTTGTTCTAAGGAACTAGCTTAGTTATCGCTGTCCATTGCTCGTATACTCAAATCATCCTTGTGGATACCGTGGTGCCATCCGACATCACCAATGCTTCGCAGACAACGATGAGCAAAGACTTGAAGGCGCCTCAGTTGTTAAGACCGAAGGGGCTAAGTTTCACTGCCATAGAGCAGAACAACCCACACTGTGACCTTGTATAAACGGCCTTTCAGACGGAAGGCAACTCCCTTCTGTCGCCAAAGACGACACAGTTTCAAGAAGGCGGTTCTGGCCGTTATAATGCGTGAACTGACTTCAGTTTCTATGCACTCATCGTTGCTGATGTAGCTGCCAAAGTAAGTAAATTGATCAACCACCTCGAGTTCCTCGTTAGCAAGGGTCAAGTACTAAATTGGACTCGTAAGTGTGCAATTTTACAAATGGATACGTAAAAATGAAAAGAGTGCATTGTCATCAGTCAGCTTCCCAGAGCAACAATCGCACCATGTTTAACAGAATCCTCGGAATTTGCATCCAGTCAACAGGGAAAGGTTTTATTAAAATTTTGCTTTTTAACTGGTTTCGGTTGACAGTAGTGTTGGGGTTTAAAAGCAATAAATTGGGATAGTTCCACAGTATCACAACATTTGCACGTAAAAGGTGGGCAGAGTAGGACGGGCTCAGTCATTGGGAGTTGTTTAGGCACAGAATCAGTCAAATTATTCTTGTACAACTAAGATATTTACGGTAGATAACGCAAAAATGATGCCAAGCGAAGAAGACAACGGCCAATCTAAAGACCCTGTCATGATTAGTTCGATCCACTTGTTTTAGGTTCACTCTCTGCCAGATCCGAAAGGATGGACCAGCGAACGGTGTCAACCTGATTTCACAAGTGAATTTATTCCCTCAAACGACGACCATTAAGTTGTTTCGTCTAGAATGTATTTCATTGCTGGTACATGTCTAGTTGCAGTCATTCTAATTTTCTCCACTGCTTTCTACATGAACCATACAAATTTATTGCGTTTCAGATTGAGTTTACGTTCTGGAGTAGCGGAGCATGGCTAACTAGTAGTGAGGGATAAATTTTTAAAGTTTCTTATCGATGTCCGTATTCGGTCACATGCTATATCTTGGTTAATCCATCCCAATACACCAGGCAATTTATCCGTGTACTTTTATTTAAGTTCGCATTCAATACGCTTGCTTGAGATGGATAGGGAAACGAATTATGGGTGTGCCCTGTCCGGTAGAGTCTGACTGTTTCCGCCTAGCAATGGCGACGACTAAAGGCGATTAATCAGGCGAATAAGATAGGGTGGCGATCGTGCTCATGTGATGGACAAGCGGAGAAACTCCATTCAGCTTAGTCGAATTTCCTTGCAATATCAACCTGTCATTGTGTGCACACCGATTTTTTTGAACGCGGGTCGATTTGAAGCGAGTGTAAGGAGCGCTATTCATATGGTTGGTTGAACACGACGGACCATATGCGGACGACCGTGTCAAGAGCCTATTATACGGATTGGCGGAGAACAAACACAACGAGTGAGAATGAGTACCGCCCGAATGAACAGGTTATGTCCAGCAAGAAAGCGCATTGTGTAGGCTGAAAAGAGTATAAAAGTTGTGATAAATAAAGACAGAAAAGTGATTGCCAGTTAGGCTTCATGTATGTAGTTCATATGCTTACGCAAACAGTAAGCACGCGTTTACTGCTGCTGCTCGTAAAGATGTGAAGGGTCAGGTGGACAGGGGGGGGACAATTTGGCGTACGTGATTGTCCGTTGCCAAATGACTAGCTGTTACATTGGGGGAACTGTGGGAGGAGGGGTAGCATGGTCAGTGGATTGACGCAGTCTTGACGATGCCAAGTTGTGCAGCGACCCAGTGTACGCCTTTCCATCAGGAAAGCGAACGTGAGCGTATCGGGGTTTGCAGTCCAATAGCTCAACCTCATTCACTAGTGGCTCAGGTTTTGAAGATCTCACATTACGGCGCAACAAGACGGGCCCTGGATTACTCAGTCAACTCGGTAGTGCTACCCCAGATGTTGACATACGGTTGTAAGAGGAAGCACTTTCATGAGGAGTAGGGTTTGTGGCGGTGCAAAGTAGGAAACTGATTGAGCGTAAAGCGTCTAACAGAAGGCTTTCCCACTAGGTTATTGCCAGCCCCTAGATCGGCGTGTAAGGGTGACCGATTTGCAGATAATGTCATTAATCCGCTCCAATTGTCCGTTGGCTTGGGGGTTTTATGGCGCCGTTCGGTTGACCGCAATGCCTTTTTGGGTGAGGCAGTGTGGCAATTCTTGGGATATGAAGGATGAACCGCGATCAGAGTGAATGTAAAGCGACGTACAGAAGATAGAAAAAATTTCGGTTAGACAAGTAACAACTGTAGGAGCTGTCATGTCATTGCATGCAAAGGCAAATTGGAATCTTGAAAATTCCTCGACAACGGTAACGAGATACCTTTTTCTTGTATCCCGAAAAAGCACCAGATCAGGGTAGCAAGGGAAAGTATGTATGGAGGAAAATGTCTGCACACACGCGCAGTACAATTAAATCGAGAGATTGCAACCAATCAACTGCAAGATTACATGATAGGCCAACAAATGCTAAATAGGAGCGTGAGTGGGATAAGCGAACCGAAGGCAAAAAGAAAGCAAAGTAGTTGAACACGACATTGTCACCCATTGTTCGTAAAAGTATGGACACTACATGTCCATGAACCACCTAATTTAATGTCAGCACCCGAAAGAATTGTCATGTGGTGTTATCCGTTAAGGTGTATCGGTAGATAGGGCGGCGTATCCGACCGGAAGGTCGCAACTTTCTATTAGTTTGTACCGAGCGCTGTGTTGTACGTGTGTTCCTATGTCTAATAGCACGTTGGGAAAACGTTGTACGCAGTCGTCTTGCACTCACCTTTACCCCATCAGCCATCTTCTAACTTCCTGGCGTGCGCATGGGTTCCACACGAGTAGGCGGTCCGAATACGTTACTCCCTTCTAGTTAGAATTGGATAGTCTTACAAGAACAAATGTCACTTGAGGATACGTTTTCACAACACGTTTACATTTAGCCTAATAAATAGCCCGTCTTTCGTATTCTCTGTGATCGGCGGTTTCCTCGGATGTAAAGGCTGCATTTAATCGAGTTCGAATTGTTCGTCCTAGCCTTAGTTCCCAGGGGGTTCTTGCAGTTGCAGTATGTGGGGTGGTTCTGTATACCTACGACGCAGGTACCAACGCATCATCCCAGGATTCTGTCGAAAGCCGAAGGACTTGTAGCGTTACTTTCAAAGTACCATTAAGTCTTTCAACGAGTCCATTTGCTGCAGGAATAATAGGTACAGTTCTCGTGTGTATGATAACATAGCGCCTTAGGAATTCAGCATACCCATTAGTTCGAAATTGTGGGCCGTTATCAGTGACTATTTCTTCTAACAAACCGTACCTTGCAAACAAACGGAAGAACCGCTTTATGATGACGGCTGTAGTTAGGTCCCCGCATAGAATAACCTCTGGCCATTTGCTGTAAAAACAGGTAGCCACTAGCAAGTTTCGCTTCTCCCGGGGTGCGTTGCCCAACGGGACCATAATACGGATGGCAATTTTTGCCCATGGCTTCCTTGAGGACATGATGGGTTTGACTGGAGCATTCAGGGGCCTCACACTCTTATCGGATTGTTGGTAGGCGTAACGTTCCCGAATAACAGTCTCAAGTATGGAATTCAACTTCGGCCACCAATAGTATTGCCGTATCCGATCTTTTGTTCGCACAATCCCTGGATGACCTTCATGCGCACACGCAACCACCAGAGGAATAAGGGTTGCAGGGACCACAATCTGCTCGCCTCTAATAATGCAGTTGCTCACAGTAGGAAGCTGATGCCGCAGGGATTAGTATGGGACGAACTCGAGTCGGATTTTGGTATGACTGGGCCATAAAATAGATATGTACTCCCAAAGATTCGCTAGGACAGCGTCTTTGTCAGTGTGCTCTCGTATCAGGTCAAATATTATTGTAGGTGCTCCGTCTAGGAGCTGCGATATCATTTTTACCTCCTCTAAGTCCTCGTTTTCAGCTTCGTTGGACAGTGAGAGTCTCGACACGGTATCTGCATGTTGGTTAAAGCATCCCGGCAAGTATGGTATTTCAGAATCATAGTTCAATAAATGTTAGTACTAGCGACTCAAGCGTACCGGCTTTTGGCCTTTGTTACCGCGACTTAGTAGCGTTGTAAGAGCAGAATGATCGTTGCGCAAAGTGTATCGAATGTTTGTCGAGGGCCGGTAAGGCCTCTGTCAACGTGGGTTTCTTCCACAAGTTTAAAGTATCAAATATACGTCGAGAGGTGCAAGCACAAAAGCCAAATATCCACCGTTTTCAGTGTCACGGATGGATTGAGAACTGGTAGCACAGAAATATAATCTGAAAAACTAACTTTCCACTTTGCCAGTATTCGGTATTTGGGTAACCCGCAGAGTCAGTCCAGAGCGGTGAAGGGGCACTAGCTTGTAAAGAAATCGGTACCACGCGACGCCGATTTGTTGTACCGTGAAAAGCAGCAGATCAGAGTAGCACCGGAACGTATGTATGGAGAAAAATGTCTGCACACACGCGCAGTACAATTAAATCGATAGCGGTTCACACTGCAACCAATCAAATGCAAGAGCACATGGCTGGGCCAACGGGTGCTAAATATAAGTGTGAGTAGGATAAGCGCATCGAAGGCAAAAAGAAAGCAAGCATTTGAACACGACATTTTTGTTGGTCGATGATGGTAAGGAATCCTTAAAATCTACGTTCAACCTTTCGAAGGAGCGCGTTGCCTTAATGAGCGTTCCAGATGGCTTGTAAAAGCGGGACGTAAGTTCAGTATCTATGTTGTAGCGAGATGTGATTGATTTCACTTCCTCAACAGAGAAAGATATGTTCCGTAAACGAATCAAATGAAACAATCTAGTGACCATGGGTGGCAAAAGGTATCAAGCTGTTCTTGAAGTGGCAGGTTAAGCGGCTGGGATAAACAACAAGTACGCGATAAGGCGTCGGCGGCCACATTAGCTTTCCCGGTCCTGTAGAACAGAAGATAATTGTTGCAGAGTTCAATATACCAATGCTAAATTTCGTCATTTTTGATCTTAGTATTGTTGGTTGAGGTTGAACATGAACGAGACGGACCGCTGATCTGTAATAATCGTGCATGGATTACTGATGAGATATTGGACTGACTCCATGAGATAAAGAGAATAAACAACTATCACATCGAGACGATTCTAGACAACCATAACTGTCGTGATCTATAGAAGCTTTCCAGACAGCACTGTGACAAGTGCGTCTGCGGCCAGTGTGGTGAAGTGGATGTGTGCAAACTAATTGCTGTTTAGCTCCGCCTTAACAAGTACATTGCCTTTGCTCTGATTTATTATCTCAAGTCTAGCTGCGTTCTTCGACTAACTCGAGGGTTACATGGTAAGCAGAAGAGCTCAGACAAAGCTAGTAAGCCAGTTGCTCACTCACCATTAGCTTTGAAGTAATGCGCTGGTTTTCTCTCATGAATTGTAACAGATCCAGTTAGTAAATGTCTCATGATGGCTTGGTTTCCAGACCTTTGGAGATCGGTGCCCAAACATGGATCTCTTACGTATTGCCCGATTGCGTGCACATCTACGTTTCAGAAATGCTTCGATAATCTGATAATTCCGTGCATTTTCAGAGCCACCCGTGTTGGATATATATATATATGTATATATATATAACGATTTGGATAAATAACCCAGCGCTGTACCCTGCATACACTGCCACATCTTGTTCATTCTATAGGGTCTGCATTCGACCAAAAGTGTAATTCCGTACAGCTTCTCTCTCTTGATTATTAGATTGTGATGGTAAGGTTTGAATGGTCAATGTTGTTCAATCTACTGTTCGAAAATGGGATTCACCTAAGTGTGCGTAATCTGTTGCCCGCGAACTTTCCGGAAAATGCCCAATTCAGCAAGTTAAACGGCAATAAATCCACTGTCCTCCTTGCTGACCGTGATGTTCTGGAGAAATAGATCGTATCTTCATTTCCATTTGCCATACAATTTGAAAGTCTCATTATACAAACCACGTTTGGGTGATGCAAATATGCGAATGTGGTGCAGCGGTGTATGGACATCCTACTAAGGAGTGGTCATCATCTCAACGTGGAACGCAAAATCTAGTAAAAGGAATAATGCACTTCGATTTTATACGGGTTAAGAACAATGAACAATGAATTTATACAGGTTAAGATGCTTTGCTTTACGAGTCCCGTTGGATAGTTATTGGGAATATCGAAATAACGATAATGATAATAATAATAATAGTAAAACAGTTAGTACTTCAAATAGGAAATAAGGACTTTACGTTTGCTCCGTTGAAGTCAAGCAATCCGCTTAGATTCACGGCACGCACAGTTAACATCAAATAAATCCATGGTAAACTCCAGGTGTAGGATAGAGACGTAGCGTCAAGTGACAAAGTGGAAGTGGATGAGTACGTAGTTCAACTGTCTTTTAAATATCGTTAGTGTCAGTGCAGTGATTACCGATTCTGGGAGAGCAGTCCACGGCTGAAAGCAAACTTGCGGAACTGCTAGAAAGTCATGCACGCTTACTACCCGTTGTCGAGGATCTGTCTCTGTGTTGCCGGATTGTTTTCACTAACTTTTGTAAATCAACTCTTGATCGTACGAGGCGAAATCGCTCTGCTCGTTTAGAAAATTCGCTGACGACCAACCAGGAGGAGGAACCAATTGTTCGTGATCCCAGTAAGTACGTGATGAATTTATCGAACGTACAACTTGATGCGTTGCAATTAGAAGCATTATCACTTGGGCCTGATTACAAAGTCCCCCCTAGGAAGTTGGACGGCTTGCTTATAGAAGCCCAATTCGGGAACATTTTTGACCAGTTTATGGCGCTCCAAATAACCAGCCCTGATAAGCATATTTGGCTCAGAAACAAGTTAACCGATATCGCCCATGAGGTGATAACTATGCCAATTGGTGGCAGAACATTCCGTCTGAGACATTCGTGGAGGAAGTATAGCTGTTCGCGTGTGGAAGCGCGTCGACTGGCAAAGTTTTCTCAACGGCGAGCTTTCTGAAGCGTTGTACGCCCGAATAGCTGCGATATGGAAGCAAATGTTGGTAGCTCAGGTTGTTCAGTTGGTGGAGTGAGTGTTCGCTGAGCGCGGTAGGTTGACTGCAAACGTTTCGTCATCACTCGAGGTGACATCATCAGTGCGCTTGCAATTAGCAGAGTGGCGCGTACGAAGTGTCCGTGAATCTGAGTGATCGATCTCCTAGCAGCTAGTCTGAGCTTGGATTGTTCGACAAACACACGACACGCGCACTGATGATGTCACCTCGAGTGGTGACGAAACGTTTGCAGTCAACCTGTCGAGCTCAGCAAACACCCAGTCCACCAACTGAACAACCTGAGCTACCAACATTTGCTTCCATATCACAATCAGCTCTTTGATCACTTTGATCAAGCGAATCTGCGTTCTCCGGCATAGCCAAAGGAACATTCATCGGGACTCGGCGAGCTTTCTGTAACAATGAGAAAAGTACATGGGAACAACAGAGAAAATGTGACGGCGAGCTATCAAGCGGTGTTTGGGTCGACTTAAAGAACACCTAGAACTTCAACATGGAAGAATGATACTAAATCATTCTGAGACGATACACGGTGCCGGCTAGAAGAAGAGTAGCAAATCGTTAAAATCACGCAGAGATGACATCACCACACAGTCAAATTTAAAGAAGATTAGACGGGAAGTGGCAGCATCAGGAAGTTGAAACAAATCGGACACGCAATGTTTCTACAGTCGGATAAAGGATCGGGCATTGTAACAATGAACAGGCTTGACTACATTTCGGAGATGGAGTCAATTCTAGGGGACAAACGGAAGTTCCAGCTAGGCAAAACGCCGGAGAATAACATATTGGTGGAGAACCAAGTGGTAAGGAAGCTCCAGATTCTCTCGTTACATGGTCACATCACTAGTCGCAATAGTTGACGGCATCCGGTTCCGGATTTGCCTGTCACTGCGGCCTCCACGGGACAGCCACAGGACGCCTGAGCCTACAGAGGGACCATGGGTGGTTTGCGCTGCACCACGCACAGATCCATCCACACACCACATATCCAGTGTAAACCCGAAGGAAGAAGATCGGGAGACATGTGGATGGGAGCCACCTTCCATCAACGGAGCCGGCCCACACTCCTTCACAGGAAAACACAAGCACGCTGTAGTTGGGAAAGCAAGCACAAACAAGACGGTGGTTGGACCGTAATCCTTTCTAAGCTAGATGCATGGAACCACTCTACGTGACTAGCACGGACATGAGGACCGTGCAAGCCTTCAACAATGATTCAGTCTCTTGTAGTCAGCAATCGAGGTAGATGGTGTTAGACAGGTAGGCACGTTGTCAACATAGACATCAAGCGCAGCTACACCGGGGATATCAAACAACCAACAAAAAATTTGAGGGAAAACAAACACACAAAATTGACACAGAAGATGCAGCAAAAGAACAGAACTGAACAAATCAAATAAAGTGGAATAACTTTTATCCAGATTCAAAAGATCTGGTTTGTGTATGTTGGTTTATCCCAACTGCGGGGAAGAAGCATCATGTATGCAACATCAACCTCAGCAATACAGCCGTTGAAACCGATTGGGACAAAGACATCCAAAATGCAGGGCGCACTCAAATTCTACAAGACAGGCAACACGCTACGCCACTCTATGTATGGAGAACCCCAAATCCCGGTAAGTACAATAGGAGTGGAAAACGTTACGTGTACACGCAAGGAGAGAATAACATTTGGAAATGTGTCAGACGTATCCGATCGCGGAATTCACACAAACTGCCAGGTTGATCCCCTTGTGCGACAAACTAACGTTCGTCAAAGGGACAATATCGCGTTTGTGCGCCGAAACAGAAACATCCCCAAAGATTCAGATTTAGCAAAACCACCAATTCATCAATCCACAGAACAGTAAGGAAACTAGTCAGAAAGAACGTATGCACTAACAATGAGCAGAGGACCACTGGTGCAATTTCGATTGTCGAGAGTTGTTTGTTAAATTTGGTGAGATTATCAAACAGGGAAACTACAAAGATTGCTGATTGAGAATGGCAATGACGAATTAGCTGAATTATGCCAAAATCCTCACTACTCATGCCTAATATAAAAACAAGTCTGTCCGTATAGCTTACAGGTCTTTGTGCCGTGCAGTGGTGCTATGCGGAAAGTCCTAGCTCGTGAGGCTAGCCACTATCCTCTGCACAGTTCGTAACTTGCATGAGCCTGGCTACATCATAGTCAACTGTCAATCAGGCAGGTCTGCGGCTGGCCCCCATGGCGAAGTGACAATAGCTGCTGGCATCTAGAAGTCAAGAGGGCGGAACTCGGCAGGGTTCCGCTGGGAGGCGCACCACTGACGAGACTCAGAAGGTTGAAACGCCGGCGTCTGATGCTTTTCCAGACTAGCCTAAGACTGCTGATTGAGATTAGCCATGATGAATTAGCTGAATTAAACCACAAAGACTTGAGAGTGGCCACCTACACATTCGCTAGCATAGAGGAAACAGTGTACCGTAACATAGCTGACCAATGCGCTTCAGTTCCCTCGAGGAGAATAGGGCACAAAAGCTTTCGAATACCCTCATACGTCCTCTGCAGACCAGACACTGACTTCAATAAGGCCGTGGTTTTGCCTCACCTTTCTACGATTAGTGTCGTCGCCGTGACGGAGAACTGAAATTGTGGCTCGCTGCAGTCAAACCGGATATCGATCTTCTGGGACTCCAGGTTGTGCATGGTGCTCATCACTGACGAAATCAGTGGAGCAGTATCTGCGTGTAGTTTGCCGCTGATCGCCGCGCTTGGGCAACAGCAATCCGCGACATTAATGAAGTCGGCTCATCCTGTCACAGGAGCGAGCCGCAGTAAGGTAAATTAAGTAGACGAGCCTACAGTTCGTTGGTTTCCTTTAACCTTCGTCACTGATGAAGGGGTTCGCAAATGTGACAAGTCTGATGGCATCCCTGTTTATGATCTTTTGTATCGCATTTTACTAGTATTCGCTTGTG
The DNA here is from genome assembly GCA_944474145.2 of Dicrocoelium dendriticum. NCBI lineage: Eukaryota > Metazoa > Platyhelminthes > Trematoda > Plagiorchiida > Dicrocoeliidae > Dicrocoelium > Dicrocoelium dendriticum. Next base: position 13,122,055 of record OX104067.1, on the reverse strand, counting down.
ACAGCTTTTCTCTGGTATCAGTGCTGAAGATGTGCGCACTGCAAGTGAACACCCATCCGTCCCGAGAGCATAAAGCACAATCTTGACCTGACTTACCAACGGTAAGGCGGTTAGAAAATCTAAATATCTCAAACGAGTAGTATTCTACAAGCATTCGAGGTAGACACTGGAAGATGAGCGAGTGTAGTGGGAGCAAAGCTTTGTGCAAGGGGGTTGAAATGGATCGGAGCTAACTTGACAACACATTTACCTTCCGGTCGGAAATACCATCTCTATTTCTCGCGAGCACAGAATGATATCCAGTAGGGGATTTGGAGGTGACGCACCGACCAACGTTGACTGGTTGATCAAACAACTCCTTTTCCAACTGACTGACGTATTCATCGAAAGTTCCTCCGTCGTCACCCGAGGAGGAGGATGCGAGTGCATCAGGCGACGAGTGCATGTCGTCTGTCTTAGCGTCACGAAGGGATTTGGAAGCGCGTGTGGACCACCAGCGAGCTTCGCCCGCCGTCGGTTCTTCGTCGCTGGTGGAATCCTCCAACTCACCCAGGGCGCTCTTCATTGCCGTCCAAGTGGAGGAAGCAACCTGATGGAGCGTGGTGGAGGCGGGTGGTTGTGCGGAAGAAACGCGCTGAAAAACAGCAATCAGAACTGAAGACTCAATGGGATGCCAATTGCGAAAGTTTTAGGTCTATCAATACGATATCGTGACTGACAATACCGCCAAATTTGGTAGGCATAGGACGACAGGGTACGGAAGGCGAACGGTGACATACATACTAGGTGGACGGAGGCAGATCTAAGCTGAGTACCATGGGGAGAAATCCGTACAAGCAATTTGGTCACAATAAACAATTCATAACAGAGAAGCAAAAATCTGGGAGAACGATTTGCAGCCAAACACGTCAACTACTGCTATCCAAAAGCGACCGGTCCTTTCCAGGCAAGCCGAATGATCGATATCAGTCACCTGCGGAGAAACATCGGTCGCAGCCAATAGGAATCGAGACATCTTTTGATACTCCGGCGGCTTAGGGGGATTCGCTAGCATATGAGACGTGGTTAAACAGACTCGCGCAAACGGCTATCACGTATGACCACTGGTCGGCAATTTCATAACAACAGGAAAGAACACCTCCAAAGCTCTTCAAACGATTCAACTTAAGCTGGCGTGGAATAAGACAGGCTTGTAGTAAGTAGCCACCCACCGGATCGAACATCCGCAGTTTCAGGCGTAGCAATACAAGTGGTCACTAGGGAATGGTCTGTTTTCATGGACGCACTTCAATTATGGCTAATGAACACGTGTTCGTGTGACATCCAATAGGATGGAATGAAAGAAATATGTGTTACCACCACGCTAGTGTATTGACTCGAAAGCCAATAAGCAACAGCTGCGAAAGCGCATCGAGGTGATTTGTGCGTTTTGGGACACTTCTCGTGCAGTTTTTAACCTCGTGGAATTGATATTCCCCGAAAACCTTAAAGGATAATCATGGGAACGAGGAAGAAGCGAACGGAACATAATTGGTGTCCAGCGACAATTGATCAGCTGCATATTGCCGTTGTTTGATTAATCTAAGCAGCTGTGGGTGAACGCCTGTGTGCAAATTCCAGAGGAAATCCTAGGGGACATCATGTCAGTTGCAGTCAGAAAGTTAGACTGGCGGCACAATGTATGCCGCAGCTGCATGCCTAATGGAGATATAAGCAGATTTATATTGTCAGATGCAGGAACTGTACGACAGAGGCACGAAGAGGCACTAATTCTTCGTCAACATGAGGCATTGGTCAAAGGGTATATGTGTAGAAGTCATCTCACAACTTACGTCTTCTGGTATTCTTGGGTGAAATGATAAATTCCTTGATTTAGATGCAAAAAATGCGATAAGGAGCGAACCAAAATGTGAGCATACGATTCCCACGGTGCATTCAAATGTGAAAGTATTCTAGAGGAATTGGGTAAAACTCCCAAGTGTGACGATTGGATCAGCGAACATCATGACACACAGTAAGTTTGGCTACATTTAGGTGAAGTGACCGAAATGTTCGTCAGTAAGTTTCATGCAATTTATTCTCAAACCCGAGACCGTGCGCGTTTTTACGGTGATTATTTGTCACCTTTCAGCGATCAACACTGGGCCATGTTCACTGTTATCCACTTCTGTTCAAATTCGCCATGAATCTCTGGGAAGTATTCGGGAAAACGATGAGCCTATTGGCGTCCCGTTGCCTCTGGATGATTAAGTGACTTAAAATGCACGCTCGGTACAGTAAAAGGGGATCGACAGTGCGTCCGCAGTGAACTGCAGAAGGACAACAACATACCGATAGTAGGGTACACCATTTTTACAATGCACTCCAATGAGATAGTGCACGCAGCAACTTGGGTAAGACATTGAAAAATATAAGTTTCCAAGTAAGTCCCGATCCACGTTACAATTCCACTGAGGGTGGAAACAGTGGTTTCTACAGCTTTCGATTTCATGCGAACCGCTGAGACGACGAGGTACGATACGAGTAGAGTGTGGCGGTTATGACGAGGAAGCAAATCAACTGATGAGTTCGACACGTCCCCTTCTGTAGTCGTGTTCAAAGATGGGAGTAGTTATCGCCAGTCCGAAAACACTTCTTTGGGGCATTGTATGATTTTTGGAAACAGTAATAAAGTCAACCACCAGTGATTTACCACTGTACTTTAGTAGCAATTGAGAGACCACCGAAAGTAGAAATCAACTGAGGATGTGATTAGGTGGGCCCAAGTGGTTCAGAAAACCACAGTGACATAGTGGATAGGCTGAACTCATCCGTTAAATGTTCGTCGCAGTGGTACAGCCGATGGGAATGTGCATAAACGTCATCCATCACCTCAGCTACTGCAGTAGTCAAAAGGGGCCGTCAGCCTAGGTGATCGTGTGAACCCGATGGGACCGACCTCTATCGCAAAGCGGTTACTCAGTCCCAGCCGTTCTGTTCGGTTATAGTTTTTAACCTGAGGAAGCTATTTTTGTTGAGCGAAAGCGTTGGAGGCGCTTCGAATCGACGCTCGCTTAGCCAAAGAGAACCGAGACCCTGATTTGCGGCTTACGGAGTTCAAGTGACACATACGCAATGGATTTTGAGACCGAGGATTTGACAATGGAGGAGAGAACAAACAATGTGCCGGTGTACTGAGACGTGATTCGTCCCCTTTTAGCACGTGCAACGCAGTCCAGGATTGAGGTGCACTGTCTGCGGCTAGTAGCAGCTTGTTCAATCACAGTTCAATCTGTGTTGCGTGAGTAGTAAGGCGATGCGAGAGGCTGAGGCGGAAAGCTGCGTTGCCGTAAGTAAACCTTCGCGGTCCCTGAGCAGCTGAAGGAATATGTAATGATCATCAGAGCTAACGTCGTCAACCCCGTAAATGGCACCGGGTTTTGATGCCGATAGGTAACCAAACTGAGCATCCATTCCATTCGTAACGGTGATAATATACATATTACTACATCTTGATGCTTGGAACCGATTGAAAACTTGTGATTTCAGATGGTTTTGAGAACCACTCAACGATCTAGTAATCATGGCGATAGCCGCCAAGCACTATGCGCCGAGTTCCACTCCAAGCTCGGCTATCTGTACTTGAGGAGTCAAAACTAGGACGAGACCGTCGGTCGTGGGGTGTTCACGCAGTTGTTCATCTTGCCACGCTCAACCGCCTAAGCAGTCAGCCGTTGGGATGTTGATTGTAACCTCTTCATAAGAATCTCGACGCTATACAAGTCGAACGCATGGACTGCATTTATCGCGTGTATAGGCTACTGAGAGAGCTTTGTATCCAAACTTGTTCCTCGCTGACCGTGTTATGTGCTTCTTGTGTTCTGCTATGCTCGTGCGTAGCTCTCTTGCGATTTGGCCGATGTACATGTGTGCGCAATCTTCGCCACTAATTTTGTAGACGCAATTAGTTGTCCTATCTGCGATAAGTGCATCCTTCAAGTGCACCAGTGTTGAGAGGAGCGTTTGGCCCCTCTTGAGAAACACATTCATCTACAGATGGTCTATGAAGTTCCCCCTTCATAAAAATTTTTCCCGTTTCAATCTACCTCGTAGTACGCGGTGGATGTGGGCTATAAATTCGCCGCAACTGAAGTTTGACTAACCGCTTCGGGTATTCAATGCAAAGCAATTGGTTTACTGCACCCTTTCGGGCGGTCTTCCTACCTTCTTTTCTTCTATGTCAAACAGAGATGAGGCGATCCCAGCATACATATGCTTTGGGTGACCTAAACACCCGTCCGCCGGCTTGCGAATTAGTGTTGTTTTAAGACTACTCCAAGTGCTTACTTTGGAATAAACTTGGAACCGACTGGGATGACATAACTGCCAAAGTTTTACAATACAAATCGGTTTTTCCATAGGCTTGTATTGTGACCACCTTTCGCCATTGACCCAAGAGCTTCTTCAGGTCAAGTGAACTAGTACAGATTTGGTTTGGCATTTTATAGCAATTAGCATAATGATCGCGTGAGATAACCCAGGTCCGTGGAACAAATAAGGTTACAGTTTTAAAAGGTCAAGGTCTTGACCTTATCCTATTTTATAATCACAAATGTGCCATCCACGTAGCACCACCAAACTTTCGGTGAACTACTAAAGTCAGTCAGCGTCCTTCTTTCAAAATCTTCCACGTACAAATTCATCAATACGGGGGATATTGACGATCCCATAGGAAGGCCATGTTGCTGAGTATATAATCTCGATTGGGACGCGAAATAAGACATGTAGGGACATGATGTCATTCCCGTCAGCTACGCCGCGTTGCCCAAATTATTGTCCCCAGTAAAACAGTGTTTCACTAGCTGCAACGCATCACATATTCATACGTTGATAAAGACTGAGCTAACGTCGAAACTGACCATCCGACTGAATCTTAAGATCCGACATCTTTCGTCCGAACTCATGAGTTCTTTACGAACGTATTCAGGTTAAGACCTAAATTTCTTAATGAAAAATTTACGGCTATTGCTAACAACAAACAGCCGGCTAAGGCGCAAACATGAAGCGGCATCGGCTGGACGAATTCCTGCGGTTCAGTTCAATGCCCCGAGTCTCACCCCACAAATAACGTGGCAGTAAACGACTAACATCTGCTAAGGTCCTAGCGACCGAATCGATCAAGGTTCACTTCAATGCGAATTGGGGTCCACACATGGAGGATACGCGTCGCAATCCACACAGTGCTTCGAAATGACACACCAATTCATCATTAACTGTGGCAACAAGCGTAGGCCACCGTGCCTTGGGGCTAAAGGGATAGAAGTTCTGGCTAGCGTCTAAGTAACCACGAGTTCGATGATGAGATCAGTGTTGCGAACGGACAATAAGTAAAGGAAGTAATAAGCACACATAAATAGGCAGTCCGATTAGAGCGGAGTGATCGACTTGGTCGTTATCATTGAACAAAAAACTTGTCACGTAACTTATTGTCAGCTCAGATCAATCAGTGTGCGGGTACACAGCACGTAGTTAAATTGTATGTTTTTTGGAAAGATAATTGCTAACAGGCGTGGCTAGAGATAAGGGCGATTGATCAGCTTAAACGGGTACCAGAAGACGGGGAATACGATTAACGATTACGGGTAACCTGCATGCTGTTGGCCCAGGAAAAAAGGTACAAGACAGAGGTATGTGCACCAAACTTATTATAATGCTTGCGAAAGTGTTTTCTCCATTTTGGACCTGCTTTTAGCTGCAAACCGAGGAGGGCAACGATTGGTGTATCGACTTCGCTACAGAGCTAATTCCCCAATGGCCAATCCATATCAATTGCGCCGGAGAGTGAGGACTTGAGCCCATTTCCAAAGACGCCAGTATCTCACTATAGGCAACAAAGCATGAGGACCAACCGTGTCAAATAAATTGTCCCGTTTGGAAATGTAGCCGTGCGATAGAACTTGGGTACGCAGCAAGAATCTTCCAGACAACCTAAATAGTTTTAGGAACCAGATTTAGAAAACGATTTTAAACCGACTTATCGTTGTGGCTCGGCAGAATTCGACTGTGATCAGCCAGGCCGCAATCGAATACGGTTTGCCCAACGGACTAGACAGTTTTATAATGTGGATGTAGTTCCAAGCACCACCGATAACGGCTCTAAGGAGTGCACACGTCCCGGGAGTTGTGGCGCTAGTCAGTTTGCACTACCTCTTTCATTCAACGATTGCTGAACTCGCGAGGTTTCGCGACCAACCCGGTAAGCTTACAGTTTGCACCTGGTGCTTGGTGTGAATTCACTGGTCTCGGCATGGGAAGGTACATGCAGATGCGTGCTATTTGGTGCAGTGGCATCTGACCACATCACAAATGCAGGGGGAACGATATGCGTGTATTAAGCGCATACATACTCGAGGGGTACTTCCATGTTAGCACAGACCATTTTTCACTCAAAGTGAGTCCCAATGAAACGTTTCCAGGTCACTCGACGGATATAGAATAGGATTTGCGGCGCTAGCACTTGAATAGTCTCAAGTTCAGGTTGCTTTTGAACCGCAATGTCCTTGACATGTCAAATTGACCGTCAGGAGTGACTCGGTAAAAGCACTCGTCTGTTCGCCCGAAAAGTGCCACACCAGCGTGAAGGAGCTGCATGTAGCGAACAGTGGTACGCGAGTCTAAGCTAAATTTGTGAGGAAAAATTGAGTCATTCAAAGTGAATGTCTGACCTTCACTTGAGCATCAGGGAAGTAACAAGATAGTAGAACAGTCTTCGCAAGTAGAGAATAAGACACAAGATTTAGTATGGAACGGGATTAGAAGGTGCCACATCATTCCCGACTACAATCAAATTCTGTGCTACTAAGAACGGCCGAGAACTAGTGCGAAATCGTAAGGAAATATCACCAAGAAATCATACGCAATGCAAATGCACTTAAATGAAAATCGGAAACGCTCAAGCAGGGCGTCGGTTCATCCATATCCTCACAATTGAAATGGAGTTCCCAACACGCCAGGAAGAGGAAGATGTTACCAAGGTCATCGGAAAAGCAATGGGACTGCGAGTTAACACGCAGTAGGAGCAGGCAGAAACACCAAGTGCTGTGCGTTCCAAACAATCTGCGGTTAATATGTCCAACAGCTTGTTCTTCACATATGTTCCGTTCGCGTACCAGGCGGAGCCTCCTTAAAAGCAGAGCGGCGAGCACCTTGAAAGCAACACAGATGAGACTAATTCCTGTGTGGTTGGCGCAATCAGTTCGGGTACCCCTTTAAAAGACGGACAGCCTCTTGAAAAACCGAGAAGTGTAAGCTTAATAACATCACAACCATATTATTAGCATCATTGTAGCCTATGAGTTTGGAGGGTTACATTCTACCGACTACTTGTTTCGTCTCTCATTCATTGGCGGCTAGCGTTCAAATTTAATGTGCATACTAAACTCGAGTTCAATAGAACGCAAAACGCACAAAATCGACTATTGCGTAGACTGTTATAGGAATTCGATTCGTTCACATAGTTGTTGACTTGCGATGTGTAGTGATGCGTAAAGGCATACAAACCTAGTAGTCGATACCAGGAAAAGAACACGCCTCATGCAATTGTAGAAGAGTGCATGCCGATATATGGCGTCCACCAAACAAGCAACTTATAAGTAGATCACTGAAAGTGAGCAAATCTAACGTACCATAAGAAAGAAGTATTAACATAGCACAAGCGAAGAAAGAAAACAGCATTGCAATGAAGCCAATACATGAGTAGTGGGAGTTTACCTTTGAGATATGCGGCTTAACCTTCGCAGGATATTCATCAGCAGAGTTGCCGGAATATATGGCACTGACTGCACGATCATAATCAGCTCGTAAATCGGAGCCTGCAGAATACATATTCAGATCTTCATCGCTAGAGCTGGTGACGCATGCAAGAGTAGAAGACGGGCGATCGCTGCGATGTGAATTGTTGGTTGACCAACGCTTTGGTGCACCATTTTCCCAAGAGTTACGCACCGATGATCCAGCTGAAAAAGAAGAAGATCGGGCCACAAAAATAACGTCGATTGATGATAGGCCACAAAAATATATTCTTTTTAAAAGTAGTAATAGATCGACTCGTTGCCTATTGATAACAGAGCTATGAATGGTGACGGGGGATGCGACGCGAACACCAGTGTATGGCCGTGCAGTGTAATCACAGCACAGCAAGCGCAAGACGTACCAACTCCAGACTCGTATAAAAAAACTCGTGTCCTAATAAAAGAGGATGTCTAAAATTCAACGTGATCAAAGTCGGTCGAGTAGTGCTCAGCACTCGTTGAACCGGGTTAAAAACTAAAGAACCAACGGTTGTGACACTCGCTTTCTGATTAATCCGTAGTAGTGGAACAGACCTGAAAAGTGACTGTGCGTAGCAAACAATGAATCTGCAAGTGTCTTCGATCCGAGAACGCATGCGCACGGGAATGAGACTGGTGAGTGAGTGGATGGGAATTCGGCACGCTCACTACAGAAATAATCTGCATCTCCAACTCAGCCACCTAAGTGCACAGCTGAGGTTTGTGGGGTCGGTGGCAAGTGTTTAGGGCCAAGCGCACATGAGGAGAATATGAACGTAGACGGCCGAAGACGTACGGGCATCAAGTAAGTAAAGAATCATTGCGACCGAAAGTCACTCGAAAGGAGAGCTAAACGATCAGAATATCTGCAACCGGGGTTGAACCACATGACTAATAAGGGCAGAGGAGACAGTGGAAAGTAAAAGTTGACCGAGCCGGATGGGTCAGCACATATGCAAACCTACGACCGGCTGCAACCCGTACACATACTTGAGCACAAACGGAAGCAAGCCGAAGAAGAGGCGGTGGTACATGCTAAGTAAAAGTCAAGGAAGCGTTCTCCACCTGAGGAGGAATGCGTTGGAAAACGGGTTGACTGCGGTTCGCGGTATAAGCATCCAAAAGGATGGAAAAAGTGCTTGTGGATAGAAAAGGATTTCGGCCGGTGTACTCGACTGCTGAGCGGAAGGTGCCGGGTGGAGTGACTTCCATTTAACCTCAATATCCTGTGGATTATATGAAAAAATGAAGAGTCGAAGGAAGAGAACACCAATCGCTCGAAATGAGCGCTATGTGCTCACAGGGCATAAATGTAGTTTTACCAGCTCCTTATTGTAAATCCCGTTTTCTCAGGTTAGACAGCAAGAGAAGAGCATGGAGTTTGAAACCGTACAGTTCTCAAAATAGCGACCTTAATACACACTGGTTCGCTAACATTCGCATTCCGTTTTTAAATAACGGAACATCCCCAAGCACACTCCTGAAATGGATGTATTCTGTTTTAAAAAGGGTTACGTGAACGCCAAAACGGATCGCTCATGGCGCTTCGAAGAATACCCTGCTGGCCAACAGAATTGGTGCGCCAATCGTTACATCAGTAGCGCTGTATAACATAACACAAATGTTTGTGCCTCTTCATTTGAAACAAGACGGTGCATCGAAACCAAACTGGCAATAATATCACACTCTGGAATCGGCGAGTGGTGTCAAAGCGCAGGGTGAAACAATGAGCGACAACAATCTGCGGAATTCAATGCGCGGTCGTTCCAACTGGCCCTAGATACAAAAAGCAGTTTTTGTCGTGAACGTGCACATTCCAGTTAGACACATTTGTTGTGCGTGTGTGTGTGAATGAGTAAGCAAATTTCTCAGCGAAATCCGAGTGATAATCAGTGGTGAGTGACTTTGCGAATGGATTCAGTATTAGCTCAACGAAACGGACGGGTGTAAGACGTAGGTTCTACCGTAAAGTACGGTGGAAATAGTCACGTACCTAGGGTTGGAACATAGGTGACTAGTCGTTCATCCAAGGGGTTTCTGAATAGCCAGTGAAGGAGAAAAGCTTGGGTTAGTGAAAGGAAGACGACCATTACAAAATAAAGATAAGCGAATTATAACGAGCCTAGCTAGGGCAACCAGATATATACACCACGAACGGACTTAATGTGCCTAGAAAACCAAGAAGATACGTTAGAAAAAGGTATCAGTAGTACATCGGCGCACCGTACCGATGCTTCGCTGCCATGGGACCACTAGTCGTGCGCGGGTTAGCGATGCTGTGAGGTCGATCGCACATATGCGAGCTTAAAGCGGTGATCCCTATCTTATGACTCCGTAGTCGTCCAATCCCTACATACACAGGTTTCAGCCAAATGGTCATTTTGACAACGCCTTCGATTTTGTCTCTGTTATGTAAGTCCCAGTTGGGTTTCGACTGTCCTAGTCGGAACGGACAAACTCCTTCACTCGTTGGCTCCCACGCGCAGAGTAGCCTAGACGAATCGTCCATTTCAGGAGAATGATTGGGGATGGTCTGTTAATTGAAAACGGAATGCGTATTGGAACGGCTAGTGGACTTACGTGGCAAACGTGAACTCGTAACCGAGAAGGTAGACGAACGCGTAAATGCCACACAACTATACCGAGACCCACAGGAAGACTGACCAATAGTAAGGGTGCGTTTACTAATTCAACCAAGACAAGCGGGTTTTCTACACTTTCCTATCGATGTTTCACTAAAACAGTATTAGTTGTATAAACTATAAGGCAAGGTGTATGTTTGTTGGCACAGGAGATGCCATGTTGTGGTCCTATTTCCGGGCAGAGATGGGCGGGTTCGATGCTGTTGAGACGTTGGGCTCATCAGAGTTGATGAGTGTGCTCGGTGGCTAAGGCATTGGCATGAACACGGCTCAGCAGACAGACGGCTGACTTGAGGAGAGTCCGGGAGATACGATAGTGAGACTAGGGCGAGTTCATTGGAAACTATGCGGGATACGTTCGCTGTATACTCACTGAGGACAACTCCGTTGTGATCTGTGCAGGTAAGTGGGCCCTTGGCGGCAGTTTCCGCAGGGAGAGCTTCGCTCTGAACTGAGTAGTTTGTCTGCATAGCAACTGTGCTGTTCGGCTTAGACACTGTACTGGCGCCGGTGAACTCAGCTGAGTGTGGCAGGGCTGTGCTATAGTAAACGTGCAGGGCATCGCACGACAATTTGGAGTTTAACTGAAGCGTCCCAGCAGCTCACAAGTGCGACAATTTAAGCACCAATTCTTAAAAGCACAAGACGATCGTTTTGCCTTATTGGAGCGAATGCACACTACTGAGGAGCCCCAATAGGGAGAAACAATCCTCCGATGCTTTCCCGGATTGGTGCTTGGGTTGACGCGCTTGTGAGCTACTGGGAAGAACCAGTTAACTTCAATATAAACAACTTCTACTCATCAGTACCAGAGTGTATTCTTCGACATCATATATGCTTTCTTCTTTCACATCCCCAGATACTCGCCAAATGCTATCCGTTTCCCAGCGATTTCGCTCTCATCGTATCTGCTGCCAGAGGGCATTACTATTGGTTTGTGCGTTTTTGATTTTGGATTCTTTCTCACTCAGGAAATGGTTTAACAGGATACTCCCGCACTTTTAGACGCTTAAAATCAACTGCTAGTGGAAAGTATAACAGGAACTTGCCAAATTGTATGCACTCTCAGCAAATAATGCTACTAAATTCCCCCCATTGCTAGACTTTCATATTTTTTATTTCTTTTTGCTGACAGGCAAGTTAAAGCCGTTTTTTGTCTGCCTTGATACTACCGTCCTTTCCCCTCCTTGCACGAGCCCATTTTGAACTGAAGCCTCGGAACACGTTGAAGTCGACCGATGAAGTTCGATTGAGCGTCAGTGGGCGATTGAAATACCAGCTTTAGCCAATAGAGTTTCACTTCAGTTTGATGGTCTGACTGCGCCGGTTTACTTCGATGGGACAACAGTTAACAGGAGCAGGCAATGAAAACCATTGTATAAACCGGAGGAACCCCTGAAGAGAATCTATCCCTGAACCCCAAGAATGTGTGAAACTGCACTTTACCACCCGGTATGTTGAAGGATTCCTCTCCAGTCCTATCTCGAATGATATCGTTTGTAAACAAAACTGTATGCCTGCTGATGCTTCCCTATGAGGGAACAGTTTCTCGCACTGTAGAGAGATAAAAGCTTTGTTTAGTGGTTTATTTATTACAAGGCGGGGGCGTAATCCTTTCGTTCACAGGTCGACAGAAACTTCAGAAGTCACTTCTAGAACCGGTGGCTTCAGGAACGTGTAAGCTAGAAAGCCTAAGTCACGGAAGAGTGAATCTAAGCAGAGAAATAAACGTGTATAGATAAAAACCGTCATGCAGTGCACCATACGGCGAAACTACAAACGATTCAAATATGTGCGAAATGTGGTAATATAACACCACAAGGGCGCGAAATTCACATAACCTAAGTAAATTTCTCTGCTAACGTGTGGGAAGACGATGATATAGAGTACTGTTAGTGATTACACCACACCACACCATCCTACATGAAAACCTCGTCCTGAGAAAGGTTTGCGCCTGCTGGGTACCCCATCTGCTCAGTGAGGACCAGGAAGCAGCTCGGGTGAATTGGTGCCGCACCAGACTTGCCAGGTCTGATGGATGTTCCAATGCTGTTTGGGAGATCTTCCGTGATGAGACCGAGGTGTACAGTTTCGATCCAGAGACCAAGCAGTGGGCGGCCGTTGGTGGGGTTCTGCCTCAGAAATTCCGGTGTGAGCGCAGTGTGGCCAAGCAGATGGTAGCTGTGTTCGTGGTCAAGACCGGTCATGTGGCTACTGTACCGCTCGTACGGCAACGCACAGTAACCGGAGACTGGTATACCACCCAATGACAGTCACAAGTGCTGTAAACTGTAGCCAGGAGTCGTCCAAGGACTCCAGCACGAGGGACCTTGCTGCACCATGACAATGCATCTACACACAGGTCACATGTCATCGCAGATTTCCTGGCTAGAGAACGTATCCAGAAGGTTGGTTACCCACCCTACAATCCAGACCTGGCTCCGTGTGACCTTTTCGTGTTCCTAAATGTCAAGCGCGTGATGTGGGAAATGCATTACAAGTATCCATAAGCGGGCGGTAGAGGCATGGTCTAGCTGCTTCTCCCAATCGTTTGAGCGTATGGAACTTTGCATGAACGCTGATGGAGAATACCTCCAGAAGATGTAATGCTTATTTTGTTGCAAAAAGTAAAACTTGTTGTGCATCCGGAAAATTATTGCCCTACCCTCGTACAAGTCCCAATTTACCAGCAGGTCACACGATGTTCAGAAAAACCAGTTATGCGCTCCCAGGTTGCAATCATTAACAAACTAGGCAGATGGGTCGAGAGATGTTTCATAAATCTGGATTGGAACCCGATACGTCAACGGTGAGGTGGGCTTAACAAGGAATATGGTTGCTTGCGCGAGGCTGATGAAGAACGGCGCAACATTACATTTAACATGACAGATGCTATTCTCGTTCGTATCTTCACAAAAAGTAAAGTACGCGCGTTTCATCCTTTCGGGAATCATCAGCAGTGCGCATTCCATCGGACTCTTGGTAGGGCTCGAACCCGCAACTCGACTGTTGCCAGTCCGTGGTTGAGACCACTGAGCTACGGGGGACGGCAACGACCATCGTGAATAAGTTACTAGATGTGATATAGCGCCGCTCACTACCAGGGTCCGATGGAATGCGCACTGCTGACGATTCCCGAAAGGATGAAACGCGCGTACAGTGTTTTTCCGGGCGTGTGGCGGCTGTCTGAGTGAGCCTAGATGTGACGAATTTCTACCTACAACATTCAACTCCCACTACTACTCTTCTGTAATCAGTACGCAGACCAAACTGCTTATAATGCCATAAGTTAATTGGCGGCTTAAGTTTGGTAAGCTCGTCGCTTGATGAGTGGGCTACCCTCTCCTCTGCATGGCAGGAACGCGTAAGTCAGTGGATAGTGAGCGGCGCTATATCACATCTAGTAACTTATTCACGATGGTCGTTGCCGTCCCCCGTAGCTCAGTGATCTCAACCACGGACTGGCAACAGTCAGTTGACCCACATCTTGAGTAACACATTTGCCGTGACAGAAAGAATACCTTATTTACACTGTGAGTAATAGCAAACAAATTAGTTTTACATTAAAAGTTTACTTTGATGCCTCACGATAGATATTCCAACTAGGTGGCACAAATGAACACTGACGGAGCAACAATTCGTGACTCAGGCTAATTACTACTCCGTTTACTTTCATATTGGCTATCAATATTGTCTCTTAGCTTTTATTTGATTTGAAAACCTACCAGTCACAAGTGGAAACATCGGTCGACTGACAGCTTAAATAACTGGATCCTAGTAAGCACATATTTTCGTCATATTGCGCATTAGTATTATTTTGTGCTCAATTAAATTGACTCGAAAGCTTGCCATGGTTCAGCGTGACACTTATCACTCCGGCCAGTTGGAAAACCAGGAATTTCGATCACCCCTTGAGCTTACTTTGGCCAACTTTACGTAACCTCTATTTTACCTGACTCTAAGACCAACCATGTGTCCGTGAAACCACTGGTGCTGTAGTGGACTTGGAAAGCAGCTTCCACTTTCCCACAAACCTTGCTCTTGCTGGTTTTTATCACTATTCGTTTCGCGTGGCGTGCTAGAAAAGCGTTCCCTCCCAGTGCAATTACTGAGATCATGTCAGGTGAGACATCCAAGCCTCATCCAATGCCTCTATCGCCATCGCTCGTTGGCACCTCCTTTTAGACTAAAACAGAGAAGCAGATAAAACAGATGCAAAATGAATAACAAGTTCCCAAGTCAACACAGGTGGCATAATTCTCCAAATTTGCAACTCCCTGGAGCCATAGCCATGGAGGTCCTACATAACTTGTTTTACGACAAATAGACATATTTCCGCTTGTCTTTGCTCTTTATCAACCCTAAAGATTTTTATTTCAGTGGTGTACTGGGCTCACTACAGGACCTCGTAATGATTTCGCAGTATTTCATTTGACTCCTGCTGAATGTGCTTATAAGGAACTGCTGAATTTTGAGTCAGCGCGACATAATGTCCACAATGCCCATATAATTATATATTAAAATAGACACAACCACAGGATGGCATAAATTGGTGGCTAATATCACTATACTAATCCGATTACTTCCGAATCCCCAGAAAGACGGAGTAACACAGTCTTTCCATCATTTGTTTATCACATTCAGTTGGGAGCATTGTTATTCATCATCATGATTATTGTTATTTAAAACGGAAATTTAAAAATCGATTAGTACTCGAACACGTTGTCATTATTGCTAATGCTGTTATATTGTACTTGTATGGTTTTGTATCATCCCTTCGAATTTACAACTGCGTGTTTTCCAGTCTATTTACTTGACAAACAAAAATGAAATTACTTGTGGATTTTTGTGAGTAGTGTAATGTTCGTAGAAAGTAGTAGTCACGGTTAAACTGCACACACTAATCTGCCTCGACGGGGAAACGAACCGCGGTCCCACGAATTACCGGTCCGCTGCTCTACCACTGAGCTACCGAGGGCTGACGACCAGGTGCGCAATTTAATACATGACTTCTGCTTGGTGCGCGACGTATTGCCAATGAGCTCACAGTATCTGTTCTGGTGTTGCAGATTGGCTCACTCACTCGTCACTTCCCAATGGACCGAAGTATCTGTCCTTCTGATGTTCAAAGGGCGTTGGTAGGTAACTTGTGGATTTTTGTGAGTAGCGTAATGTTCGTACTGTGAAAACACCGAATGTGCAAAATACTACAACTTTCGCATTGATTTCGTCCGAATTATTTGTTAGCGACAAGCGTTTATTACAACCGGCTTGCTTCGTCTTCCGCTAGTTGCGAGTTCTAACTCAGGAAGAGGTTTACATTGTAGTTCTGTATGATCAGGTCACATACTGAGGCAGACTATTTAAGAGCAAGTAGAATGGTTTCTGTACAAACCTATCGAATAAAGAAAAATCAAAAAAAGATTTAAATGCGAATCGTCAGCGGTAGCGTTTGATCAGTTAATCGTTTATCCTTGTTCGGATAGGAATTAGTGTCCTTAGTTCCGGGTATAGGATGTACTTTTTTGCCTTGTATGTGCACCGTTTCACAAAAGCACAGGTTTCCGAAATAATCATCGTTACGTGTTTTTAAACACCTCACAGAATCTGCTTCTGTTAATCCTTCTGTTAGTGTATTCCATAAGTTTACGATTCTTCGTTCTATACAAAGCTGCTGTAATACCTTGTTCATACAGGGGACCCTGCGTTTGTGACGGTGTCCTCGGGTGTTACAGGGTTCCCGCAGAAGAAATATTAGCCGCAGTATGGGGAAGTGATGCAAGTGTAGTATTCGATGGATCATAATAAAGTCATAATAAGGCGGTAGGATAGTGTGTAGAGTCCGAGCCTTTCATAACGTTTTTCATACGGTAGCTTTCGTAGACTGGGTATCATTCTAGTTACGATGTACTGTATTTTCTCCAGCTATTCCGTTTCATACTGGGTTATAGGATGGTAAGCTGGGGCACCGTATTCAAGGATTGGTCTGAGAAGTGAGGTGAATAGGCGAGGGATGGTTTCTTCGGACCATGTGGAGAAACTGCGTCGTAATGCCCAGAGCATACGAAGTTCCACACGGTACAATTTCGCTGTATTTTCTAGTGATCCCATATCATGTCGCGAGAGTACTCCTAAGTTGCTGACAGATGTGGTAGGGTGGAGCAACAGGCCGTCCAAGGTAAATGATCGAGTGGCTGGACGTCTGGTGATACTGATGAACTCCGACTTGCTTGCGTTAAGAGGGAGATACATTTCAGTGGACCACGTTGACAGTCGCTCTAAGTCATGCTGGAGGCGAGTGCAGTCGTGCTGGTTCTCAATGATTCTCCAGATTTTTAAATCATCTGCAAACAGGGCACATGGTGACTAGAGCGGTTGCGGGAGCTCGTTGATATGAATAAGAAATAATACTGGCCCAAGTACAGTTCCTTGAGGCACGACACTGGTCGATGAGAACCAGTCTGTCAGGTAGTCATTGACCTGTACTCTAAACTTTCGTCCCACAATAAACTCGTGTAACCACTGAAGTAGCGTGCCACCGATTCCTCAGTTTACGAAGGAGTACCTCGTGGTTCACTCTGTCAAACGCCTTACTAAAGTCGATGTACACCACGTCAACATCCTTCCGTTCGTTGAGAGCTCGTACCTACTGGTGGTTTGCGTATATCAAGTTGGTGATGCCGAACCGCCCTTTCGTAAAGCCATGTTGCACTGACGTCAATACGTCCATCGATTCGAAGAAGGACAGCAGACACTTTTTCACAACCTTCTCCAGAACTTTGGATAATGTCGAAGTCAAACAGATCGGCCTATAGTTCTCTACTTTACTCGGATCACCATCCTTAGGAAACGTTCTCACTATCGAGCATTTCCAGTCGTTCGGGACACATCCTTCAGAGAGCGATTTATTGAAGAGGTTTGTCACAGCTGGTGAGATGGCATTTGACAGGGACCTGAGTATTAATGGGTGAAGTCCGTCTGGTCCGGGGGGTTTGCACCATCGAGGTTGACGAGTAGCTGAAACACTTCGACTGCATCACATTGTAGGCTGTCGAGCAAGACTGACGCAACTTGTGCCGGTACTTGAACAGCCGCCGGTTTAATGGAAAATACGGTGAGGAAGTGGGTAGCCAAGGCGTCCGCGCGCTCCGCCCTTGAGATGAGCGTCTGTCTGTCCAAGCTCTCTAAGATCGGTAGGTCGACCCCAGGTGTCAGTTGACGTTTCAAGTAGGCAAATATTCTTATGGGTGCAGTTGTGACCGAGGATGCTAGCTCCTCTTCGAACTTCCGGCGTTTCTTGATCTTTGCGACGTTACATAAGTTATGCTGTTTCTTGTATACCGTGTAATCTTCATCGCAACCCGAGCTGATGTACCTATGCCAAAGTTGGCTAACTATCTATATTCCATATCAAACCAATGCGGATTCGCAGGTCCGACTTTTGAATACTTCAGTGGAACGAACCGAGTACATAGCGAATTAAGCTTCCCCTTCATTAATGACCAACAGGTCTCAAGCGACGCATCCTGTGGTAGTGTCCAAGCAGTCTGACTTGCGGCTTGAACAAGCCTGTTAAAGTCCGTCTTCCAATAGTTGAATGTCGGTTTCCGTTGGTTGTAATACGGTAACGACAGTTCTATGCCTGCCACAATGGAGCAGTCGTCACTGTTCGCCAGGTTCGAGGACTCTGATCTCGTTCAGCTTCTGCTCGCAGCTCGTAAACATTAGGTCCAGATAAGATGCCGAGTGCGGAGTTACGCGCGTCGGTTGGATGACATGTTGTCCCGATTTCAATTGTCATTCTAGCGAATTGAGCCTCAACGTTGCCATGACCGGGAAGAAGCCGAACGTCTGGCCAGAATATCTTAGGTAAATTTAGATCCCCATCAGTAAGAACTGAGGGCGGCTCATGTGCTTCTGTACATGTGGTAGCCAATCGCAACAACAGTTTAATGGGCTACGTTAGATAACACCCACTATCAGTTCTGCGCGTCTGACGCGGATTGTGCACCACAATTGCTCGCATAAGTTATTCTAATTCCGATAGGTGCTGGTAAGTTTGCCAGTTAGTGACGATTTTATGTACAACAGAACAACACCGTGAGCCTTTGATTTTCGGTCGCATCGGAAACAAGAGTATCTTGACAACGCGACTTCTTGGGGTACGACGTCGGAGTTCAGCCAAGTCTCTGCAAGTCCTAAAACATCCGGCCGCTCCGAGACAGCGAAGCGGCACAGTCCGTCACATTTATTCATTAGGCTGCACATGTTAGCGAATGCGACACGGAGGTACTGCGGGACGTGCCTGGAGGTTGAGCAACCGGTTAATACGGGTTCGTACACCCTTCTTGATTACCCGAAAATTTACAATTTGTAAGTCAGTCTCAACTTCCCCCGTACGGCATTTGAGCTCAATGACCACAATCTTCAAATGATCCCTATCTTAGGGTTCCAAGTGTCGGCGGATGTGAACTTTAATGCCTTTCAGCCTCGACAGACGAGACAGTATGAGCTGCGGCATATTGGGATTTGCAATGGTCATTCTCAGAGGTCGACATGACAGGTTAGTTTTCTGGCCGAGTCAGATTACTTGTTTAATCGTCACACAGTCTTCACCCACATTTACGTCTACCGATGAGCGTCTGGAGGAACTCAACAACGTGATAATAACATAGCTGAGGGTTTTCATTTTTGGTACGTGAAAGACCATGAAATTATGACGCCTCAGCGAAATCGGTGATGAACCTGTGGGAGCAGGACTGGAGGCGCTTATCTGTTTGGGTTGTTGTTTATCAGCAAAGAATGCCTGAACTCGATTACGTGGGCCATTGCGCTTTTGAGTGGTCCATGGATCATCGGTGTTCAGAAGTTCACAGACAGGCTCTGAGAAATTCACGGACTGATAAGTGAAGCGGCATTTCGTAGTTTCCGAGTCTGTCTTCCATCGGTGGGGAACATTGGGCATGCTGCTCAGCCGGGGTCGAAGACGTTGGTGGTGGTGGTGGTGGTGGTGGTGCAGATCGCGGAGTGACAAGGGAAGGCGAGGTGACAGAGGTACTTTCACGATGGCGTTTGATGCCACGTGGTGAACGGTTTGTCTCTGCCTGGAAGACAGGTTTTCCCGTAGTTGTTTGTGGTCGCTGCATATTCTGATGTATTGTACCGCGACTTTATCACATATAACTTGGAAAACCAATGTCGGATGTCGAGAGATTTTCGAAACATGTCAACGGATAAGCCAATGCACGAAATATGGAACAAAACATCACAGCCGAAGCACCGAAGTGCATGAGCGTCATTTCCAACAACTTTCGAACGCGAACCACAAGTAGAGCAAATCTAATGAGATCTCTGGAATTAGCCAAAGAATATCCACCAAATGTGGACCCATTGGAAAATACGCCAAAAGAAGAATATTGGTGAACAATTCAGACAGAAAAAACACTTATAACACAACAATCCGAAGCAAAAGTAGTATACAGCATATGGTGATTCAAAAATCCGCGGCGTCCCCGGGTACAGGGAAGATTGTCCAACTTTTATTTATTTCAATCAACTTTTGCCATGTACTAGGTTTTTCCTTGACGCAGTTCTTTTACATTCTTCACACTAAAAACCATTTTTGTATGCTGTTATTACGCTGGATAGGTACCATTGATTGGACTTGTTGGTAGAATTGAAATGATCGATGGGGTGGATCTAGGCATCAAAAAAGAACTTTCGCGCTCACACGTTTCCTATGAAAGGACCGGAGGAATCTTCAGCATATCTGTCCCGACCAAACTCACAACCTACGTAGACTGTTACATGCTATTAGGATAAACTGACACTTGAATTTTAACTTCTACTTGTGTTATTGATGCGCGAGCATGAAATTCCTGTGTATATTTATCTGACTCTTCAATAGATCAGCAGCTTATCGCGCGGCAGGGGGATATACCAGTTATCAGCCGTTGTGACAGGAGCAGCCCTGCAAGCTAGGCACTGTGCATAACATAATGCAAAAATAAGCACAGACGTCTCCAGATGGATAAACGTGGAGATTGGAAGAAGCAGCAACTAGGGATGGCAAATATGAATTACATTGTAACTAGACGGCGTGATTGTTCAGGGAGGAAGAGACGAAGTACAATGAAACAACTGAAAAGTAGATGAGCAGATGGATGAACTAAGGTATTAGGTTTAGGGTAGAAGATCGCGAAACGATAATATATGCGTACCAAACAGCGTATATTTTAATCTGTGGTAAGAATTGCAAGCTTCAGAGAGCAGCTATGGCTGCGTCGAGAAAATGTACGGGGTACAAGTGTTTGTCGATTTCATACTACTTAAAAGAGTTATAGTAGAGTCATTAAAAGAGAAATGCGTCTACCGAGAGCGCAATCTGTGGCGTACACGTTGTGCCATCGGAATCATGGCTAAATAAAACAGGAGAAAAGCAGGAGAAAATAGAACGCACTTTTCTCCAGCATTTCACTGTTTTTGAGATTTTGTGTATTTTTATTGTTTGTTTTAATGGGGAAGAGAAGGAAAATCACCGTAATACGCAGACACAGGTCAACCATTGACGTCGGTCTTGAGCCACGAGATGCTGCATCTCTAAAATCCCAACCAAGGAATCGAGAACCGACAGAAGACAACTGTTTTGTCAGCTATTTTCATGTGGCTTCCTAAGTTGTAGGTTGTTTATTGCGTCGTCTCCTTCAGTCCTGTCCAGTAACCGCGAACAATGGCCGACGTGGAAGATGGTGAGCGGGCATGCCCAGTACGTGTCCAAGCCACCCCATCCGACGCAGTGGGACAAGCTCCTCGAGCGAGTGGCTGCCTCCACCCAAGATACCCCGTCTAACTTCCACATTGGTTAGGTGATGTAGCCACCAGACACGGGCGATGAAGCAAAAGCAGTGGTACTCAAAGACAGAGGTTTGGATTGCCTCGCCAAATAATGCGAACAAACCAATAGAAAAATATGAGAAGCATGAACGTACCAACTTGACACATCAAACGGTCCATAAGGTTGCCCATTGGAATGGGCAAGTTGCTGAACTTTGGAGTTGCAACTTTAGGCACCAACTCTTTCGCTTCGGAATATCCAGTTTCAGAATCGTCAGAAGAGTCGCCATCGTCAGTGTCCGAAACAGAGTCACCCAAAGGAGTCGAATGAGAAGGGCGTTTGGCTCCAACCCTGTTACCGAAAGTGAACGGCAAAACAGAAGAAAGATTAGCAATAGCAAGCAAACATTAAGCATTCCTTTGTGTCCCGAAATTAAGGGTACGGACCTATTATCTAAAGGTATATGAGACATCCGAAATTACAAGTTATCTCTTTCAAAGTATGGCCCTTGAAAAATTACGCAGGGGTTCCGAAGTATTTTCCAATGATCGTGGTAGTGCTGACAAGAATTTTCTGCAAGATTGTTAAATTCATTCGATACCATTTCTAATGTTTTCCACGGTTCCATGGTGATGAAACTTCAACTTAGAGAACTAGAAATTGCATGGAGTTAGGTCAAAGCTGTAGGAAGATTGTGGTAGTGCGGGGATATTTTCATAATTGAAAAATCTCGAATTGAAAGCGCTGGGTGAGCAGGCGCGTCATCAGGGTGCAGCGTCAAATAATCTCTAATGTACCTTTGGACTTGTTGGACCCGTTTTCGAAGTCGTATCAACACGCCTTTGTAGACGGCCTGAGTAACTGTCTGTTTTGGGGGGTACAAACTCTGCGTGCATAATTCAATCAACAGAAGAGGGGAATTTTCGTGTGCTACTCCTCAGTTGGCCGCTTGGTATAGGGACCACGGTTACCCTCCTCCTCCTCCTCCTCATCATCATCATCATCATCATCATCATAAGCAGCTAGTTGAACGGATACTACGCTGTCGTACAACCACGGTCACCTACGGATTGAAGAAAAATAAGAGGGAGAGGAGGAATTACCGGAAAACCTTAATGCCCCGAGGAAACATTTAGGGTCAAGCTGCCTACATCTTGTCAACAACATACCTCCATATACAGCTGACTATCGTGCAAAGATAAGGCGGCATCGGTGAGCCAATTTCCTTGCGGCTTTCACTGTCCCGCTACCTAATCAGCCATTACCCCGCAGATAACTCAGCACTAAACACACTTTAAACAGGCAATCCGATTAGGAGACGGCAGCAGACGCACCACTGACGCCGACTGCGAGTCATGTCCTGTAACGTCTCGAGCCAAGTACACGGCGGGTCACGTGGACTGCAGTCTGGAAACCGAGACGAACCGACGGCACCGAGTTTGGTCGTCAGTGGCTTCACTTCCCGCTGCAAAGTTAATTTTTGCCCACCACGGGCCTTGGGCCACCCTACATTTAGTAGGGTGCGGATCCGAACCAGGGACCTTATGGTTGCAAACTAGGTGCGCAAATCACTCGGCCACGGGCTGACGGGGTATATTACATAGCACGTGCCCAAGTCGACGCGACTTATTTAGTGCTATATGTTGTTCTAAGGAACTAGCATGACTACCAATGCCTAGCACTCACGTATATCATAGTTGCGGACACCCTGATGCTACCCGACACCAGCAATGCTTCGCAGACAACGATGGTCGAAGACTTGAAGACGCATAAAACCCTTTGATCGAAGGGGCCACATCTCACTGTGGCCTTGTAGACACGGTTTTTCATACCGATGGAAACCACTTTCTGACGCAAAGGACATCGTAGATTCAAAAAGGCAGTTCTGGCTTTTGCAATGCGTGAACTGATTTCAGTCGTTATGCGTCCATCGTTCCCATGCATCTGCCAAGGTAAGTGAATTGATCAGCCCCTCGAGTTCCTCGTCATCAACGGTCCAGGGGTCACCACGTGACTGGTGGTTCTGTAACAACAATTTGCACTGAAGGTGCGAAGCGCATGCCAGATAATGGGACCAATCTTGAGAGCCTATTCATGGTGGATTGGGCCACCAACATCGTTAAACAGCAAGACAATATCGTTCGCAAAGTCAAGATCAACTAGACTTTCACCAAGCACCATCTAGACACCTGTATCATGAGGCTCCGTAAGGGAACACTCCAAGATGCAGTCCAGGACGAAGTTGAACGAAAATGGAGAAATTGGACAACCATGACGGATGCAACATATTGTCGAGAAGACGTCCGATAAATCGCCGTAGAATCTGACGCGGCCTGTGATGTTGGAGTGCAGAGCAAGTAGTGCTCTGTACTCGAACAGAATGCATCGATAAACTGAGTCGAACGCACACTTGAAGTCGAGGAACACAGCTATTGTCGGCTTGCGGTACGTGTGGCATTGCTCTAGCACATGCCGCAGAGTGAATATGTGGTCTATACAGCCCCATCCTGGGCGGAAACCTGCTTGCTCTTCCCTACTCCGGCATTCCCATTCCGCAGTGAGGCGACGAACGACAATTGACGCCAGTAATTTTGTCACCACCGGTGGCAGGCCAATAACCCTGTGGTTAGCACAGTCGGTGAAACTGCCCTTCATGTATATTGTCACTAAAATCGATTCCCTTCAGGTAGGCAGGACGGTCTCCTCCTTCCTTCCATACATGTTCGAACAGGGAGGTGAGTGACTTGCAGAGGACCGCACCTCCATCCTTAACTAGTGCGGGTGTGAGAGAATCCGGGCCAGCCACACGAAAACGATTGAGGGCTGTGAACGCGTTTCGGACCTCAGCCTACGACAGACACTATAACTTAACTGACCACGGCTCAGCTCGCAACACCTGAGTAGGAACAGGTCCAGAAACAGGAGGACCAATGAATTAAGCTCGAAAGAGCTAAGCCAAACGAGTCATAAGACGCTCCTTCTTGTGAATCAGGGCACCCGCAGTGTCTCTGATTGTCTCGCTGACGTCTGATTTTATGGGATCAGTGGTGCCGATCAGGTGGAAGTGTTTGCTATAATTGTCTGCTACTCTAGCTTCCTCCATTTTCTGAGCCCCACAATTTCACCAGCCTTCCCTGTCAACACGCAGGCTCCACTTTAGTTTGTGCCTAATCGTTCGCCTAGTTACATTGTGCTCAGAGCCAGCAGGGAGTTTTCTTCTGGATTCCAACAGGTTCACCGACCTCTCGGATATCTAGTGATTGACACGGCGACGGTTGATAGTGCCGCAAGCTGAGGCTCCTGCATGGTGCATTGCGGCCAAGATCCTATTCCATTGAAACTCATTAAGACAACAGAGCAAAAGTTCGGTACGCAGGGCATCCTAACCGAAGACTGAAATAAATCCTAAGTTACCAATCGAAGGAGACGATTGGTACGCCTCCTGGTAAAGGCCATTGAAAAACGACAGCGTACCAAGGCATGATCAGAGTCGACGCAAGTACTGCAGCAGTACGAGCAACAATCCAGGATGGAACTACGTCAGCTGTAACGTGATCTATTTGGGTTCATCGCTGGTCAGCTATAAGTAGGCGTCAAGTGGCACTTTTGGGCTCACTGTGTCTAAAAGCAGTGCTACTAAGGAACAATCGGTGCTTCGCACACAGTTGCAACAGACGTTTGCCGTTGTCCGTACGGTCGGAGTTAAATCCATACTTACAACATTACAGAGCTTCCGAAGAACTCAGACGAGTCACTTGCGCATTCATGCCCACCGCATGAACTATGATATCTGAACTGGTAGCAACGCGTAGTAGTGTACTCAGTACGTGATAGAAGGCGTCCTTGGCAGCATCAGAACTGCAGTCGGTGGAAGCGTCAGCGGAAACCACAAACAGCGTCTTGTATGACTTTGTGAATCAACTTTAGCTGTAGTCATCAAACGGGCTGCACACAAAGGCTGTTCAAGAGAATCCAATCAACCAACGACGACTCAGCCTTGGAGCTAGGAACAATGCCCACTCCAGCCTGATCAATGGTTGCCGTAGCAGCGTCTCCAGATGCGTGCAACCAATAGCGAGAGGATAAATCAGGCGCGGTTAACTCAACAACCTCGTGAGGGTCACTAATTATATTTTCAGACACACAACGCACGGCAATACCCAGCGTGTCCAACGTGTGTGCGAGTGCAGCCTGTTGACCTATTTGTCATGGAGTGCGAACGTAGAACGCCGTCAGGGAAACGGGAATGTGGCCTTATAAGGAGGTGTTGGTGTCCACTGGGTGGTGGGGAAACATCGCTGCAGATGGCACGACTCCAGTGACATTGCGGTTGCTGTCAATTAAACGGGGAACTATAGAAGGGAGGCTAGTAATGGGGACTGGGAGAGGAGTTAAGAGAAACATGTGGAGAGGAAAGAAGAGAGGCGCCAACAGTCGCATGTTTGCGCTTATCCGCCCTGCTGTATGCGGTAGATAAGGCGACCCTTGATAATCTGCGCAAAGGCTGATGCAGGATGTGGTTGAAGTTTCAGGAAATTGGCATGATTGTATGTGGGCTGAGATACTGCCAGGGCGCCCAGACCTAGACAGGAGGACGATTGGGATCCTCAACCAAAGCTTTTGGCTCAAAAGCCTGTCCGCAAGGCAACGGATGTGGCAACCATTCGGTTTTACAAAAATGGACACCATCCCATTTCGAACCCCAACCTGGAGGACCAAGAGACTGAGTTCGTCTGGACTCTAACCATTGATCAACCTGGTAGTAGTTCTCAAGGGGCCCACCCAGTACGGCTCAATGGTCGATGAGGTGCGCAAAAACCATCGTACCACGTGAAGGTTCAGTCTGGTAGCGATAGGGTCTTGTCGTCACTCGTACATTCATGATTCGCGTCCTCTAAATACTTGATCCAAGAAATTTGGTTTAATTACAAGTCTTCCCAGCAACATCTGAACAAATTTCCACCCGGTTCTCCTCACTCCACAGACAAGTCTTAGGGCAAAAGTTTTGCACACATTTCTATCATGTGCAAAACGTCTGTTAAACTGCTATGAAGTGCATCTTTTTCCAAGCCATCTTCCTGACACTCAGTGGGCGGTCATTCGCCAGCACAGCCCACACAACTTCCACAGTTTGGTCGTTTGTTGATAAGATTGGCGTTCCGGAATGAGGTTCAGCTTCAACATTTTCTCGACATTTTGTGAAAGCTCTATGTTATTTAAAAACCATATTCCTCTAGAGAGTGGCATCTGTATAAGTTTTCGTTAAATTTTCAAATGTCTCGGTGGCCGACTTCTTGAGTTTCACACAATATCAATGTACCGTTGTACAACATTGTGCTCCATCGCAAACGCAACGAGGCGTTAAAACATGAACTTACACAAACTGCTGTAGAGCAGGAATGACTCAGCCGATCAGGTTGAAACAAGGCTGCCCAGGTGGCGACATCGAGCAAAGGTGTTACTTTGTCTAATGGTACACAGGAAAAGCAACACTTATTTTGGGACATAGTAGCACACCGAAAAAGATCTAGCCAACGGTTGAAAAATAGTTGATGTGTAACCCAGAGGGTCAAATAAGAGAAGAGTTGGGTACACATCAGACGCCCGAATCTAAAGACGCTTGCTGAGCGACGCTTGGTGGCGCACGATTTGAAATAAAATGGGAAATTGGTAGTTTAGGCTGTCCTGGAGGCAGTGGAACTGTTCACTGAACTTGGCAATTTTGTGGCAAACGTTCCGTCACCAATCGAAGTGATATCATCAGTGCGCTTTTCAGTAGTGTAGTAAGTAGCGCAACACAGGGAAACCTCGATGAGAGTGCGTTTTCATATGTTATCGTGATTGGTCACTTAGACGAGCAATCCTATTGGCTGGGAAATCTGTCCGTGTTCTGAGTGTTGGAAGGGTATGTGAACTTTCGATTTGAAGTCTTTGACTTGTGCATCGTGATCTTCGCCTGGCTATTCTTGTGATCAAGTCTGTCGTCCATCTGCGAAGGCTACGGTCCTAGTGATCGAACTGCTCAAGGTTCATCCTAATGTGAATCGCGGTCTACATTGAGATGGCGCGTCGCAATCCATTCACACGGCGAGTACTTCGAAATGATCCTACAATAAGTTTTGTCCGTTCTGTTTGTCTGGTGTTATGGTCCACCAGATTTAATCGACTGGGGTGGCGATCATTCGACAGTAGTGTGGAATATGCTGCGTCCAGTTCGGACGACACAATGACGGGGGAACTGGAGCATGGCGACTTGTTTCCTTTTCTATTGGTGCGAGTTGTGAGAACGCGACAGCGACGAAAGTTGGCATAGCGTATGCAGAAATGCAGTGGCAAGCTAAGCTTCGATAGATCACTTCAAAGGTCAAATCCCCAGTTCGATAAATGAATAGATGAGCCTTTGGTTTAGTTTCAGTTTACCAATTATTAGGAGGATTTTCGACAAATTTTATTGATCGATAGACTTTCATCAAAAATCTTCCTACTCATTAGTAACCAAATATTCGCCCTAACAGCTTTCAAATATTACGCACAGTGTGTCGTGACCTCCGGAAGCCAGCAAGTGTCCTCTGCAATGGCAGTAAGCTTCATGGCAGTGGAGGACGGGTCGCGCTATATTCCTGTTAACTTGAAAGTCCAGACGGTCTGCCTCCGTTCCCAATGGCCCGGCAGCATAAGCTGCTGATTGGTTGGCGTAAGTTGCTAGCGGTCACGGGTTCGTTCCCTGATGGAGCTGCAGGATACGTACCACTGACGAGTCCCAATAAGACGAAATGACTACCTAGTGCTTTCCCAGATTCGTGGTTGAACTAGCTGGCTTGTGAGCTGCTGGAATGATCCAGTAAAAGTACTCTCGTTTTGCCTTTCACCATTTCTCGTGACAAGAATATCGGCTGAATGAACTGAAGGTCAGCACATGGATAACACTTGAAAGTGAAACGTTGTACATCATAACAGACATTAACCGGTCGTCTGCCAAAGCCTTCTGAAGTCATGACTTCCCCATCGGTTCCAAATATATTCTAAGATATCACTCAGACTCTTTAGTCTCTCGTGTAGCCGAAACACGCATACAAAACAAGTCGTGAGAAATCTTCGATTCCCTAGTTTCGAATCTTCTGACGATGACCACACTCTTGGTGTCTCTAGCTCAAGGCATTTATGGTGTCAGTATCATCCTAAGCAAACTTGTTGATGACAATCTACTCGACTGGATACCAGTGAAAAGCCGTATATGTGCGGTTGGACTTCGAACCGCACCTTCTGAAGACAGTGCTTTCGTTTAGGGACCCACTGAGTGAAGGTATCAAAGATGATTTTAATCGTGAACTGTTATCGCCTCTGCATGACAAAAATGCTGAGTTAGAGATTGTTGCTTGTGACATGAATGCGCAAGTTGGTCGCCTATAAGACTCTGAACAACACTTGGTGGTCCACTTCGAGGTGGACACAGGATGAAAGGCTCCTGGACCAGAGGACCTCCTTCCATCTTTGATGAAACATAGGGGTGACTATGTTGACTGGACATGCCGCTTTTTTCAACACGATCTGAGACACTGAAAAGTTATTTTTAGAGAGAATCAAGGAATACCTCCCAATTCGGGTCTTCAATCACGAGAGAAGGACAAGTAACAGGGTAACTATATATCACCTAATCAAGTCCGGTCACCAGCTCAACATAGTAACCTTTAGATTATATACAGAACACCGCCTATGCATAGCCATGGAGTAAGAGCAAGTCTATTTGCCACTACGGAAGCAGTATGTCTACGGCCCACATTCCTCGACTTGTACCTTTAGACTAGCCAGTCAACTGTCGCGCCAATCTTCAGAAAGTCAACTGGTTTTGTGCGGAAAGCATAGACGCATTAGTCTTGTATCCATTGCCTGCAAACTTCTCAGTGGTAGAATATTTCGAGGACTTACCGGTCCACGTGAGAACCGAAGCACTGAGTCAGGTTGCTTACTGCCCTTGTCGTGGTTGCATCGCCCATAAATGTACTCTACATAGTGTTACAGCGGAGACAAGCTTTCTTAGTGGAGAGTTTCGGATGTGATCCCATTGACCGAAATCGCATGGGTTGCCTTCAAAGCAAACCGTGCCCCTATCGAGGTTGCGTGTTGCAATCCAGACACATTGAAAGTATGTAGAAAGTAGAAGTCACGATTAAAATTCAGGCACAATAATATGCCTCGACGGGGAGTCGAACCCCGGTCCACGAATTTCCGGTCCGCTGCTCTACCACCTCGGTAGCTCAGGTGGTAGAGCAGCGGACCGGAAATTCGTGGACCGGGGTTCGACTCCCCGTCGAGGCATATTATTGTGCCTAAACCTTAATCGTGACTTCTAATTTCTACAAACTTTACCCTACTCACAAACTTCCAACATTAAACATTGAAAGTACTCCAAAAAACCAACAGACAACCGGCCGCTGGCTGAAAGGATAACAACGCGTCTGCCTTGTAATCCACCGGTCGTCACCGGTTCGAATCCGCACAGATGAGGGCGGCTTCGCGGTATACCCGGCCCACGTGTGGCTGTTAATGGTCGCGTAGCTGCGAAGTGTCGGTACGGTGTGCTGACACCAGATCCGATTGTGATGGTTTTCTTTGACCTGAAAGTCACCTTCGATTCTTGACCGTTCCAAATTGTGGCACTGTGTATAGACGTGAAGGGTGTAGTATCGGGGAAACTCCTTTGTCAGCGACTGAGAATACACGAAATAAACTGAATTCAATCTATCTCGCGAAATGTTGGTTGTTCATGCTTTGTTGAAATTTCTCAAGGGAACTGGTTGCATGAAACTCCTTTCTATTCTGAAGTATCTACCGTGACTCCCGAGGCCGGAAAAGAAACTACAGGAAAATGTCTTCTCAGTTCCCACAACAAGTGCGGATCGCCAGTTGTTCTATATGTTATTTCCTCTTCAACTTTTTGATCGAAAGAATCACGAATGACGGGGTTCTTTCAGACTCCACCGGAGTGGGAGTTTCACCAGATGAACGACTTACAAACCTGGAGTATGCGGACGACATAGCTTTCTTAGGTCCGATGAAATGGCTATGCAAGCACTACTGGATAGGCTGGGGCTTAGCACTGCATGCTTCGACGTGCGCTTTGCACCTTCAAAGGACTGGATAGATAGGTCACCGGTTTTAGCTATCATCGAACAGACTCTGGTAGCTGTGTCACCACTGCTGGTCACATCATTGAGGAAGTTACTTCGCGTATCAACATGGCCCGTGTGGTATTCCAGAGACTCAACCATTTATGAAGACGGCGGGATATCAACTTATAAGTGAAAGCTGCGGTGTACGACGCTAAGGCCGGTGTCACTGTATGGATAAAGAGATGTGGTCAGTTCGCAGTGAAGACATTCAACGCTTGGTTGTGTCTGAGCACCGGTGCTTGCGGGGTATTGCTCACATCTAGTGGGAACATCGGGTAAGTAATGCTGAAGTCCGCCAGTTGGTTATTAACAAGATGCCTTCTGGTGCCTCACTCGAGTGTTCGCCGAAGCCTAACCGCTTACGATATTTGGGTCACGACTTCCGTATACCCGTTGATCGGCTTCCTCGGCGTGCATTATCCGCCGTGGCTGCATTTAGTTGGGTGAAACAGAGACGCTGGCCAGCCGATGACGTGGCATAAGGGCACGCAGAAACTGACGTAGAGCCTTGGACAGGCTGGTGCGTGTCGTGTTAGTGGATGGGGGCAAAGGGACGGTCCACAACAGTGGTTGGAGACTCCTTCGGATCTGACGCAATTGGGCGGTCAGCGGTGCAGCTACACTTGGTTTCTTGCAACTGGCTATCAAGTTTTATTTCATGTCAAACAGTTTAACGCATTTTTTGATTCCATTTCCATGCTAGCCTCTACGCGTACAACTTCATTTCCTTGTCGTCGTTAGTTATTGTTATTCCGGCGCCAACTGGATCCACCGCACATCGGTGTTCGGATCAAAGTGTGGTTGGCTGAGAATACACACCAACGCAACAGTATAAGGTTAATAAGCGAACCGGACGGTAACGAGTCAAAAGCGGACTAGAACGATATGCTAATACGTTTAAAGATAGCAGATGGATGTGTGATAGAAAGAAATACTGAAGCAGCACTTGACAAGGCTTCGAACAGAAGAGTGCCATGCAACGTCCAGGAAGATGTTTACAGATGAGTGAAAATATTGACAGTTAGAAGTAATACGTATGATGAATACTCGTTGTCACAATAAGGAGCTCCGTTTGCACCCCCTGGGTTTACAAATTAGTTGTTTGGCTGAAATGAACTGAACTAAGTGCTCACTTGGATACATCCACCCCTTTGAAAGAAGAGGAGGCAGAGATAAAATTGTTCAGTTTCGATGCGATCGACTCCACATCTTGTGATGAACCAGACTTCTGACACCACGCTGCGCCAGCCGAGTAGTGCGAAGTGAGCTCAGCATCCAATTCTTCAGGAGTTATGAACATCCACGAATCATCTAGTTAGGAAAAGTTAAAGATTGCATAATTAACTGGGAGATAGATTACTAGGCTTGTGAGCCCCCCGTAGCATGGATATTCATACTAACAGAGGCGCATGCAATTGCACTTAAGACCGCCGTTTTCGGGATAATAACAGACAAACACTGCGTTTGGAAAGGAAGCAATGACCCCAGAAATAAGACATGTTAAGCGTAAACTGAAGCGCCAACTGTATCCACGGGATTCATGAAAACTTTTCGTGAGGCCAATCGAATGTCGATAAAATAATCGCATAAGTTTGCAGTTTAGCTCATACCTGGTGGGAACACCGCGGAACAATGGCCGTGTTCGGCGTCTCGTATTAAGTGCAGGAAGAGTGAGTGGACCGCCCAGCACTAGTATATTACGCACCAGGCTCCGATGACTAGTACACGTTGTAGAACGAATTTGCGACCACCCAAGCCTCACCCCCTGTCAAATGATTACTTCTACCTTGGTCAGCCTCAGCATCCGGCATGGATCATTCGTGTGCCTGCCCCCTTGGCAATTTTCTATTGCAACGCTACCCACATGACGTAATTACTGTGTGAATTAGTGCCCGATTTTCAGTTCATCCACGTCCTACCTCGTTTTCACTCCTATGCACAAGTACCCCTATGTTAGGCCTTAGTGACATGGTAGTTTCTCTTGATTTGATCGATTTGTGTGACTCCCACAGTTTGTACAGCTAGGTATATCAGACGTTACCGCAGAGCGTTTTCATTGGCGGACGCATACCATGGGCTCATTTGGATTCTTACCATAAACCCTGTGTCTCTCACTTTGATTCCATTGTTTCTTCCTACGCCTGAATTAACGGGTCCCTCGTGGATCTGAGCGCGAACTGTTGGCATACCTTTGAGTTTGGGAACCGTTAAGGTAATGTCTATTTTGACACGATGAAATTGCACAAATAGCACCGTTATCTCAGGTCCGGAGTGGGTTTTTTGTCGAATATTTCGATGGGATACGCGTGACTTAAACTTCCAACCGCTTTGTAGCGTTACACACGTGTTGCGCATGCCAACACAATGACTCTCGCGTCGTGGGTTGCTCGTGCGAGCGGGATCTGGAAAAAAGGAGGAGGCCAGCCGCTGGTATGAGCAAGAACCATAAAGAATCTCACTGCGAACTTGGCATTGGCTGTTGTTTCTACACTGCCTGGCTAGGGTCCCAAGTATGATGAATACGTTTTGTTGGATACACATGTTGGTATGACTAAGAACCCACCTCAGTGACGTTTGTGTTGTGAGTTTTGTTGCACCCATCCCCACGCAATAATTAAGCACAGAGAGCGAAATTGCGACTCGAATTCGGGACATCAGTAAGAACTTCCACCCTGAACCACCGAGTGGCAGCAGGTAGCGATTGTAACAACAGTCAATATTTGGTTGAAGAGGTTACCGTGAAGCAAGCGTTGCGTGTTGAATGCATTGCGACACGAAATCTTGGTCCGAAGTACTATTCCGTCTGATACAGATAAATATTACTTACCTATCTGTTTCAGAAACGGTCGTGACGTGAGCTCGACGAAGCGGACAAGCCATGCACGTGTCAGTCACAAGAAACATGACGGTGACGTAAATTCAACGTAGCGTAAAGTGTCACTCGTTCTCAATTGGGCGAGTAACAAAAAACAACGCGAAACTGCCTGTCGGTACAGTACTGACCAAAGATACTCTTGCTTGTGGCTCTTACTGTGCATTTTCCTGACGGATAGTTAGTTACACTTGCAGTTGGACGCAACAGCTTGCATGCAGGCTTGGGTACTGCGAGGTCGCATGCACCAAAGCAGATTCGAACCAGTCGAATCTCTGAACCGCTCCCGTTAAACGTATGCACCTCGTTTCAAAAGAGTGCCGATCGTGTTGAGAGAGACGGGATACGACGTAACCACAGTAATATCAAGTTGGCAAGGTGAGCAGGAGGAGTCTGAGACGAAGGGGAGGTCCACGGACAGACATAGAACACGAGCTAGAAAAATAAGCAGTCCAAGTTTAGCAGACAGGCTAGGTTAATTTCTGTCAAGCCACAACTGGCAGTTCCCAGCACCACTCATCAAGTGTTCCGATCACAGGTGAGCAACAGCACGCAAGCACCGTGGGTCAAAGACAACTGTTGAAGAAGGCTGTGCATGGCGGCCTCAGAGTCGGTACTCCAGCCAGCAGCACGGAGAAGATTGACCCGATACATGCTGAAGCCAATTGGTTGGACAATCACAGCTTTTTAGCTCGAAGTTTACTAATGGAATGAGCTACATTGAAGTCCTCCATTGAGCGCACTACTTGAGCAGTCAACAAGCGAATTTCACATTTAGTAACGGTTAGGCTTCAGGAAAGTTTAGCTAGATCACCCTCTCATACCCTATTCAGCTATACATATTGTTTGCCGGGTGTTCCACAGAGGTTTTATCTACTGTAGCTGTATCAGTTATCCGTAAGATCAGCGATAACACAACGACAACAAGCAACATCTTACCGTCCTCAATGCGAAGTGATCGTACCGCTGAGCAACCGCCTTCAGAATAAGGCATTACTCAGATGAAAAGTCATGAGCCTCCGTTGAAAACGATGGGAGCAACAACTATGCGTGCCATCGGCCATCTCTGTGTGAACAGAGCCGCTACTCAGGAGTCCCTGAAAAGATACTATAACTTATCTAGCCAATCCATTGTCGCCATGGCGTGATGGGTGCTCCGATCCAACGCAAAATTTCGTTAGTGCATGCGGGGTAAAACAATATATCTAGAGCTGCGCCCTCTGGTAGCCACATGAGCATTGAGTCATGTGAGAGAGGAACTGGGAAACAGACTGTTTAGGTTCCAGCTTGGCGATAAAAAATGTACCCAATGTGACACACGGAGGGGTAGTCGATCTGATGGCTATGCAGCTACTCTTTTCGTACGGCAGGTCGGCGGTGGACAACAATGAAGATAAATTGTAAGTTCTGAAGAACCACGGCAAAAACAAAAGAGATAAGATTAAATAACAAGTACCATCTGCAGGGGGCAGGGTGGGTTCCTGTGCCATAAACTGATCAACAGAAGGAACCGTGACACTGCTCCGTTCGACAGCGTCCAACATTTGGTGTAACGCAGCGCCCGGATGCTTAGCACTCCAGTTGTAGCTGTGGCAACAAAGAGAGAATTACGTTTAGTAGAGAAAAGCACAGACAATCGGTTAGAAAGAGGAGTAGAAAGGAGATGCAGGGAAAGAACAGCAGCTAGCCAGAGACAGATACACGGAAAAATGTCCTAAACAGCCGGAAAATAAACGAGAAGACGCTGGACGAGTAAATCATCAACCAGGAGGGATGAACGTCCCAGCGTCGAGGCAAAAGGGTGTCGCTGTCAACGTGAATGATGAAGTGCGGTGGATCGATAGAACGAGAGTAAAGCTGAACTACATTGTGCATAGTGGGAACGTCGAAGCGCGGTAGACCATAATACAACGAACAGTGTCAAAAATGCGGCCAGCAAACTTGAAGTGGAAGTTGTGTGCCCATATGAACAGCGCTGCGCCAACTGGATTCCACATCTGTGTACATATAGGGATCGATTCGGGGGATGTAATCCGACGACCGGTAAGAGATCAAATCGAGATGGAATACATTTGTCAACAAATAGCCGAGTTAGGGGGCAAAGAGAAGCACCTAACCAAACACCAGAAAATCGAGATGGAATTTTTCGTAGGTCCTTAGGGAACCGCGTGAAGTTTTAGTGAAACCAGAACAGAAACTACCAATGATGATTGTCACTGAGAAGCAGATGGTCGCAAGACACAAACGCCTAATTGGATCCAACAAGGATGGTCGTGGACGAAGGGAGAGAACTGACAACTGAACAAAGGCATCCCCATCGTTTCGGTCAAGGTGGTCTGTTTCTTAAACCGATTCACTGTGTGGTCGCTTTCGGTTGGACAGACGGACGAGTTTCTCCCCTATCTGCTGTTCGATGCTGTACAATCCTCAGAGAAATCTCCAAGTGTGTGCTAACAGTCTTAAAGAAGCCAATTTTTATCGAGCTATCTTTCACAGGTAAGCAAATTATGAAGCTTACCAAGAAAGGAGCATAAAATGCGGTGGAACGGTGACTGTTCACCTCGACGAGACCTACGCTCATGCGTTCGGTTAAGACACCGACGAGAAGGCAATGTATGTCTCACTGTCTATACAAATTAACCGTAGCTGTGGAGACAGCTAAGTTGGCCGCACTGACCAAAGTATAATTATCAAAATCAAGGAACATATCCCCAAGTTGTTACGCAGCCGGGTAGGGTCCGTGAGGACGGAAGTATTTGAGTAATGGAAGCGAGCAGCCTCAGCAGCCACAAAATGCTTGCTGACCGGCGGCCACCGGAGTCAATCCTGATCAGTCGTTCACCGTCCTAATGCGCAATCAACGGCTTCGCATTCTTAAGCCACTGGAGACCACCGTTATCGAATGCGAACGCCCATTTCAGTGCAAGCAAAAAAGAAATGACCGTAACGCTAAACAAATGTTGGTAGCGCAAGCGCTTGTCCACCTACGATCTCACATGACACCGTTATGATTTATCTATCACTGCTGCACGTCTGTGCTTGATGATAATGCATTAAATGGCGACGTCATCTCACAAGAGGCGTCTTCTGACTTTCCTGTTTGGAAGCATAAGGGGAATTTCTTGTTTAAAACGCGGAAGTATTTTCTAGTGCGTTGGGGCTGGCCAGACACCCTCCATAGACCCCGGCGGTCACATGCCGTCTGCTCACTAAGCTAACTTCGGATGATGATACTATCCCAGAGGATACGTTGTTGAATGAAACATAAATCCAACTAAGATCCAGTAAGATGAAAACGTCTACACTAGGGGACATGAGTGCAAACAATGGGAGTCAGCACCGGTTAACCAAGCATGTTCACTACAGTAGGAAGATGGCAGATAAATGCTATGTACAGATAGCTATATATAAAACCGGAAGTTAGATGGCAAATCTATGTTATCACATGGGGGAAAACTATGGTTGAGCCTGAGAGCGAAATGATATAGGGGCTACACAAGATCCTGCGCTAAAAACGATGCAACAGAGGAAGCGCGCTGCGATGACAAATTTCACGGTGGTGCAACCTCAAGATCTACAAACTCATGCCGTAGCTTGAAGTGGTAACTTAGAAAAAAAACAGGGAGAAGGCACTGATTCATGTGGGTCACTTGGACGGGGAGCGCTTAAGGAAATGACTCCAAACAGAATGTGACCCAGAGGGAAAGACAAGAAAAGTGCCAATAAATATATGGAGATAACTCACTAATCATCCGCTCTGTGTGAGCATATTTCCGAGATGTTATCTCTGTAGTATAGTTTAGCGTCCGCCTTCAATTTTTCGACGCCTCCCGATGCTGTAAGACGGCTCTGTATGAGGGAGAGAGAGAAAGTAAAGCATTAGTAGGTTGTAAGTTGGTTTGGGGAAAGAAGGAAGTGTGGGCAAGATCAATTGGGCTTAGTATAGTGGACAAATAACAGAGGTAATTGGAAACTCCAGCCACAGGAACACACGGATATACAGACGATGAGACACACGTACATTGGAAAAGTATCCGACTACCGATCAACATGCCCAGATGTCACACTCTAAGGAGTAACCAAGATTCAGTTCAATAGTATACACCCGCCAATTCCGAATGAGACAGATACGAAGTCTTCGGCACTGCATGCTCGTTGAATTAACGTGCACTATGTGATTCGATGAGACGGGAGCAGACGCAAAAAACATAGATGCATGATTCCGAATACGGCTGATTCCCCGTGAGTAACTGTGGCATCCGCGTGAACCATGTTTACTTGCTCCTTATTGTCTGAGCTTGCCGGTATCACTGGGTGTCAGTCTAACGTCAAGCTAATTACTGATTGTCCTATGGGAAATTGTGCAATGCGCTGTAGTTGATGCCAGTCAGAATACATTTTGTGTACTGTCGAAACTGGTGTGTTCTGCTGTCTTGTGTTACTATCTGAATACCGTGTTCCACAGAGTTATAGCCCAGCGCGGTCAGAGCTGTAACAGTAAATTTTCCAACATTACGTCATCGCCAACCCTAACAGAGAAATGTATGACAACGCACAACACCGGTAATGCGTATCAAGGATGCTTCGGTTATACACGAGAAAACGATACTTGACGATGAATCTCAACGACAACGCAAGCACGATTGACGGAGTGCAAAGCGACAGAATTCATTACATCTGTCAATCTAGTGCAGTAGTTATCACATGAGAGTATCCGTTACTTCATGAACTGTACATTCTTCTCGTATTATCCCATCCAGTAAATCAACTTCCTTCTCATGCAATCACACACATCAAAAAATTATAGAATGGGACCGGGATCCTAAGACCTAGGGTCAACTGAATTGGAGCGGTAGAGGCCCAAAAATGGATACAATATGGTCGAAAATGAAATCCATCTAGAGAAGACATGTAAACAGGGGGTTGACAAGAATAATTAACAACAGTTGAACATTAATGTGGAGCTCGAGCCAACTAAAAAGTATGGGCATATTATAAACGTGCCAAAACTGTAACTCATTGATTGGCATCCACTATCGTATTACATAGAGAGTCCAGTTTCCCAAATGAAAGATTCGCACAAGAGACATGGTCGTCAATTTGAGAGGCGTACAATTTGTTGTGAACTGCAAAGACTGATATGTTTCGTCGAGTCGAGAAATGAACATTTTGCGTAGTCAATAAATAAATATTTATTTTTGATACTGCGAGGCGCGCCTGTGTGGGCATGATCATAGTCCGACTTGCATGATGACCGCATTAACGTTACCTCTGCGAGGGACGGATACTGAAGCTGCAGACATCTCTCTTTACGCGGCATCAGATTGATGGCAAAAACATATTGGCAATATAAAACGATCGTCAAATAAGAGAGGGTTGCACGCCTCCCCAGCGGTTCCACACAGATTCATCACTAATTGGTGTAAGGTGCAAAAACTCCAAATGCATGCAAAAATGTTGAGCCCCAATTTCGGTCTAATTCGTATGGATGGATATGGAAAGGGAAGTGGTCAGAATGAGATAAGTGACCATCATCTGGGTGTCAAAACGCGTTGCATCCAGCCGGCCAGTTAAGTGGTCCATGCGACGAAAAATAGCAGTGACGAGTGGAAACGGGTAGAACAAAACCAAACAATAGGGTGAAAAGTGTATTGGAAAGATGATGGAAACGGGTAAAATTGTCGGACGGGAGACTCAATGGTTGGAAGAAGGAGATCAAACTCAACAAAGCGTTGTTTCGCTGACTGTACCACTGAAGTTACCCAGTTTGGACAGCGGCACGCACCCCAGTCAGCCTTCTGATCTGCTCATCATAGTAGCTCTTATAAATAATGAGAATAACATTCAACCGATAATTCAGATAAATCAACTACCTATCCGGAAAAGCACCAGACGGCCGTTTCGCCCTACTGGGGCTCGTCAGTGGTGTGCATCCTTCGGTCCTCTACGGAGGATCGAATCCATGACTGCTAGTGGCTTGTGCCAACTAGCCCGCAGCTTATGCAACTGAGCCATGGAGGACGGCAGCCGACCATCACTATTTGGTAATTAGGATAAAACGGAGTAGCGGGATTGTAGACATTCGGTGAAGGTTACATGTAGACCATACGGGTTTCATCACCAAAGGCACGTAACTCGAATGCTTTTAAACCCCATCAATTTATGAATCATTCGCTTTTAGTGAACGACAGCTGAGCCAGATTCCCTTCATCGCTTTTGAGTTTTCTTATCCGAAACAGAGTAAAACACATGGGATCTACCTTGTAATTATGAGTATAATAAGACATTCGCCCTAACAGACGCTAAATGCTGTCGTACATATCTGCTGCAAGTGGAAGTCGTGTCTCTCGGGGCCTGTCCCATGCAAGGTTCGTGACTTGCATGACAGTGGAGAATGAGTCACGTTATAATCGCAGTCACTTTGTAAATCACGACAGTCCGCCACTGTCTTCCGTGGGTCGATGACATTAAGAACTGCCTAACTGCGCAAGCCGCTAGTGGCCATGGGCTCACATTCTGATTGGTACGCACTATAGACAAGTTCGGATAAGACGTAACGGTCGGTCTAATGCTTCACTGGGCATGTGAAGAGCTCTGATTTGGAAGCTGCTTCGAAAGAACCTCCGAATGAGTACATCAAAACTTAACTACCCATGAGTAAAAACAATGGGGTTGTTGAACATGTCATGAATACTCGAGACAGATGGGGTCTATGGTAAAGTGAGATTCAACACAACAACACGGCGAGTTAAAAAAAATGCGGCTTACATTTTCAGCGAAAAGAGAAGTGATTATTAGGAGGCGCATCGGAATCTATGAACGACGGTGGGGCGCAAACAGACTATTCTCACAAATAGATGCGATTGTCGGCATGTGCCGCAAACTCGTAGGTTGAGTAAAAACGCTAGAACATCCAGGATTTCACTAACTTGGAGAGAGTTCCAGAAGTTCAACCAGGACGGATCGCTGTCTGCCACACCGGATTCAAGAGATGACCAGTCACCGGGAGGTGAAGAAGAGAGGATCAGGTCAAGACCTGTAGACTGAAAAAAAAGTGAGGGAGGACCAGAATTGTAACTGATGAGACCAAACCAGGATGAAACCATCGATAGTGGAGTGCAGGAATGAGAGAGCAACATCGAAACCCTTCACTTCGACCGGACAGGGTCCCAGTGATTGGAATAGTTCGGGATGACTTCAAAGCAGCCGAAAGCACAATTGAGATTGCGTGTCGCAATCCAAGACAGTGGGTACCTCAAAATCGGCTATCAGTATCAACAGAGTTGTTAATAAAATGCGGACCAATATTTATGGATGACCTGTCTGCGAAAAACGAAACTTGAGTGATTAGGAAATAAAAAGAGCATTTCTAAGCAGCTACCGTGGAAGATCGACCCCGATTGCATGTCGCCAGATAGCTCTGCAATTCCTGAAGCAGCGAACAGAGGTAAAGCTGTTTTGGACACAGTAGCTGCGTGTACTTCCATTGAACCTCATGGGGTCACACAAAAGCGGGGTACTGGAAGTCATTTCCAACTGATCTTCTAAGGAAGACTACGATAAGCGTTGATACACAGAGAAACACCGGTGGTTCTCTATGAGAAATGTGGAGGACAGAATGGATCCGAGTTAAGATGAGGTACACAGTAGAATAAAGAAGGATTTTTATCATCACCAATCCGAAAATTCGTATTTAATGGCATGCATCAAAATGAGAGACAATTACTGAGTGAGAAATTTTTCAATAACACTCATCAGACTCAGATGTTTACATAGTAAGGTCTAGAAGCTGAATGCACCAAGTTGGGCTGAATTATGATTAGGATGTTTAGTTTAACGGTCGACTACCGTTTCTGGGGGGGGGGGAGATATTATCAGAGACACCGACGGATAGTGCAGCAGAAAGTTGTGTAGAAAACTTAGATCAGGCAGCCTGCCGACATGTACAGTGCGGTACCACTACGGTATAAAAGGAATCTAGTCCGCACTCTTGCCTTCTGGGCGGATAGCCCTCGCAAATCAGATATTGTTATCAAAGGATCGCATAGGATCCACGACACGCAAGGAGCAAATGGGTACCGGGATATATTCATTTTCGAACATTTGATAGAACGTAAAATCACCGAGGATGAATGTACTAAGAATTTATGCGTAGTTACCATTCAAAGGCGATATTGCCATTGATCCACTGAACGCTGCTGAGAAGACCTATTCGGTCGCCCCGTAGCCTAAAGGATCACAAGCCTGCGTACTTAACCGGACGACTTTCGCAGTATCCGTAGCTTACGTGCGACTGGTAATGGTTGCATAGCAGCGAAGCGTCGGTATTGGGTACCGGCGTACTGCTGATAGCATCTATCTCGTTCGCGGCTCGCCCGCGCATACCGCATTACAGTAAACCTTTAATAGCAAGATTCCTGAAGGATGGACTGTTTCTGTTGACTCAATCAATGCCTGTTTATCAGTACTCGTGCTCATGTGGTGCACGATACGTGGGTCGTACCACGAGGCGCCTAACACAGGATTTGTGACCACATCCGGAAGTGCTTTTACAAAAGTGAAGCGAGGTTTTCTAATAGCTTCATCATTTAGAACCTACATGAACACGATCGCAGGCCTTGAAAATGATTTCAGAATCCTCTACTCCATTCCTGAGCGCTTCTCGCAGATTCCGGAAACATCTATCTAGTTCTGAAGCGAACTATATACGTTTCCCGAAGCCGGAACTGTGTGTACCAAAGCAATGTGTACACCCCCTGCGTTTACATTGGCCTACATCTGTCGTTGCATAATCATTTTGTTTGGACTCTTGTCAACATTTGATTGGTTGCGAAAATGGTGTATCTAGGCACTCTTCCAATGTACTTAATTTACTACCTTCAGTGATAGGGTGATATATCGATTCAGACATTGGAAACATCCGACCTAACTCTGAAGATTTGCACGTACTCCTTACTATGTGAATGTCTGAGTTTTTACTTAGTACTCGACTCGTGTCAAAAAGAGGGATCCAAAACAGTGGGAAAGCATTTGAGAGCATTATGCGCATATCTTAAAGATAAACACAAGACAACTCGGTGGCATAAACTTCAGGCTGGCGGTACAAGCTGCTAGTGGTCATGGGTTCGGATCCTGATTGGTCCGA
Source organism: Dicrocoelium dendriticum (assembly GCA_944474145.2). Lineage (NCBI taxonomy): Eukaryota > Metazoa > Platyhelminthes > Trematoda > Plagiorchiida > Dicrocoeliidae > Dicrocoelium > Dicrocoelium dendriticum. Next base: position 13,079,584 of record OX104067.1, on the reverse strand, counting down.
TGGATGCAGGTCGAAATGACCGTCTAGTGGTTTTCCAGGAATGCAGAGGACTATCTGATCTGAAAACTTTTGCGAAGAAACACCAAGTATTTGCATCAAAAATTATTCACTCATGAGTATGTAAAATATCCGTCAGAAGAGTTTCTAAATGCTAGGTCATACATAGCTACAGTTGGTGGAAGCTGTGTTTCACGGTGTCCGTTCTCGGAAAGTCACGAGCAGATGCAATTTAATGCCTTTTGCCTACGTAAGGATGTGTCCAGGAGATAGTAAAACGTTTCCGAAGAACTGTAAATTGCAAAGATAGAAGATCTGGACAGTCGTTTCGAGAACAATGAACACCGTCATGCGACGCGCGCATCCGTTTTCCTATTGGCCGATAAGCTTCAAAACTACTATTTTTGGCCACTGACCTAGATGCTACAGAAACTGAAGGTTCTTGGGTTGAACAATAAATACAATTTCATTGTGTCATTAATTAAACCGTTTAGCGGCTACTGCTGCAACACGCTTTGCATTGTGGCTGTTGGTTTCTGATTTTGGTTGGGACCATAAATTTAAGGGGGACAAGATGGCTCGCGACCGGATAAGCATAAAAACATATCTAATAACGAGGTAAAGTTTGACCATTTGAAAGTTACGTTCTAATTGTTATTGCTTGTTAAGCCAGTCACGTGCAGATAAGTGTTGAGTAAAGCAACCAAAGAACACATACCAGCTTGATACCTAATTCAGTGGCCAAACGTTCTGCGGCAGAAGAGCATTGTCGCGGATATTTCATTCCAGTTGGAGTAGGGATAGATCGCAATCTGGAATAATGCACTCGATTGAACATGCAAGGCCTCAACACGAATTGGTCGGACAGGGCAAGAAGGGTCGGCCACTGTGTTGTAGTTGCAATGATGTCTGCGTTGTGCTGATATCCGCGTGAGAATAAAATACACTTCGACTTTCGTGAACGACTAGAAGGCCTTGTGCGACTGTCGGAGTTGGCCAAAGCGAGTATTGCTGCACCAATCAGGGAATCGGAGGCCGGCAGCGTTAAGATGGCCGCGACAGGATATGGAAGGAGTAAATGAGCACAATGTCCTGCGGATTGTGGGAAGCTGTCAGTGGAACAGACAAATCCCTTCGTAATAAAACCAGTCGTCACGCATAGAAAATGCATAAAAAAACAAACGCATGAGAAAGAAATAGTCCAAGGCTTGCAATTATTTCAAGCCAGATTACCCCGGAATAAGTCAAATCTCTGTGGGAAATCCACTTCTCAATGAGAAAATGAACTGAATCATTATAATTTTAAAGTCAAATAGGCTTTACACACCTAAATAGGTGCGTTATCAGCTACCGAGGTCTGTGGTAGAGCAGCGGACCGGAAATTCGTTGGGCCGGGGTTCGATTCCCCGTCGAGGCACATTATTGTGTGAATTTTAATCGTGACTTCTACTTTCTACGAACTTTACACCACTCACAAACATCCACAATTAAAGATTGAAGAATTAAATAGTCATAGGTATGTGAATGTCATGCAAGCAGCTGCGTGCGCAAAGCATTTGTGACTTTCATAGGATCGACAAGAAAGCGTGACAAATAAAGCACGATTGTGTTACGATACGAAGAAGTGCGAAAGAATAAAATCCTAAATTTTGAGCGTGTTTGAGAGACAGATAACATTTTTGAGAGAGTATCATGTAGCGTATGAGAGCGGTCACTTAGGACCTGAGAAGAAAAATGCATGCAAGCGGTAAGATGCTTACGGACAATAAAATCAACTATGGAATATTTTGGCAAGCCACCACCTATGGAAATGTGTTTAATCGATTGCACAATCAAGACATAGTCCTTCTGCAGTAGTCCAGAGAAGATTACTGGGGAAAAGTACAAACAATGGGGTAGTATACATGCAAAGTCAAAGTTAAGCTTCGAGGTATGGAGAACTTCTTAAGTCTGAAAGCATAAAATGATAAACTTCCGAACTTGGGAAAGGTCTCCAAAACTTGCATGGACCAAGAGAGGTTCTGTGAAAAATAGACACCCAGATATTTGACATTGGATGAAATAAGAATGGTTTTGTCCTCCAAAGTTAACAGAGGAGAGACATTTAAAAGTACTCGCAATTTATCAGGGCAGAGAAACGAAAATGTTACATCAGTATATTTCGAAGCATTAAGGTTAAGGAACCTGGTTGAGGACCAATTCACAAGTTCGTCTAAACCACATTGAAGCGTAGACGTATCAGTGGTGGGAAATCTGCACCCCAAGACGAGATCGTCAGCATATTTACAACAAATGAATGTTGATGGTATGGGGAGACTTTCGACATATAAAGAGAATAAGATAGGTGAGAGTATGGTGCCCAGTAAAACACCACAGTCGGCGCGGAGCATACAGGAGCGTTTGCCGTTTAAATGGGTCAAGTGCATACGATCAGTGAAATAGTCACGCAACAAGTTACAAATATCAGAGTGGACCCCGTTCAAATAAATTAGGTTAAGCAGAACTGATAGATCAAGACTCACAAACACATTTGAATAGTTAAGTGGGGTGTACGCACCTACCTCTACATTGGCTGAAGCGGTTATAAATTGTTACTTTTAGCAACTGACAAGTGTCATTACAATGAGGCTGGACCTTACCGTGGTGCGATGGTTTGCGTGCCTCAGAGATCCATTGAGCCATGCTGGGTGGCACTTTTTTTGCACCTTCAGAGCCACTCATACCAGAATGGTCAATGGTTAGAGGCCAGACAAACTCAGCCTCCTGGTACTCCAGGTTGGGGGTTGGAATGGGGGTGGCTCATCATTTCATAAAACGGGCTCTGTAGTCCAGGGCCAAAACCCGCTGCCTTGCGGTAAGATTTTTGAACCAAAGGCTTTGGTTGAGGACCCTAATCGTTCTCCTGTCTAGGCCTGGGTAACCTGACAGTATTCTGCCCACGCAATACAAGGAACTTTTCCTACAATACTTTCTTGATGCTCTGGCCGTCGCAGAGGATAATAAACGGCGCCCTATCTGCTGCATCGAGCAGGGTGGATAGGGTATGGATGCTACTGCTCAGGCCTTCCCGTCTTCTAATACCCTTTCTTGCGCTTCTTCATCCTTACCTTCCCGCTCCAACTTTACTTATATCCCCCCATTTTCAATCCCCCAATTCTCGGCCCTCCTCTAGCTTACTTCAATAGTCGCTTGTCTTCTAATTTCAAGTCAAATATAATCGCAGTGCCTCGCTCCAATTCAGTCGAAAAGTCCATGTTCAACCAAGCGGACAACGTCAGTTCATCCGTTTCCCTATGGAGTCCTCGTGTCTCGCTAAGATTGGCATGCCTCAACGAGCGCACTTTGCTGCAGATTGGCCAACAGGCAGAACTTGCCCGCACACTAGAGACCCTATCGATCGATATTTGCTGTTTATCAGAAATCCGCCCGCAAGATTCGAGCTCCGTGCTTACCCTGCGATTCCCCACATGTGACACTGGCGGCACATTCTCATTGCGCTTGTCTGGCGATGATGCAGCTTCAAATGCCGGTCAAGCTGGCGTCGGCATTGTTTTGAGTCCCCGGGCTGAAGTTGCTCTGATTGATTGGATCCCAGTAAACAGTAGGATGTGCGCCGTTAGATTACCTGGTTCGTTCCGTGCTAAGAAGTCGCGCGGGGACAAACGGTGCCTGTTTCTCATTGCAGCTTACGCCCTTATAAACTGTAGCACTGATTCGGTAAAAGATGATTTCTATCAGCAACTTCACGAGCTCCTTCGTTACAGAAGAAGCACGAATACTGTGGTGTTGGTTGCCGATCTAAACGCCCAGGTTGGAAATTTGTCCTCTGATGAGCTTCATCTGGGCAGCCAACATGGTGTAAGCACCCGTAGTGATAATGGTGAGCGATTGCTACAGCTGTGTGAAGATGCTCGCCACTTTCTCGCGAGCACTAACTTCCAACACAGCACCCGCAGAAGCGTGACTTGACGGCCAGCAGCCTCGGGCCAGCCATGGACGCAAATCGATCATATCGTGATCAGTTACCGCTGGAGAGGCTGTGTTCAAAACTGTCGCACGATTTGGAGCACGAGCGTGGACTCTGACCACTCACTTGTCTGTGCCGATCTCCTGGTGCGTTTCGGTGGATGTCCGCAACGTCGATGTGAACGGATTGACACCAGCCAGCTGGCGAAGCCAGATGTCCTGAATGTGTACCAAAGTGCGCTGACATCTGGGCTGAATAAGCGCCCACTAAACACCGTTGAAGATCACTGGTCGCATATTCGTCAAGCGTTGCTGTTAGCAGGCATGTCTTCATGTGGCAAAGCAAATTGCAAAACCGGACATTGGGTCTCTACACAGTCTCTGGAACTTATGGATGCTCGCCGACGTATTCCGGTTGGAAACGAATGCAATGAGACCCGCAAAAATCTCAGGGCAAAATTACGTGCTAGCCTGAAGAAGGACCGCGAAACCTGGTGGTCTCATCGTGCATCGGAAATGGAAACAGCCGCTGCCGTTGGTAATCATCGTAAGTTATTCCGTCTGATACGGGAAACAGGCAGCAGAAGACCTGGTGTTAGCGAGACCATACGCGATGAGAGTGGGCAGCCGATCCACAGCCTGTCAAAACGCTTGGAGCGTTGGACTGAACACTTTGCAAGGCAATTTAATCAACCTGAGTTATCGCTTTCTTCTTCGGGCATTGAGCGCCCTTCTCCCTGGGCCGTCTTCTTGGATCACGCGCGGAAGTCGAACGTGAGATCAGGCTGCTGAAATTGTATAAGGCCGCAGGGGCAGATAGAATTCCCCCAGCCCTCTTCAAACTCGGCGGACCTGCTCTAATAGATAATATACACGAGTTGCTAGTAAAACTTTGGGAGTAGGAGACAGTCCCGACAGACTGGAACCGCTCCGTCATTGTCCCAATTTGCAAGGGAGACTCTCGTTTGGAATGCGGCAATCATAGAGGGATCAGTATGATTTCGATTGCCTCTAAATCGCTTGCCTCTATCATTCTCCACAGACTGACTGGCACTCGTGAAAGCCAGATTCGTGAAGAGCAAGCCGGATTTCGTGGAAGTCGGGGCTGCATCGACCACATCTTCACCTTGCGTCAAGTGTTGGAGCACCGCCATGTTTGCTGGCGACCCACCGTCGTCGTGCTTCTTGACATAAAAGGTGCCTTCGACTCAGTCGATCGAGGTGCCCTTTGGGACTGTCTGTTGAGGAAAGGTGTGCCTGATAAATATGCAAATATTATCAAAGCGCTGTACGCGCATAGTTCGGGCAGGGTGAGGGTTTATGGCAAACTCTCGCCACCCTTCAGTATCATCAGCGGTGTGAGACAAGGATGCCCGCTGTCACCTTTCCTCTTCAACTTCGCTATTGAGGAAGTCATGAAAACAGCGTTAGCTGGACACGACCTAGAAGGTGTGGAGCTACTTCTTGGTGAGCGACTTCTTAACTTGGAGTATGCGGACAATATTGCCCTAATCTGTGACAGCTCCCAAACATGCCAAATAGCACTGGACCGATTAGCACTGGCTGTCTATCGTTTTGGGCTATGCTTTGCTCCATCGAAACGCAAAGTACTTCTCCAAGATTGGCAGGGACCCAACCCTGCGCTAAGGCTTGGTGGTAATCTGCTAGAAGTCGTTCAGGAATTCAAGTATCTGGGTAGCACCCGTGGGATTGAAGATGAGGTTACGAACCGTACAGCAAAAGCTCGAGATGCTTTTGCCAATCTCCGCCACCTGTGGCGCAGACGTAACATTACTATCGCCCTGAAGGGCAGAGTTTACAACGCAGCCGTCTGTTCAACTCTCTTATATGGATGTGAAACCTGACCCATCAGGTCGACAGACATAAAGGAGCTCGTCATATTCAATCATCGAGGCCTTCGCAGCTTAGCTCATGTCTGGTGGCAGCACCGCGTGAGCAATGAGCGTGTTCGAAGTCGCGTATTTGGTGCAGGAAGAGCGAGTGAACCGCTCAGTACCATTATACCACGCACCAGGCTCCGATGGCTGGGCCACGTGTTGCGCATGCCAGCACACCGACTCCCGCGACGTGCATTGTTTGCGCGTTGTGGGTGCGGTTGGAAGAGGAGGAGTGGAGGCCAAGTGATGACTTGGTCGAGAGAAATGAAAACCCTCACTTCGAAGTTGGCGTCGGTTGGTGCTTCCCGATTGCCTGGCTGGGGTCCTAAGGATGGTGAACACGTTTGGTTGGACACACTCGCTGATATGGCTCGGAGTTCCTCTGTCCATCCTCCTCCTGCTTAGCATCCCCCTCCAATCATGATCTCATTTGATAGGTATAATATGACTCTTTTACAGCAGTCAGCTGTTAGCTCTCCGGAATGATGTCCATCCGTTACTGGGGTCTCAGCGGGCGTGCCACTGTTTGTTCTCCTTTTCTTATCTTTTGTATTGCGGCACAATAGCTGAGGTGTTTCCCACCTCCAGCTAACGTGTAATGATGATGATGACATTGGACTAAGCTACAAATGCACGCTAATCCACAGCTTACGGGTAGTATGTCCGCAGCCACTGTTACAACAATTTTTCGCGAATGAAGCCGTTGACTTCCGATTGTGGCTAGGATTGGAAGTTTCGGAGGACGAGATTGTCTTCCGACTGGAACCACACATATGATGTGGTGACTTGAAACGAATGGCTCCTGTTAGCCAGCAGACAAGTGCACATATTCAAAGTTGGACTTGGAGAATCCGCTGGTGGTTGGGTTGCTACAAGCAACCTCTATTGAGACCTCGGTTCACTTGAGGTGGACCTCGGTCATTCCGATCAAAAAGACCGTAAGTAAAATGGAAACATTATAGTGTTGCTCATCCCAACACTGGCACCCGAAGACCGCGGTTTCGTCCTGGTTGGGACTCATCAGTTCGAGATAGCCTGAGTTGGGCTGGAATTCAGAGCCTAGTGCCCTAGTTGTAGCAACCCAACCACCAGCGGATTCTCCAAGTCCAACTTTGAATTCGTTTCCGCTGTACCAAGCGTTGCTCGTGGATCTGTGGCATAGTGCTTATGGCGTCAACCATGAGCCACTATGCTCTGAGTTCCAGCCCAACTCAGGCTATCTCGAACTGATGAGTCCCAACCAGGACGAAACCGCGGTTTTCGGGTGCCAGTGTTGGGATGAGCAACACTATAAAACGCACATATTGTTGTTAAATCACAGACAACCAGAGAACACTGCTGAGTCGCGAAAAAAACATCGCATCAATGTACAGAGTTGAGGCCGAGCTACGAACGGTAAGTTAGAAGTTAAAGACAACCCGATTCGATGCGTCAGATAACAAATATTAAAATGCTGCATATTAAAATGTTGCAAATGTTGGCTACAAACCTAACGGACTCCGGAAGAGGGAAAACTTGAAATGAACAAACCGGTGTTCGCAAAGTACACAGAATCGGAAGTGGTTCAGTACATAACCTTGTTAGTGCAGGGTTGGGAAACAGTCACAACTTCCTGGTGATGTATAGAAGCAAAGCCGAGCAAGACGTAACTAAAATTATCCAGCAAGTTCACTCCTTCAGAACAACGAGTCGAGTACCGCAGGGCGTTGAGTAGAGTTACCACAACTCACGTTAGCAGTAAAAATGGTGCGGATAATGAAGTAGAGCTATAACAAAAATACAAAGGATTACTAGGAGTGAAATGCAACCCCGCGATTGATTGAGCGACTGTGCTATGTCCGATAGGGTCTCCAACCACTGGTATGGAAGGTCCGGGGCCCCATCCACAAAGAGGACAAAGCACCAGCCTGACAAAATCCTTTATGACACGGCACCTCGCGATTTCATTCGACTAGCTACAGCGATAGCATGTGGTGCACGCCGAGGGATGCGGTTTTAACAGGCATACGGAAGACATAAGCTAGCCAATGTAAGCGACTCCAGCTGGAGAGACACTCTAGTGTGGCACAAGTGCTTTTTCTAAACACCCAGTGCCGCCGCCATTTATAAGCACTAATCCTAAAGCACCATTGAACAAAGAACACCAATCAGCGAATATTTTCAGTGCGAAGAGACCAGATTTTTGATCCATACAGTATCGCTGGCCTTATCGTAACACTGTACATCCTACCTTTGACCGGCAAGTTGATTTCCACTCCTTCAAAGATAGTTGTGGCTGCTAAATGCTGCTGGATGGAAGCAGCAAGAAGAGATGTCTCAGTGTAGTTGCACTTAAGATTTCTGTTATAATCACCTGTTATGTTGGAGACATTTCTTGTCGGTAAAGCGTTTGTCCAGGAATTTGCCTCGACTAAGTGTGGCAGCAGATTGTTCCATATATTCGTTACTCTCCGTTCGAAACAGATATGGTGAGCGACCCGCTTCAAATCCGGTACTACAAGCTTGTACCGGTGTTTACGTGTGCGCATACGGAGCAGCGGCCTCAACAAGATGTAATATCCGGTGCGTTAGGATGTGGTGAAGCCGCACTTCACGAGAATAAAGGGCGAAAAGTCCTAGTCTCTTGCACCAGTCTTCGTACGGCACACTTCGTAAAGTAAATTGGCGTGATGGCCAAATGCTGTACCCGCTCACCTCGCCTCGGGTGATAGAACAGTATGCGGGTGAGCCGTACTCTAGCATTGGTCGTATGATTGAGACGAAGAGGCAAGTGGCAATCTCTACGGACCGAGTACTTAAGCTGCGCCTGAGTGCCCAAAGCATATGATTTCCGTTTTCGTAAATCCTGTTCGTGTTGTCCACGGACTTTAGGTCACAGTCTATAACGAAAAGCACGGGTTGACAAGCCAGTGTCAGTTCGAATGTGTGCACGCTTACCCAAGCTCATGAATAGTGACTTGACCAGGTTAATCGGAAGGTGGACCTGATGTATAAAGCAATACGCAATGACGCAAACGCCAATGTAAGTGAACCAATCGACCACTCCAAATGGTTGCCGGATAAAAGCTAGAGTCGGTCGGAAATACGACGAACATCTTAAAGTGCGTAGCGCTTTTGGCCAAATCAGCCAGAAGTGTTTGTGTATAGGATGGATCCGACCGTAGGATAACCATGTCGTTCACGACCTCCATGTTCTTCAATTGTTCCTATGGCAGACTCCCAACCCAGAAGACGCTTACAGGACAGTCATTTGTAATCAGCTCGGGTACACAGTTGTAGAGGTAGGGATAAAAGATAATCTCGCTGCACCGTACTTGTCCCAATGACCTAGAGAAACTCCATGTTAGAGGTCAAAGTAGAGGGACTTTAGAATAGAAGGGAGTTTCTCCAACACGCCCATTAAAAGTAGATAGAAAGTTCATATGATCACCAGTCTTGTGATACTTTTCGAAAGTGGAGATACCTGGTGACAACTGCTAATCTGAAAGTACCTGCTCAATGCCTCAAATAGTGTTGAATAGAGTAGGCACTAGTATCGAACAATGATCATTCGAGGTAGCAGACTCTGGCCGTCGTACCGTTCAAAGGGGTTACTCCAAGCATTCACAGGGTTAATGTAGTTGGTCAAAGAGTCAGTGACTGATGGAGACGGTACAGCACGTCAGTAGGCCGTGGTTGTAAGCTGGTATGCATCGGGCATGGCTAACGCGCCCAAAGATTGCTACACAAGCATGCGAATAATTTCTCCTATTAAGTGGGATCTCTGCGTGAGCAACACCGAAGCATGCGAATGAGAAAAAGACGACTGATTAAGTCACATGTCCCGTCTGCCAACTGATCGGGGCTGTGCATCGGGGTACATTGCTAGCTGGTGTTGCACCCGATAAGACGAAACCCAGAGGCGGTCAATCATCATCATTGTAGAAGCGTGAAGAACCCGACTAAAAGTTTATCTGGTTGGCGTGTCATTTTCCTGGAGGTCAAAGATAATACAATCGAGAAGTTAGCGGCGCTCTTGGACTCCTTCCGCTGCTCTGACTGATGTCATTTACATGATGCGTTCATCGTCCTTGGGACCCCAACCAGGGAGAGAGGAGGCAGCAACCGAGGCCAACTTCAAAGTGAGGGTCTACATTCTTCATGCTCAAGTAATCGGTTGGTGTATCTTCTTACATCCACACTCCGGCAACACAAACAATGTACATCGCGGGAGTCAATATGCTAGCCCGCGTAACACATGACCCGGCCGTCGGAGCCAGGCGCGTGAAATTACGATGCCAAACGGTTCCCTCGCTGTGTCTGCACGCTAAACAAGACCTCGAACAGGTTCATTTCTCAAGCGGGGTTCCCAACAGAGATGAGTTCAACTGCGAAGGCACCGGTGGTCGAGCGTAACTGGCTTATTTGTATCGGTCGGTCTGATGGGCCAGGGTTCGCAACAGTACAGTATGGTTGAACAGACGGTTGCAGCGAGGTTGATGCCGCGCCGGTTCCATAGGTGGCGAAGGCTAGTAAAAACGCATCGAGCTCTGGCTATAGGTGACATAGTTGATCAACTAAATTAAAATTTATCGACCAACACGTTCACAACTACACTAGAAGCCGCTGAATGTCATAAACACAGCAAGTAGAGCGTCGTTCGGTGATTCGCAGGTTGAGAATCAGGCCAACCACGTTAAATGTGAAGATGAAATGTCCATAGCCATACAGCTACAACCCGAGGGTCTAGCAGGGGCGATTTGACAATAGTAAAATAGTACTACAGTTCACTGAATCATGCATTAGATACGTACTAGGAAAGTAAGGCAAACTTCAGGACAAGATTTAATCACACAACATGTTAAACTGCGGCGGGGAGGCCAATAGAATAAAGAGGATAGCAGAACATTAGTACATAGAAAATAAGCTGTAATGAACACAGATTCATCAAACGTTTTCAGCCAAAATGACTCGATCCCCGAAATCTTAGTATCTCAACCGAGATATCCAAACAAACGAATTCCGAGGCAAGAGACTTCGTTATTAAGCTACCCTTGTCCACGGTGTATTCTCTTCATTTTGTACTAAAGAGGATAGCAGTGTATCGCATAAGGTACAGCGCACTGACACGATGATCCGATCGCGCTAGTGCCACAGGATGGTGGTTCAGATGCTTGTAATCCACCGGTACCGATTCGAACATGCGTAGGTGCGAGTGATCCCGCTGCATCACAACTGCTAGACGGTGACGCGGTGTCAAGAAGTTCCCAAGTACTGTTAGCTTCCTGAGTCAGAGGATGGCGGAGGGGACTGTTGCGTCCACTACCGTATCGAAACATCTAGCAGAACAAATGAGCATGCGAATATGCATATCGCATGTATGACAGTCAAACCAGGCGTAGACTGACGTTTAAGTGCTCCTGCAATTGCAGGAGCAGTAAGTCCTATAGGTTGCATGATTGAAGTGATGGAACTTACTATTAAGATGAGTTGACAAAGTAACGGAAGTGGAGACCTCCGCCATATGCATTGCTGTTACATTGAAGGAACAAATACCACCGGATTTTAGTATCGCTAACTGTACCGGCTGTTAACGCAGCGGCTCAGCAAACTCGTATGCGATATCTAATGGACTAGTAAGAGATACGATGCGGAACTCTGGCGATTTGGAAGACGGATACTAGATGTTCGAGATAAAATAAGGATGGAAACCAGCCAGTCAGTACCAATCTAACGCACCAATGCAAACGTTGAGAAACCTGCAACAAACACGATATGGGACTAATGGTCAACCAAGGAATAATTTCGCGCTGTGATTTGACGTTTAGGGACAATACGAATAGGCCACAGTGAAATGGACTTCATGTGCTGTGGGCACTCAAATGCAGCATCTTCACTTGGCCTGAAGGTGGTGCCAGTAATCTCCTGTTGTCCGATCACCCGTGGCGAGGTGCAGAGACTGGAACGGGTTGAGCATGTAGCTACCAGACATCGTACAAAGATTGACAGAGACGACTAGAGCTGCAAAGCTTGTCGTATCGTCGGTTTCGAGTGGATCTCATAATGATGCACTGGATATTGCATCTGGGTCACTTCCCATGCTTAGGCCCCTGCTGCACGTGCGCACATCAAACCGTATACGTGGTCATCAGTACAAGTTCGTAGTACCGGATGTGGAAATCACCCTCTACGCTTCGAGCGGTGAGTAGTGAAATATTAGGGCAGTATGCCAGAGAATAAAGTCGAGGCGAAGTCGGTGTGGGAATTTAAGCAATTCCCAGACACACTTTGCGGATCTGATTTAGGGGGCGCATCGCACCCGAATAGCCTATGGCGCACCTCCAATATACCGCAAACGCGCAGAAATTAGTGGCGTGATTTCGCGCAGGTGCATGGTCTAACTGCGGTGGATCATATATATATATATATATATATATATATATATATATATCATCATCATCATCATCATCATCATCATCATCATCATCATACACGTTAGCTAGAGGTGGGGAACACCTCAGCTACTGTGCCGCAATACAAAGAGAAAACAAGGAGAGAGAAAAAAATATATACATATATATATAAATATGCATAAAGCCATCAGAAACTATGGGATTCAGCGCACTGAAGAAGTTATCACGATTGGTGATGAAACGCTTACAAAGAAACTGTTCAGCTAGGAGAACATAACAAAATATAAACTTGATATATCTGCGACAAAAGCTGACTTCCATAAGGGCATCAGCAGTACGCCGGTATGCAGTACCGACGCTTCGCTGCTGCGGAAGCGACACCGGTCGCACGTGGGCTAAGGACCCTGTGAGGGTCGCCCGGCCTCTACAGAGGTTCAAACCCGCGCCCTCAAATTACAAGGCAGGCTTGTGATCCTTAAAGTTATGGGCCACAGACTTCCAAAAAGGATGCTTGTGGTGATACTCGACATACCGTAAGGGGCAAATGAGTCACGACTGTAGTTGAGATGTCATAATACATTACATTCAAATATCGCCCACTAACTTTTATGGGAATAATGTGTATCACACAAGCAACAACGCAATCGTCGCTCGTGGGAATTTCTTGTGTGGCTATACAACATGCGACTGGATTGCGACAAACGGTTGCGGTTAGAATAGTGGCCCGCTGCAACTGTAGTTACCAAGGAGAACATTCTAAATAGAAGCATGCAGCGCTGTCTACATCCTGACCTGCCTTGAATATAGGGGCTCACCTATCGTGTGACGTATAGATGGGTTGTCAGAGAATTAACCGGGCTACGACGCGACGTCGAATGAAAATGAAGTTCCGAACTGAATGGACTGTGAACATCTCACCAGTGAACACAAAATCTATGTCAGGCGTTATTTCGGTCTACTTTGGAGATATCAAGTGGCCAAGATGTGCATTTGTCAATCACGCACTCCGTGATTTGGACAATGTGGGCGATTGTTGTGTGATGATCCCAAGTGAGAACAAGACTAGTCAAGAAAGGTAACAGAAAAAATCCTAAAGTAAAACAACATAACTCCGCGTGCTATTCTGAACAAGCCACCCGCCGGTGGTGAACAGGCAGTCAGAGGAAGCGTAACTGGGCTGAATGAATGTATTTGACCGAGACAAGTAGCATCACGTGTCAAGATTGCAGCTGTGAGATATGCAAAAAAGTGACCGCAGTACACTAATACCCTGTATGGATGCTTTAATGCATACAATCGCAAAAGATCGTATGCTGGCTGGGATACTAGGATAAGGTCGAAATCAAGAAAAAAGGTAGTAGCTCGAATCTGAGGTGTAGATGGTGCAAGCGTAGGAATCACTACATCATTGAAACTCCAGAATACGATGGGCAAGACTGGCGTCAAGGAATTGGCGGATTTAATGTAATCTACAAAGTCGACACAGTGAATCGGAAAGCACAGAAACAATGTGCGACAAAGTATGGCAGAGGCAATGAACGCAAAAGAAATAATAATAACCAGCAGTAATAGTAGTAGTGGTAGTAGTAGCAGCAGCAGTAGCATAGAAACCACGTGAACTGATGCTTCGCTGCCATACAACCCCAATAACCAAGGGAATGAAAACAACAATAAAGAGGAAGGAATAGGAAGCTGGCTCCAAGCCAATAAACACTTTCAAAACGCCTACACCTTGTCAACAATATAAGGTCCAAAAAACTGGTGTGCAAACACAAGGTGGCATCGGCCAGACAGCCTCTTTGCGGCTTCCACTGTCTCATGTCATAACCAGACATTACTCCGCAGATAACTCAGCACTAAACAGGACTTAGATAAGCAATTAAGCTAGGGAACGGTAGCAGACACGCCACTGGTGCCGACTGCGAGTCAATCACAAGGCGGATCACGTAGACTACAGTTAAAAGGGGGCGACGGACCAACCGCACCGACTTTAATAGTCATTGCCTTTATTTCCAGTTGCCAAGTTAACTTATGCCCACCTCAAGCCGTGGGCAAACAAAACAAGACCCACCTCTGTAAGCGGTTACCGGGCAAGTGTAGCGCGTGCCTAAACCAACGGAAACTATCCAACGTTACTAGTTGATTGAAAAAACCAGCTTGAAAATCACTATCAAGCCTACGCACGTGCGCGTTGCGGGCATGCTAGTGTCAATCGACCCTAGCAATGTTCCGGTGGCAACGATGATCAAAGACCCACAAGTACCTTAAATCCTCTCGACCAAAGAGGCCAAATTTCACTTGCATACAATAGGAAAACTCTCAATGCGACCCTATATCCACGGCTTTTCAGACTGCGGGAATTTTCCATTTGACGCACAGATGTCGCAAGTTCAAGAAGAGTTATAATTGCCAACGCAAATGCCAAGCTAAGTGAATTGAACAACAATATTGTGTTTCTCGTTACAAAGAGTCAGGGTATCAGCAAGTGCCTGGTGGTCATGTAAAAATCACTTCATACTTTGAAGTTTCGAAGCGTCTACCAAAGGATAAGACCAATGTAGAGAGGTTATCCGGTTGACTGGTCCATCCCAACGGTAAGACAATATCGTCCACATAACCAAGAGCAACCAGTTTTACACTAGGCAATGCCTCAAAGTTTGCATTGTGAGATACCGCAAGGGAACACACCATGATGGAGCTCACAAGGAAATTGAATGCAATGGGGAACAGAGCAACATTAATGAACGTTTCTTTGTTGAAAAGATCATATAAATCACCGTAGACCCTGACGCGGCCTCAGGTACATTGCATGTGAAATGTTCGCATAATCCATGAACACCTTTCAGTGCAGATGTTTCGAACAGAATATTGCGCTCGAATAAGTCGAACACACTCCTGAAATCAATAAATACAGCTATGATCGGTCGGTGGCGCATGTGATGCACGTGTAGGCCGGTGACCTGCGCGCCTGGTATGCAACCATAAGGTCCTCGGTTCGAATCTGCGTAGGGATGGGCATCCTCGTGGTATACTCAGCGCGCGCGCGACTGATGATGGTCGCGCGGCAGCGAAGCGTCGTTATAGTGTACAGTTGATACATCATTCATATTATAGCATTTGACACTGTGTTAACACCAGCCGTGGAGAATATATATGGTCTATAAAGCCCAGGCGTTGGAAGCAAATCTGCCTGCTCTTTCCCAATCCCGGAGTCCCGTTCCACAATGGAACAACGAACAAGGATCGAGGCCAGCAACTTTGTTACCGCCGGTTTTAGACCTATCTCCCTGTGGTTAGTACATTTGGCTCGAATGCCCTCCCTGTAAATTGGTAATATGATCGTAACATTGTTTGTTTGGGATGATCGCATCATGGTTGGCGGCATCCTGTTTCGGTTTTGCCTGTCACTGTGGTCAGCCACAGGACGCCTGCGCATACAGAGGGACCATGGATGGCTTGCGCTACACCACCAACAGCTCCATCCACACACCCCATATCCAGTGTAAATCCGAAGGAATAAAACCGGGAGGCATGTGGATGGGAGCCACGTTTCATCAACGAAGCAGGCCCACACTCCTTCACAGGCAAACACAAGCACGCTGTATTTGGAAAATCAAGTGCATACAAGGCGGTGGCTGGACCGTAGTCCGCTCCACACTGACTGCATGGAACAACTCTTCTAGCCTGGCACGACCAAGAGGACCGTGCACCCCGTCACCTCCAGCAACGACCAACTGTCTCCTGGAACCAGTAAGGACGAGGTAGTGGGTAATAGACAGGTAGGCACCTTGTCAACATGCACATCAAGTGCAGCCACACCTGGGATGTCAAACAACAGTCAATCATTCGAAATGCCGATATCGATTGAAGTAAACGCATATGACGACATAAATACTCGCTAAATGAGCATATAGAATGAATTGGTTATAAGTGAATCCGTGATAAGTACAAAATGTCCGAAAGTTATTTAAAAAATACCACGCGATAAAATCACGCAAGTTTAACACAATTTGCGTGAGCGACATGTGCAATTAAGGAGATTATCAAGTACACAGAACAAACCAAATAACATGTAATGACTTATATCCACATTAAAAATACCTAGTTTAAGTGTAAGTTGGTTTAGCCCAACTGCGGTGAAGAAGCATCATGAATGCAACATCAGCCCAGTTAAAACATGGAGCAGTGCTTCGCAGAGGATCTCATCTCCATCGTTAAATAATCTGGGCTCAAAGGAACCCAGACCAGTAGATCGAACCTGTGATCACGTTCCGGACCTAGGGCTCAAGTGGAGCCTCTGAACTAATCGCCCGTAAGTCAGCCTGTGTCACCTGAGTAGACAGAGACCCCGAACAGGGGGCGAACTGAACTGGTCTCCAAATTGCTCCGAACAATGACGTAAGTGTTCGAAACGAAGAATAACTTACCGGCTTATTCTAAGCTTAATTGCTTCTTGAACAGCTGCTACGAAGGATGGTTCCGACGACCGGTTGGTGAAGACATCTTGGAGAGCAGTCATCGCATCCGACAAGGTAAGGGAATCAGGCTTCTTGATTGGTATTATTACAACTTGTCCACGATAGAGCCAAACCTGGAGGAAATTAAGTTAACACGCTAAGAAATGGAACATACACGGTTGGCCGAATTTTCGGGGTTCAACCATTTTGGCAGAACTTCCGCCGCTTCAATTAGCAGGAACTCACCATCTTCGTCGGTAACTCTGATAGATAAGTTCAAACTAAAAGTAAGCGTACTGTATTGCAACGTTATAATCATCTTTGGTCAACTGTAAAAGAATCCACACTGCAAACCACTCGTCTTCGATGCAGTCACCGAAGTTCAATTGACCACATAAACAAGGTGTTGGTAAATCTGTCAAATGTCGGATGTTTCCAAGACGATGCAATTACCCAATACATTGGACAGAGAGAGATGAAATCTTTCATTGTACCAAGGATACTGGAGCACCCAAAATGCGACAATCTCAGAAAATCGGGCGCGCTTGGCATTCACGTCTGCGTGGCCGTGGGCGCCAAGAAAGAACAAGTTGAATGTCAAAGTGCTTTCTGGGCGCTTCTCTTCACTCATAGGAAGGCTGAAACACAGCAAAAAAGTGCGTAGTTGTGGAATCTCACTTTAAAACACAAGCACCTAGAAAAGAACAGTATCAAATGTTTTCAGAGCCGTTTCGGAAAGCGACAGTATATTCCATGAGCCGATGAGAAAAACGGTTAGTGTCAAGAGGGAGAAAGGTAAATAACAACATTGAAAACTAGGAATCTAGTAAACAGATTAAAACACTTCGGAAGTTACGAGTTCCTTTGATACTAATTTTCACCAGAAAGCGCCAAGAAGCAGCTGCAACATCCGAGTCCACTCAACATGTTAGCTATAGATGGAAAAGATCTGGATAATATTGCTACTACGCGACACTGTCAAATGGTAGGAAAAGAAAAATGTTATATTGCGCTGTTTCATTTTGTATCGAAAACATACTGTATTCGAAGAAGGCTAAGAGAAAGAACGGATAAAGAAACTCACATCAAAAACATCAACAATGAGATCGTCTCTTGACTAGATAACCAACCAAATGTGTTCACCATCGGCGCGACCCCAGCCAGTAAAACGGCAAGCACTAACCGAGCCCAATTTCGGATGCAGGAATTTTATTTCTACTGACCGACGCATCGGCTGACCTCGCCCCCCTCTACTTCCATCCAGATCCCGGTCGTGCAAACAACACAAGTTGAGGGTGTCAGTGTAACAAATGGCACAGTCATTGGAATCTGGTGCGTAGAACGATGGTGCTGCATGGTTCACTTGCTCTGTTATAGGGCTGACACGTAGCCTTAAAAATCACAAGCCTGCCTTGTCATCCAAGGGCACGGATTTGAGCTTGCGGAGGAAATCGGGCGACTATCGCAGTATCCTTAGCTCACGTGCGACTATTGGTGGTGATTGCGCGGTAGCGAAGTGTCTATACGGTGTACTGGAGTATTGTTGATGCCTTTTGTCTGTGTCATATACAACCGTGGTCCCCAACCCCCGGGGCTGCGAACCGGTACCGGTCCGCCCAAAAAACATTAAATTATTTCCATTTTATTTATTGTGGTTTATTTCTCTCGGGATTGTGCGACATTCCATGGACGAGAGGTTAACCGGGAGCTGAGTGGCTGCGATCGGCAGTGGCGTTGCAGCTTTGTTGGAAGAAAGTGTGTATCGCTTTTCTCTCTGTACACCGGTACTCTCTCATGTTTAACAATGCTTGGTGTACCTGTATATAGTGTTTTACTTCTGCTCTATTTTCGTGCACATTTACTATCTGAGTTTAGGGATGTTTTTTCAGGTTACATCGCGGTCACCTGAGCGCTCAAAGTTAACTCGCAGATTAGCAAGAATGAGTAAGAAACAGAGGCCGTTAGAAAGTTTCCTTGGGAAAATGAAAAGGCACAGTGAAGAGACAGAAGAGCCTTCAACATGAAAAAAACATAAAAGTTTTACCAGACAATACCATGAGTCCTACTTGAAACATGGATTCATCGGGACAAGTGATTTCCACACACCAACCCCGCTCTGCATAGTTTGCGGCGACCAGCTCTCTTATGAGACAATGAAACGTTCAAAACTGCTTCGTCACTTGAACGTCAAGCACCGTGGATTAAAAGAGAACCCCTTGGAGTATTTTGAAAAAGAAAAAAAACGGGCACACGTAAGACAGACAAAACTTCCGGGGGTCACCACATAAATAAAGGATGGTGCACTGAGTACATCATATTTGGTGGCTAACCGCACTGCTAAGGCTAAAGAGCTATCGGGGAAGAATTGATCCTGCCCTCCACTAAAGGTACTTGCCGTGAAACTTTAGGACGCCGCTTTTAAATAGATAGCACATGAGCATTTGTTGGCTAACACTGTGACTAGGCGTATTGAGGAAATGGCCTAAGACATTGGGACGCAATTGTTGGAGAAGATTAATACCTCACCGTGGTATGCACTCCAGGTTGACGAATCAACAGATATCGACAACAAGGCAATGCTACTTGCTTATGTGCGATATCTTTATCAGCAGGATGTGTATGAGGATTGATTATGTGCATTATCTTGGCCAACTAACACCACAGAAGCAGAACTGTACAAGTCGCTGGATGGTTATATATCAGGACAACTAAAATGGTCTTCTTCTATCGGCATATGCACAGACGGAGCTGCTGTCGTAACCGGACGACTGTCTGGTTTGAATACTCGGATTAAGGAGGTTGCAACTGAGAGTGAATCTGCGCATTGTATCATTCACAGGGAAATGCTGGCAAGCCGACAAATGTCACCGGAATGTAATAGGGTATTGATTGATGCTGCAATTATTATCCACATCAAAGCACACACAGTTAGCTCACGCCTGTTTGAGCAGCTTTGTGAAGAGATGGACGCAGAGCACAGATGCCTTCTCTTGCACACAGAAATAAGCTGGTTATGAAGAGAAAAACCGCTAACCAGAGGATTTGGAATACGAGAGCGACTGCAAAGATTTCTCCCTGAAAAGTCACCGCTGGCACCATATTTCAGTGACAATGTACGGGTCGCAAAACTGGCTTAACTGTGTGACATAAACAGATTGCCATTTCCGACATACTATCTGTGTGAAGCGGAGTTTTCTGTAGTGTCAGCAACCAAAACAAAACAACGGAAGAAACTTGACATAAGCAACACTTCGGGTGTCGCTGTCTCCCATTACCTCCAGAAGGAACAGTCTGGTTGCAGAGTACAAAGCGCAGGGCTCTTATTGATTTAGTGAGTTAGCAAGTTAAATCTGAATACTGTATTATAGAGCAAGTAGAAATGGATTCTGTACAACTCTTTCGAAATATGGCGAAGAAGCGGAAATCTAACCCTAGTTCGTCACGTCAAAATGAGGTGAAGAAAGTGGTACTAGTTCGTGGTGTGCCAGAATTGAAACTTGACGATAGCAGTGAACGACAGAAGCACGACATCGAAGAACGGAGGTACATCGCAGAACTATACGACACGCGGAATACCGTGGATTTTGACGTCACCCGTCTAGTTGCCTCCACAAACTACCAAGGCAGCGGGCCACGAATTTTGAAAGTTACCTTGGCTGCGCCCGAAATGGTATCAGTGGCAATCCAAGCATGACATGACAACAGGAAACTTGGGCCACCAGAAGTACAGTTAAGACCATTCATTCAAGTAGTACTGACCTGATACAGATGAGCCAGCCTCAATTGTACCTATCTCAAACTAGCCAACAGTGCAAACAATGAATAATGAATTTATACGGGTTAAGAAGCGTTGCTTTACAAGTCCCGTTGGATAGTTGGTGGGATATCAACATAACAATAATGATGATAAGGATAGTAAAATAGTTAATACTTTAAATATGAAAATAAGGACTTATCGTTTGCTTCGCTGCAGTCCTGCGATCCACTTAGATTCACAACACCCACAGTTAACAACAAATAATTCCAGGGTAAACTCCAGGTGTAGGATGGAGACGTAGTGTTAAGTAACAAAGTGTAAGTGGATGAGTGCATCGTCCAACCGTCTTTTAAATACTGTTAGTGTCGGTGCAGAGACGACCGATTCTGGGAGAGCATTCCACGGGTGACAGACACGGATGGAAAAGAAATTTCTGCGGCACTCCAGACGACTGTATTGTTCTGCGAGTTTTAATGAGTGGCCCCTCAGGTTTGTATTGCTGCTGAGTTGCAGTAAAGGGCGGCACACATGATGTGGGTCTCGCAGAATCAAGTATGCCATAATCAGGTCGCCTCGTAGTCTGCGATAGCTTCCACTGAACAATCCCAGTCGTCGCAGCCTCTCCTGGTAGGACAGATTGCGCATTCCAATTACGTTCTTAGATGCCCGGCGTTGTGGCTGCTCCAGTGCATTAAGGTCGTGTTTCAGCCATGGATGCCAGGCTTGAATTGCGTATTCGACATGGGGGCGAACATACGCACTGAGCATTTGTCGAAATATGGAGCTGTTTATTTGTCCAAACGCCCGCCTCAACAGCCCAACGTGTTGATTCCCGGTCTTCGAGGCCTTTTCGGATTGCCTGGAGCAACCCAAGTCATCTTGAACCAGGACACCCAAGTCACGTTCGAGAGTTGATTGTTGCAGTACATCCGTTCCGAGTCGGTATGAGTAGCTGCTTTGATGTCGGATGGAAAGCACCTTGCATTTACTGACGTTGAAATGCAATAAGTTTTGGGTCGACCATTGATACACCGTATCTAAATCACTCTGAAGCACATGTTGGTCGGTGTTCGCCTGGATCCTGCGCCAGATCTTGATATCGTCGGCAAACATTAGGAAGTTTGAAGCGATTCCCTGTGCAAGGTCATTAATAAACACCAAAAACAAACGTGGACCTAGAACCGAGCCTTGCGGCACACCACACTCGACTTGTATGGGGTCCGATAAGAGCTCCGAACTCTGACCACTAATTGCCGTTGAAGTAGAAAGTTGGCGATCCAGCTTAAAAGAGGGTCGCCGATCCCGTAATGCTGCAGCTTGGATAGTAGTATCCGATGGTCTAGACGATCGAAAGCCTTGGAAAAATCCAGGTAGATCACATCAACACCTACTCCAGCGTCGGCTGCCTCGGTCCAACTACTGCGTGCAATTAGTAAATTAGTTGTACATGACCGCTGTCGACGGAAACCGTGCTGTTCAGGAGTGATGAGGTTGCAGTTTTCCAGATAGCACACCAGTGCATCGGCAACTATGGATTCCATGACCTTGGAGAGTATAGGAAGAAGGGTTACTGGGCGGTAGTTGGAGGGATCAGTTCTGCTTCCACCTTTGTGAATCGGGCTTATTATTCCAAGCTTCCACATGGCGGGAACTTGGTTCTGGTCTAAGCAGTGCTGGAAAAACTGAGCTAAAGGTCCTGCCAGTTGGTTTGCTGCTGCTCCCAATGCCTCTGGACGAATGGCGTCGACACCCGGCGAGCTGTGTTTGCGTAGAGAAGTCAGCTTTTGCAATACAGCCTCTGCGGTAAAATTGATGTGGGTTAGTCCTGGTGAGCAGAATACAAAGCTTGGTAGATCGCTTGGTGGCAAGACTCTTTGAAATGTGGGGCGTATTGCATCTGCAGCGCGTTTGCTGCTTCCATAGCCGTTCTTGTTGGGCCATCAGCCGTCTTGAGTGGAGGAAATCCTTGCCTCACCTTTCGTAGGCTATTAACGTGCTTGTACAGCAGTTTGTGGTTAGCACTGAAGGTTTTTGCGATGTTCTGCTGATAGGCGGCTTTGTCTTCTCTTAACAGTTGAGTGCAGTGGTTACGTTGGGCTACGTAGTTGTCCCAAGTTTCTGGTGCTGGAGCTTCTCTGTACACTCGCCATGCTGCGTTGCGTACTGTCATCCATTTTCGAGTTCTGCTCCTAACGAAAGAAACTGATTTGCACTTATTGCAAGCTTTTATCTCTGAAGCCTGTGCAATCAGCTGACTGAATGTGTTGACGAACTCGAGCCAGGCGAATTCCGGGGGTTCTTCTTCGAGGAAAGACCATGTTGTGGCGCTGACTAGCTGGGCGAGTCGGTCGTACCTTGTGATGGTTCGCACAGTCTCATCGTTATCATTCAGATATTCTGCATAGCAGACGAAGTTGAAACTGATGACTGCGTGATCACTGCGACCCAACGGGCAGTCTAAAACCAACGCATCAATCATATGCTCCTCGTTGGTAAGCACAAGATCTAGCACAGATGGCCTGTTACCAGTTCTGAACCGAGTGGGCAAAGTGATGTGGTTGTAAAGAGGAACAGTAGTTACTAGATCTTGTAAATCGGTTTTGAATTGTTCTCCGATCGTGGCAGGGGCTTCTAAACAATGTACGTTGAAATCACCCATGATAAGAATGTGAGGGTACTTTTGTTGTAAACTGCACCTTAAAGCAGCCGTTAGGTGGTAGTCGGTTTCGGGTGTTGAGTTAGGGGCGCGGTACACCAAGACAATAAGGCAAGCGTCCCTGCCTTTTAACTGCAACCGGCACCAAAGAGAGTCGGGGAACTGCGAATCTGAATCCTCCACGGCTTCGCACTGTAAGTCGTTTCGGTAGTACAGGATTACCCCTCCTCCTTTTGTGAGCCTGTCGTTCCGGATCAGCGACATGCCGGGTAGCGACACTTCAGCGTCCGTCATTCCCGTGTGCAACCATGTCTCGGTGATACCAATGACATCATACGAGCCGGAAGCTTGGCGATCTTTCAGTTCCGCCAGTTTGTTAGAAAGTCCCTGAGCATTTGTATACAAGCAGGCCAGTTTCTCGGTCTCTAGGAGCCCGCAGAGAGGTGAAGCTGTCAAGTGTGGGAGAATGCCGACCGATGGGAGGTCGGCAGTTACTCGTTTTTTTGATGGGTCAATGATACCTCGTTTGCAACTTGATTCGGCCAAGGTGCGTCCCAGCCTTCGTTTAGACCTACGTCAGAGTCAATTAAGCAGCAGTCAAGTTACACTTCTGTACATTCGTCAGTATGCTTGCTGCTTCAGTTGCTTTAATATTTGAGCTGTGCAAAGTGTTTGCGACCTTTAACCGAATTTCGGAAGGAAGATGTTTCCGATTTCTCCGCCATCGATCCAAAACATCCTTTGCTTGTTGCTCTGACTGAACCACAAGTTTTAGGATTCTAGGGCCGCATCCTCTATAATTCGATGAGAGAGGTATCCTGGTGAGCGATAGTGCCACAACATTATCCAAAGAAAGTGTTTCACGAATGAACCGCCACTGTTCTAAATCGTGCTTTCCGGTCTCTTGAACATGGTTAGAAGGATGTTCTGGCACGCCATGTATGAAGACTGTGTTTAGGCGGTCTTGCTTGCTGTGCCCCTCTTCGGTGTTTCGTTTTGGTTGTCGCGCGCTCCAAGGGACATCAGGATAGATACGTATCGCACAGGATTCGTGTTTTAGCGCGCTTGCGGAGAGCAAAACCTTTTCTACGTCGGTGGAGGATTCTAGAGTTACTCGAATAAGTCTGGGTTCACCATAGTGTGGCGAGTTCGGATGACGAGTAATTCGTAACAAGTTTATGGGCTTGGCTTTGATACTCATCTGCATACACAATGAGTTCCATTGGTCTTGGTCGTCTGATAACTTATCCCGCAATGTGATGGCGGTAGATTCAGGGACATTTGAGCATACAACAGTCCGGGCACTGTTGTTGGATCCCTTTTTAATCGATCTACAAGGTATGGTACTCATTTGTCTTGACTTGTTGACAAGTGATTGTTTGCTCTTTTTCTCTCTATTTGCGTTAACGGTGTTTACAATGGAAGAGGACGCAACGGCGGCCTCTCGGTGGACCCTTGCAGCAATCTCTGCATATGTAACCGATGTTCTGGGAGGCTTAGTCTCGACAAGAGATATTTGAGCTACAGGTACCAAGGGTTGGTGTTTGGCTGCTTCATCCTTGTTAATACTAGATGTCAGGTCTAGTGGAATTTGCTTAACCAGACGTTTTGAATGGTGCCTGATTTTCGTTGCTGTGAGTACTGTTTGATTCACGTAGGTACAGTCTGTTTTCGCCCGGCGTTCTACCAAAGTTGGAGAAGACAACGGAGATGGAGACGTGGCTGATTGCGGTGCAGGGGAAGTGGATTGTTCAGCATTCCGTTGCTTAGCAGCCGCTACGCTTCTGTGGTCCATACTCGCTTCCATTGAAGTAAGCTTATTGTTTATCCTCTGCTTCTGCGATTAACCGGTCGCATTTCTCAGCTAGGATAAGCAAGCACTTAACGAGGGGGATGGTGGAACACGCAGTACAGAACCAAAATGCATCTTGGGAGCTATTTCGCTCTCGTAACTGTTGTTGGGACACATTTGCACATTTCGTATGGTACCATTCCAAACAGTGCGAACAAGCCAGACCGATTTTTACTACCCGATGACATTCTCCTAACCCACAAATGCCTTTCGCTTGGAGTCTCTTCGGTTTCGCCTTTCTGCCATTCAATTTGGTGTCGTTACCTGACCCAGTGGGTTGGTTAGCGTTCTGTACTTTTACAGCTTTGAGAGCGGCGCACATCGGTCAGGCGAGCGTGATGGTTGCAAGGTCAAATGAGCGGTCGGCGTGGTCGCGCGGTCCGTGTGATGGGTTATGCAGCCGCACTGGCTGACAAGGTCACAAGGAATGGCGAGTGACTGCAACCTGAACAGAGCGCTGAACACAGATTCTTTCACAGCTGTGTTGAGAAACACTGGATCGGAGTAAGCTTAGGCTTTTCGGCCTGCCTCGAGAATTCTGTATCGAATGGTGTCACACAGAAAGGCAATCGGCTCAATACGATTGAATTAAACGCTTGCGCTTAATCACAGATGCCAGTGAAAACGGTTAGTGATGGCACGGACTCTAATCGTAGAAGATATTTCCACGTATGATGGACCACTGTGTAGGGCTGGTAAATCCGGTTCGAATGAGCGTACAGTGACAACGCTGCGAGAAGATGGAGAGAGGATAGAGGGAAATAATCCAAATGAACCAGTAGCACGCACGTCACGCGTGTGTGAGGATGACCTTGAACCGAACAACCGTTTCAAAAAACTTCAGCAGACCGGCACTATTTGTGCCGGTCACTCACAGCGAACCGAGCTCCTGATGCGTCAACAAATACAATGCTGCTACACCAACACTCAGGGATTGTACTCTAAGCTCTCGAAGCTGCGCCATCGACATAAAACAACAACTTGGGACCTCATAACAGTTACTGAAACTTGGCTCTCGAACGCCATACTTGATTCAGAGATTGAACTCAGTAAGATGTCAGCCATTC
Source organism: Dicrocoelium dendriticum (assembly GCA_944474145.2). Taxonomy (NCBI): domain Eukaryota; kingdom Metazoa; phylum Platyhelminthes; class Trematoda; order Plagiorchiida; family Dicrocoeliidae; genus Dicrocoelium; species Dicrocoelium dendriticum. The sequence goes on along the minus strand of OX104067.1, from coordinate 13,053,542 downwards.
AAAATGATCGTCTGTCTCGCAGTGGCGGTGTTGCTCTCTACTATCGAGGTTATTTGAAATGTGAGGCTCTTCCCGAAAATTCCCTTGTTACTCCCGACGCACTATTTTGCCGACTGCACCTAGCAGGTCGAGATGTTGGTTCACAGAAGAAGAGTGATGCTTGCCTCTTAGCAGTTATCTATAGACATCCGAACTCATCAACAGGCAGCGATAACCTTCTGTTAAACGCCCTTTGCCATGCTGTTTCACAAAAATACTCTCACTATCTTATAATGGGCGACTTTAATGTTCCTTCAATAGCATCGATGTCCCCTAATGGGCCATCATTTAAATCGAAACTCCTCGAATTCATGGATATGGCAGTTTTGTGTAACCATGTCTATCGACCAATCAGATACCACGGTTCAAACAAGCCAGCACTCCTGGACTTAATCCTGACTAATGAAGAGTTGATGGTTGAGTCAGTAGCATACGATCCTCCACTGGGCCGTAGCGAGCATTCAGTCCTAACATTTGGTTGTGTGTTATGCCAGTATTGTTGCTAAAAAAGAGACTCAATGAACTATTACGGACTATATTAAACTGCGCAGCTTAGCAGCAATCACTGACTGGGACCTATAGATGCACAACTCAGCGAATGACACGTGGAATGAACTGAAAGACAAAATTAACTGGGTCATACGATCAGCATCGAAAGTTGTACCATTACGAGCATCGTGCAGGACCAATACGTAAGGGGATCAACAGAAGAGATGAAATCTGGAGGCAACATTTGCTAAGCCCGTGTGATATCACATGGCAGAACTACAAAGTCATCAGAAACTACTGCACGTCACTCATTAGAGTCGGGAAATCCGAATGGCAGGAGAACATGGTGCTGAAATTTACGAGTGACACTAAACTACTATACAGATTTGTGAATGGCAAAAGAAAGGTTAAGCCCTGAATACCACCACTCAAGACGGCCAGTTGTCTAACAACTACTGCTGTGGATGCCGCGAACGCTCTACTCCTGCGTTTTGATTCGGTAGCTACAAATATCATGGAACCTTCGTCCCATCAACTCCTAACGAATGTCTTTGTTTTATGCAGGGTCACCTTTACTCCAGCAGCTGTTGCAAGTAAAGTACAGTCCCTCCGAGAGTACAGTGCCCCTGTAATCGACATGATCTGCCCATTAGTACTAAAATCCCTTGCTCCCAACATTACAGCACCTCTTGAAACCTTTTTCTTGGGTCTGCTTAACTCCCATACACGCCCATCTAAGTGGAAAAATGGAATTATCACTCCTATATACAAAGGAGGTAAGCGATCGAATCCTGCTAACTACCGACCTATTACTCTTCTTCCTGTTCTATCAAAAGTGATGGAATCGGTAATCGCAGATGGACTGACGCGACAAACAACAAATAATTTCTAATGCCCAACCTGGTTTCAGACGCAGGCGATCTTGTCTCACCAATTTGCTGATTACTCGGGACTCATGGACCAGGGCGGCTGATGAAGGAGTGCCCATAGATGTGATATACCTGGATTTTTCTAAAGCATTCGACAGGGTTAAGCACTTCTTTCTCCTCCAAAAGCTTGCTGCCTACGGTATCAACGGTTCCCTGCTTACCTGGTTAGAAGACTACTTACGCGACAGAGCAATCAAGGTAAGAGTAGTCGACACCTATTCTGAAACTCTTTGCGTCTTCAATGGTGTACCACAAGGATCCGTCCTCGGCCGGCTACTGTTTTTAGTCTACATTAATGGAATTCTAGCAGACATTCTATCTCCGATGCAAGTGTTGGCAGACGATGCTAAAATATGGAGAGCAATTCGATCAGCATCCGACCGTGTCTACCCCCAGGAAGATCTGACCCGGATTAACGAATGGGCAGAAAGGAACCAGCTCCCACTGAACCCTGCAAAGTGCCACCCGCTGACGGTGCGCACAGCTTCGTCAACACACGTCATGCAACACATGACTAGTGAACGCGATTTAGGTATAATCGTGTAAGAGAGTCTTGGAAATTCGCTCCAATGTTCGAAAGCAGCAATTATGGCGAACTTGAACTTGATACTTTTGAGGCGAACTCTCGGCACTTTTGAGCGACGGCTAGTACCATTGCTGTTTAACTCCTATATTCGTCCTCATGTTGAATATGCAATTCAGGTCTGGTGTCCATGGTTAAAAGGAGATATTCGCCTATTGGAACAACCCCAAAGAAGAGCCACAAAGGCAACGCGTGGACTATCCGGTATAAGTTACGAACTGCGTCTTCGTGTACTCGGTGTGTTCTCATTAGAATACCGACGGCTTCGTGGAGATCTTACTCTCACATACCGGATACTAACTGAAAGCGAACATCCGTGTACATCACTGTTGACTCTAGCCCCTTACAAACAAAACCGAGGCAAC